>JADLZK010007964.1:0-318592 GCA_015847255.1 Hyparrhenia diplandra
GGGGCTCGAGGTTGACTAAATTTTTTTTTAAAACACGCTTTCCCGTGATGGATGCGGGAGGATCACGGGCCTCTTTCCCCGTGATCCT
This sequence comes from Hyparrhenia diplandra, assembly GCA_015847255.1. Taxonomy (NCBI): domain Eukaryota; kingdom Viridiplantae; phylum Streptophyta; class Magnoliopsida; order Poales; family Poaceae; genus Hyparrhenia; species Hyparrhenia diplandra. The sequence continues at coordinate 89 of JADLZK010007964.1, forward strand.
CCCGGATCCATCACGGGGAAAAAGGATTTTTGTTTTGTTTTTAAATATCCACCGCCGCCACTGCGAGGCGGGTCCCACCGACCACCTCTTTCCCGTGAGCCCCCAAGATCCATCACGGAAAGCGCGCTTTTTTTAAATATCCACCGCCGCCACCGCGCCTGGCGGGTCCCACCGACACCACCTCTTCCCCGTGAGCCCCCAAAGATCCATCACGGAAATCTCTTTGCCTTTCCGTGGCGGCTCACGGGGTTTTTTCAGTTAAATTTAATACTCCACCTTTCTTTTTTCTAACATATATATTATCAAACTTTGATCAAGATTACTTAAAAAATACCTTATCACATACACTCACCCATACATAATTGATCCTTGTGCGAAAAAAATGGCCATTATTTCATGTGGTTCTATCTCCTTTTTTCAAAATTGTATTTACTTAACTACAACAAAAATTATAATAATTACCAAAATAATCCAAAAAATTCTCGAAAATAGACATGACACAATATCCGAGGTCATTTGCATATAGAAAAAGTTTAGTAGCCAAACCACAACTTGACCGCCGCGATCCACATGAAATCACAATAGATCACTCTCAACAAACAAGAAACTTCTACGTAGATGTTGGAGCTTGTGAACATCGTACGCGTGCCAACTTGTCGCTAAACGTTCCCAATTTTTTATCATAGCCTCGGCATAAGATATCATGACATATTATCAAATTTCATGATTTTTTGCACATCGGTTTATTTTCTAGAATTTTTTAAAACCACTCGAGCAGGGATTAACGTTCATGACTTCAGTATTAAGATGTTCAGTTCGTTATTTTTTTTAAATGCAAGGTCTTACATTGTGTTGAGTATGAGGAATATAAATTTTCTACTAATTTTTTTTCAAAAATTTGAAACACTTGTAGTTCAAATTTGGCCTTATTTCATAAATTCCCAAAAAAGAGAATAATTACCTAAATATATCAAATAAAGTCAATAATTCACAAACTTTAATATTGAGTGTCATATGATGTGCAACAAGTGTAGAAAAAGTTTGGAGATGAAAATCCAAAAAAAAAAAAATTTCCCGTGAGCTTCTTTCCCGTGAGCGGGATATGCCACTCACGGAAAGGGGCCCCTTTGCCGAGGCCTACTGTTTAGGCCACGGGAAAGCACGCTCACGGGAAAGTGTTCCCCTTGAGCTTGACGGAGTTCTCATGGGAAAGGGGCTTCGAGGGGACGGAGCGGGGCTAGGGCGATGGGCGTTCCCTTTCCCGCGGCGGGAAAAGGGTGGGAGATTTCCGTGAGCTGTCCATCACGGAAATTAGATATCCCGTGGGTAATTTCTTTCCCGTGATGTTTCCTTGTGGCTCACGGGATATCTTGTTATTTCCCGTGATTTTTTCCTCTTAGCTCACGGGAAAGAATTTCCCCACGGGAACGTACAAAAATCCGGTAGTGACATGCATCTACTGAACATGAAGCATCACGGTGTCGAAAAGAACTTGCATCTACGTACGTAAGCTGATGGCTACTTATTTAAAAGAAAAGACCATGCGGTAGATAGCAAAGACTATAGGCAAAGTGGATAGCATAGATGTACCGAAAGTAACGTACCGTATGCTGGAATTTTGAGCATACATAGCGCTAGAGCTAGGGGCATGCAGGCGCGATTGCAAGGCAAGACGAGCAGCAGGGTAGGGATGGGATCGATGAACAGCTAGCTAAATTAGAAGACATGGCGGGCGACGGAGCTTCATTTGAGCTTTCTGAAGCAACGTACATGATCGTGAAGGATCGAACAGAAAGGTAGAGACGGAGATAATGTGAGCTCACCAATGGACGACGACGACCGGATAGGGTTGCTGATCCTGCATGGCTGCACGTCAAGAAGGCAGCAGGCAGGTCTCGGTAACGGAGGTAACGTGCAGCACAGATCGTCTCGGCGGCTTCGGCGGACGGGCTCGACTCCTCGGCAAGATTCAACTGAGCAGCAAGCAAAGCTAGGGCTTGGATGGTGTGTACGTGTAGATGAGCTGGAAGAAGAACAGGGCACATAGCTCGTCCGCGGTTTGCAAACAGCGGCAAGGCTGGCGGGCATAGTTGCGGCGGCGGCTGCAGGTGCTTCTCGACGAAGGCGGATTTAGGGGCTCGCGGCTGCTGCTCGATGGAAAAAGATGCGCTCGCGTTAGGGTCCGGAAAAGCTCCGGCGCAGCTGCAGCTTGACTTTTATAGGCATCGCGGTGCGCCTTGCTGGACTGGGCCAAAGCTAATGCGACCCAAGAAGAAAGGAAAACCACTCTGACCATAGAGCAAGGGAAGGAGAGATGTCCGGTGGATTGGGGCTGCCAGGCCGTGTAAAGATTAGGGTAACGTGTTGCCCGTTCCGCTCATGGCTCCGTGTTTATATAGGATGGGAAACACCCCCATCGTGGTATTACATCTTGGGTTACAAGGCAACTTGTGTTACAAGAAAAAAAAAGATTACAAAAGATTACAATCTGATCTACTCCTTATACAAGTAACTTATCTATCAAGGAACATACACACATACCAAACATACTACATGGAGCCTGGCCAACGCATCTTTCAACACCCTCCCTCAATCACAACGTTTCTATGAGGTTGAGATTGGTCCTGAATAGTTTCAATTTTTGCACCGGCAAAGCCTTAGTAAATCCATCAGCAATCTGATCATTAGTGCTAATGAACCGAACAGCAAGTTGCTTGGCAGCCACCTGTTCTCTCACAAAGTGATAATCTATCTCAATGTGCTTAGTTCGGCATGAAAAACTGGATTTTTGCTGACAAATAGGTTGCACCTAAATTGTCACACCATAATTCTTGCGGCCATAGGATGTGGCACACCAAGTTCATCGAGCAACTTTCTTACCCACATAATTTCAGCAGTGGCGTTTGCCATGGACTTGTATTCAGCCTCTTGCTGGATCTTGAAACTGTTGCTTGCTTTTTCTCGCAGGAGATCAAATTTGCTCCTAAATAGATAGCAAAGCCCCCCGTAGAGAACGCCTATCATCGGGGCATCCTGCCGGTCGGCGTCGAGAAAAAACCATCGACCAAATTCGTCTTGGACTTACCGATCCGCAAGTCCCATGCTAACAGTCCCCTTGACATATCTTAAGATTCGCTTTTAGCGCCTCCCCAAAGTACAGTAGTAGGTGAATGCAAGAACTAACACACTTTATTGGTGAAAAGGAGATGTCTGGTCGTGTTAATGTCAAGTATTGCAAAGCACCAACAATACTCCCGTACCTTGTTGAGTCTCATCGATCCCAACGGATGTCCACTCGTGATGGACAATTTTTTGTAAATCGCCAAAGGAGTGTTCACCGAATTACAATTATTCATATTTACTCTTTTCAAGAGATCGACCGCATACCTTTCCTGGACTGAGAAGAAGCTCACCATATTTCCTCTTCACCTCAATACCAAGGAAGTAATGTAAGTCACCAAGATCCTTAATTGCAAAGTCCTTCTCAAGATCATGTAGCAGTGCGGTCACGGCTTCCTTAGAAGAACTAGCAACAATTATGTCATCCACATAGACTAACATATAAATAACATGCTTGCCGATCCGTAGAAGAACAAGGATGTGTCTACCTTCGATGGAGTAAATCCAAGCTTTATCAACTTTTGACTAAGCCTAGCATGCCAAGCACGAGGAGCCTATTTTAGCCCATATAGAGCTTTATCCGATTTTGCAAACATACCCGGATTTCTTGAATCAACATATCCCGGTGGTTGGCGCATGAAGACATCCTCTTCTAGTATTCCATGCAGGAAAGCATTCGAACATCTAAGCGATGAAGGTGCCATCCACGTGACACGGCTAGAGACGTAACAAGTCGGATCGTAGCTGCCTTAACAACGAGGACTAAAGGTGTCCTCATAATCAATGCCGTACCTTTGCTTGAAGCCTTTTGCAACTAGCCGGCCTTGTATCCGTCTATTGTCCCATCTCGCTTTCTTTTTAACTTTATACACCCATTTACAGTCTATAATATTATGTCCTTTATGAGGAGGTACAAGATGCCAGGTTTTATTTTTAACAAGAGCAGAAAACTCAGTGTCCATTGCTTGCTTCCAATTCGGATTAGAGAGTGCATCATTCAAATTTGCTGGCTCTTCGGAAGTAGAGGCAAGATTGCCATACGGCATTACCATCGGTGTACACTTTGGGCTTTCGAATCCCATGCCGCAGCCTCGTTTGTGGGCGTGTCGGAGGCGGCGTGTTGCTTTGCTGCACAGAGGAGGCGATGCCACGGTACATGCGATGATGATGGCGAGGAAATACCGAGCGGCGCCGACGAGATCCCCGTGGCCCCTGCGGATGAGGTCGAAACCCGCGACGGAAGATCCGCCCGTAAAATGCGTCGATCCGCACGTAGGCGCGCGTGCGTGTTGCCCCCCCCGTGGCGGTGAATGCCGCCCCGGCACGCCGAGGGATGCCGGCAGATCCGGCTCGTGATCCAAGGCTGATCCGCCCCGATTGCCCGCAATATCCTCATCGGGATCGGCGTCGTCTTTGCCGACGGGGAACAGGATCCCAAAACCTGTTTTTCTTCATTATTTTTTTCTGCCGCATTTTCGCCCGTTCTTGTTCCCGGAGATACAACATCCTCAACGATTCATTAGCGGTGGTCGAGCACATGAAGAATCACAGTTCGAATCAACCCCATGATCATAAGATGAAGGACGGAGATGCTCCGGGAAGAAGAGATATCTCGAGCGGAGGCGGGCACCGGCATTGGAGTGCAAGCTAGCGAAGGGAAAGACATTCTCATCAAAACAACATCCCTAGAGATATATATACGACCCGTGTTGACTTCTAGACACTTGAAGCCTTTATGCATGGAGCTATATCCAAGAAAACACCTTTGTTTAGATCGATATTGCAACTTTTTGTTATTGAATGGACGAAGGTTTGGCCAACATGCACGACCAAACGTCCGAAGGGTCGAGTATTCCGGTTGTTGATTAAAGAGACGCTCAAGGGGTGTTTGGTGTTGAATGACTTTGCTAGGCATGCGATTAATAAGAAAGGTAGCCGTCAAAAATGCTTCATCCCAAAACTTAAGGGGCATAGAAGCTTGAGCAAGCAAGGTAAGCCCAGTTTTCAACTATATGACGGTGCTTACGCTGCCGTGGCACCATTTTGCTTTGGGGTGGGCATATGGGCCGGACACTTGATGTACAATGCCTATCGTTAAAAAAGAACGTGTTGAGCCTTTGATATTCTCCTCCCCAATCGGTTTGGACAACAATAATTTTTCTATTAAAAAAGACGCTCAACCATGCTCTAAAAATCATGAAAAGCATTTGAACACCTCAGATTTGTGTTTCAATAGATATATCCATGTAAACTTACTGAAATCATCTATAAAGCTTACATAGAAAACTGTTTTACGCCAATGCACATAGGTGCGGCCCCCCAAACATCCGAGAAGATCAAATCTAAAGGACTCAACGAGACACTAGTGGACTTTGGGTACGGCGTAGTTGATGACTTTTGCCTTGTTGGCAAGCATCACATACGGTCCCTTTATTTGACTCAGGAATAAAATCTAAGGAGTGTTTTTGTAGTATTTGATGAACGATTGACGACGTAGGATGACCTAAACGAGCATGCCTTCGTGACTCTAGAACCTTGGCGTAGTGGATGGCTTTATTCGGTGGGTGTGGAAGTGGACGTTAAGGGGTATAGACCGCTTCTACATCGGCCTTCATGCAGCACCGTCTCCGTGTCTCGATCCGTAATAAGAAAATGATCAGGATGAAATTCAAGGAAGACGTTATTATCAGAAGTCAAACGATGAACAGATGCTAAACTCTTATTTGCTTGAGGAACAAGGAGAATGATTATTTAGAACGAGATTATGATCGGGGTATGAAACAAAACCGCGACCAACATGGCTAATTTTCATACCTGATCCACTAGCAGTGTGGACTTGATCGTTGCCGTGGTACTTATCTCTCACCGAGAGCTTTTCCAACTCGCTGGTAATGTGGTCGGTAGCACCAGTGTCGACGCATACCGGTTCGCGGTCAATGCCGTGAGGACGCCAGAGGAGGCAGACTTGTTTGGCTTGTTCCTATTGTCTTGGCCACCGGGTTGACACTTGCATTGAACCGCTTGAAGCGGCGATTCCTGTGGTGACCTTCCTTGCCACATATCCGCAAATGAGCCCGGGCTCAAAGCTAGAGCCGCGGCCCACGCACCGCGACCACCGGGAGCGTTGAAAACCCCCACGACCGCGACCCGTCCACCATTGTTGCCTCCACCACGGCCTCCTCCACGTGAGGCGCATTGGATGATGCATTAGATCCCCGGAACAGATCCATGCGCCGCTTTCGGAAGGGACGTCATCCGGGTGAAGAGCTCGGGTAACGGAGATCGGCTCCACTCTTACGGCAATGGCGGACACGGAGGGTTGAAGTCGAGATCAAGTCCGGCCGAGGATGTGCGAAATAATCTCCTCGTCATCAAGCTTCTTTCCCGCAGATGCCATCTCATCTACGAGAGCCTTCATCTTCGGTGAAGTACTCGGTGACCGTCATGGTGCCTTTACGGGTCGTCGCGGCGCCATACGTGTGTTGATCACGCCGCGCCGCGTGATCGGGCAAACAAACAAGCCCTCGATCGCCGCCCACGCTCCGGCGGCGGTCTTCGTGAAGTTCCCAAGCTAGGACATCACATCCTTCCGATTGGCGAGAGGATGAAATTGAGGACTGCTAGTCCTTGGCAAACCACCGACTTGTAGTCGGGGTTGGGGATCATCTCATCGAGGCTTCTCGGCAGACTTGGCGACCTCCTTGGCTGGGCGGGGAGGCGGATCGATCGTCTCCGCCATCCGCGCTCCGTTGATCGCCGACATGACTGGGCTTTCCACATCTCGAAGTTGCTTCGCCCTAGCTTCGGTTGGAGGATAACCGATGGAGTGCACAGCGGGCGGCGAGGAGGAAGATGCCATCGCTTTGGAGGAACCAGTAATCGAAATGCTCGATACCATGTAAAGATTAGGGTAACATGTTGCCCGTTCCGGCTCACGGCTCCGTGTTTATATAGGATGGGAAACACCCCCATCGTGGTATTACATCTAGGGTTACAAGGCAACTTGTGTTACAAGGAAAAGAAGATTACAAAAGATTACAATCTGATCTATTCCTTATACAAGTAACTTATCTATCAAGGAACATACACACATACCAAACATACTACGAGCCCCGCCAACGCATCTTTCAAGGGCGAAAGTGATAGGAAAACAGGCCTTCGGGCCGGGGGAAGTCATGGACGAGAGAGATAAAAAGAAAGCCTTTTATTTTATTTGAACACTTTTGAAATTCCTTTTGCAAATGGATTTGAAAAACTCCTTTCGATTACCGATCAAAGCGAACATCACAAAAATGTATATGCACCAAAGTATGAATGCTCAAACATGTTTCTACTTCCTATGATAAATTTTAATTTAATGAAAAATATTAATTTTCCTACATTTCATGAACACAAAAATTCACATTTAAGTCAATTTAAAACTATTTCAAAAGAGCCAAAATTTGGGGTGTTACAACAAGGTTGTTGAAATACCGTATGTTATTAAGTGCCAGCGTACATATAGCAAAGGCTACCTTTATACTTTTTTAATGCCTTGATATATGAAAGGTAAGCATCAAATAATGCCAGCGGGTGGGCCATATTAAGATCCTTCTGTGGTTGATTTCAGTATATGTAAGTTTATTGAGTAGTGTCCTACTCAATATATATCTCATAACAAAACAATGATATGTCTTGTGTTGATGCGTAGTGTATATCCGGTAAAGTATGTATATATAGTCTTTTCAGTCATAATTATGTCATGAGAAACAGGAGAGCAATACTTGACACACTTGTCAATGGTTCCCAATATTGGCATCGAGCATTCTGCTCATGGAATAATGCCGCCACACCTTTTGATCCAATTCTCCTAGTGATAACAAGATTATTTCCAAGACCTGAGAAATACATGTGAAGCACTAGTTATAGCAAGATACTTATATGCCACGACTTGGTGCCTACATACATGCCCTCTACTTCTAATGAGGAGCATACATGCTAGACATCTCAAAAATTACCTCAAACCACCCAAAAAACAAATTTTGTCCAAAGTGTAGAAAATCCATACTCCGATAGTTTTAGATCCTTACATGCGGTAGTATGGGACTCCAACTATACTGACTCGGTCTTTGAATGCATGTCCGGAGTGTGCGCTTGTAGATATCATGTTCATTCTTTTATCAAGGCCAATCAAGAGTACCATGCCCCGCATTTCTTTGAGCGTTATTGCTAGGGTGACAGACTAGTGTATAGGTAATGCCTAGAAATGAGTGGTATACCTTGAGTACATATCCTAGTGAGATTAACTCCACTATGGATAATGATACTATGATACATCCCACTACTAACACCGTTTAACTCCGCTTTGTTGGATCATGAGGTTAATCCCATATCCAAGCTAACATGATTAGATAGATATCCCATATATATTTCTTTTCGCCTTCCTAATTGGGATCATGTAAGAAATATCAACAAGCATTTCGCGCCGCGTTCTTGAAGGCGTAGTCTATTTAGAAAAATAATTTTTCTTGGCTTTGTTTTTCAAAACTTTCCTAGTTTGGGTGAGCATAGTCAATCTTTCAATTTTGAAAAGATGTTTTCAAAACTTCAAAAGTTTTCTAGTGCTTCTTTCCAGCTTTCTCTAGTTTGGAGGGGTATTAGCCAAAACTTAGGCAGTGTTATTCCTATTAAGTTGGTATTGTTTTCGACTTTACTAAGTTAGAAAGGGTGCTAGCCAAAAATCCTATAAACACATCATATAAGGAAATAAGAGAGATCCCTTTACACCACCTAATGCATTGAGAACCCATTATCACATACTCAAACAGGTTCACCCTCGTTCTCTATTTTGTTTTGATCTTATGCGAGGGGAAAAATATATGTATGAATAATAACCTTCCGAGAATTATATTGAAGATCACGAAAAATTAATCGAGGCAGCAAGAGCAAAACTCGGACAAAGTCCAAAGACCTATATCATCGTCATCATCATCATCGAGAATCCAAGACCTCATTGAATCAAATGTTAATCAAGTTACTAAAGACTTGACATCTCAATTTGAAGCTATGGCAACCAAGACACCGTGAATTTTTCAGCTCCTACCACGGACAACATTCTTGTTGGGCGAAGGTAGAGGTTGGAGACAAAGGCTTTGAGCTTAAGCCGGGGCTCATCAATATGGTGCAAGCAAGTCAATTTTGTGGAAAGGCACATGAAGATGCTAGTGCTCATCTCCAACACTTCACGGAGATTTGCGGCACATTTACTATGAAGGACGTATTCGAAGATGCAAAGTCTTGCTCCGTCTCTTTCCATTCTCACTATTGGGAAGAGCCAAGCAATGGTTTTATGCTACAAAAGATAAGAATACAACATGGGATATTTGTTCCACAACCTTTCTTGCTAAGTTCTTTCCTGTAGGCAAGACAAATGCCTTAAGAGGGAAGATATCAAATTTTCAACAACGGCATGATGAATCGGTCCACGAAGCATGGGGCGTTTTCAAGAATATATTTCGAGAATGTCCACACCATGGGATGGAGAAGTGGTCATTGATGCGAGACTTTCTATCATGGGCTTGTTCGTGTGCTCGTGAAACTATGGATCTTTGCGGTGGTGGTGCTTTCTTATCACTTACATTAACTCATGCCCACAGAACTTGTGGAGAAGATGGCTTCCAACCAAGGTTGGAGTGAAGAGCGTCAAACTCGCAAATGAGGAATGCACCGGCTAAAAGAAGTAGATATGCTATACGCTAAAATGGACCTTATAATGAAGAAGCTAGAGGATAGAGATCCTCAAACCAAGGCGATCATGCAAATTCAAGACTCTCACATGACATGTGAAGAATGTGGAAACTTAGGCCATTGGCGAGGGAATTGTCCAGAGATCCCGGAGGACATCAACTTCATTAATAACAACAATAATTTCCGGCCCTCAAGCGTAATCAAGGTTGGAACCAACAGAGGCCCAATTATCAAAGCAACTATCAAGGAAATTACCAAGGTAACAATCCAGGGTAACAATTTTAATACTTATCAACCTTCTTTGAGAGATCTTGTTGTTAACCAAGGTAAGACCATGGAGAAATCTGTCAAGAAAGATAGCAACTAATGATAAAGCTTTAGAACTTATCAATACTCGTTTGGAAAGCTTTTCTTGACTATAAAGAATCAAGACAGATTTTAATAAGATGATAGAATCTTAGATTTCTCGGTTATACTGTTCCACTAACCACACCGGGGAAAGATTAGGGGCAGCCGGAAGAATTAGAAACCGCAAACCTTGTCGATATTTATAATGCAGGTCGTTACTATAGAGAGACCTCGGGAAGTTGTTGGTTGGATGACTCAATGCCACCTAAAAAGGAAGATCCGGGAAGGCCGGTCATTACAATCAAGATTGGACAACACACATTCGACAATGCTCTCGTGATTTTGGCTCAAGCGTCAACATACTACCAAAGGTAATTTATGAAAAGATTTATAGTGAACCACTTTGGAAAAACGAATATGTGCTTGCAAACTTGCGATCAATCAATCGTGTTATCCCGAGGGATCCTTGAAGACGCGTGTGTGTGGGAATCGAGAGGCTCATATGTGCCGCCAGACCGCGAGTCGTAGACACGAGGAAGAAATGGAAGAGCAACAATCATACTTGGTAGACCATTCTTATGCTCAGCCAAAAGTCGTCATCTACGCAGATAAAGGCGAAGATTGTTTTCAATATCAAAGGGAAGAGGGGAGAAATTCAATTTCAAGAACAAGGTACAAAACTCTCTTACTTATTCCCCAAAATACCAATCGTTATGTTCTAGAACCGAAGATGGAAAACTACAACAAGAAATGTAAGGAAGAATCGTAATCAGAATAAGAACAAGACGGCCACAATGACCTACAAAGGTAATGGTAGTAAATAAAACAACATCTTATAATGACCATTTACTTCAATCTCCAATGCTTACAACAAGATGATCCAGTACACCTACCATCGCATGCTCTATTCAATGCTTAACCTTTTATAATACATATTGTGATCTTTGGATCTGGTGTTAATCTAATGGCAAAATCAACATATGAATTATTATTTGGAAAAATTGCCATTGCAACCAACATATGTGCGACTACTGAGATGGCGAGACCAATCCTATAGAGTTCCCCGAAGGAATTGCCAAAAATGTACCGATCAAGATCATGGATCACTATGTTCTCACCGACTTTGTAGTCATGGATATGGGGAAAGAAGAAGATCCTCCACTAGTGCTTGGGAGACCATTCCTTAACACTACTCGTGCAATCATCTACATCCATACGGGAGAGATTCATTTCCAATTTGCTAAAGAGAAGGTGCGTGTTTACTTTAATAGTTATAATGAATATACAAATCCCATGGGGAGAAGCAGGGCAGCTCGTCGCCGCTATAATAAAAAATGGATCAAGAATCCAGAAGATGGCAAAATGATACCAACAGATTCAATATTAGGATATCATCTTAAAGGACACAAAGAAGCCATGAAGAAATTGGATAAGGAGATAAAGGAAGATTCTCAGTATACATCAAGGAAAAACTAGCTCAACTTCCACCGAGAGAAACAGTTTGTCTCAAGCAAAGTGAATTCTACGAAGAATTAGGAGAATCATGGGAAGAATATGAGAAAGCACGCGATGAGTATTGGAGGAATAGAGGACAACAAATTTTCTCCTTGTTCAAAGAAGCTCAAAAAGAATTAAAGGCTAAAAAGATGAAGTTTCCTACACTTAATACATCTATGGAGAAAGAAGAATCAACTACTCGAGAAAAAAAGAATACATCATCCAAAAAGATGGAGGAAGAAGAAGACATCTCCCGAACATCATCGAGGCGAGACCATAGAATCATCGGTGCCACCGATTGTGACAACCGATATACCATGGGAGTAAAGAGCGAGAACTTGAAGTCTTGTTCGGAGGACTCTAAACGCCGAATCCCCGAAAAGGTAAGTCGGTAAGTTATCCATATTTAAATCCTCACATTGCATATTTATCTTTGCATATCATGTTTATCTTTTTTAATATCTTATATATTTACTTTTTGAAAATAACAAAAATATTTTATCTTTTGTCTTTTGTGAAAAACCTTTAAGCCCCATGCTAATATTCCGGAGGCTTAACACCTCTAGGCTATTTCTTTGTGGTGGCATAAAAAATAAAACAAAGATGCATAAGTACTTATACAAGTTATATTTTATTTTCCTTACATATAAAAATAAAATAAAAATTTGAAAAATAATAAAAAATCTAAAAATATTATCCGAGGCAATATAAAGCAATGTGGCTAACCCCTAATGCTTAATCAAGTTCCACTAGCTTTGTTGTCTATTTTGAGATCAACAGATTTCAAGAGGAGAAGAGATATGTTAGGCGCCATCTCCATTACCAACTACCTCAACTTCTACATCATTAAAGATTACACTCCAATCTAGCTTGGGGAGTGCAACCCCAGATTATCCAGATAAGTATCTTATTATCTATTATTATATATTTTTATTAGCTAAATATTTTGTTTGCTAGAAAGTTTGTTTAAGAGTCTAGTTTTTAATAAAAGTCTTTTGTTAGAGTGAGAATAAAAGGATCAAGAGAGAGTGCACACTAAAATTTACTTTGCTCAACTAAAAGGAACCTTAAAATTTGCCAACATGGAGATGATGAATAGTTGCTTCATTGTTATACTTTTCTAGTACCTAGCTTTTCAAGCATAATTTCTCTTGAGCTCCATTTGCAAAATTACTTTGATATTTACTCAAAACCTGAAACCTATGGGTTGCAAATGCTTGCTCTAAAGTCTAGGTAATTGACGGATATGGTATATGATAGTCCGAGCTACTATTTGATCTTACTCCTAGTGACACTAGATTTACGGAGATTTATATTTTGAAAATTGAAAATGCACATGATAAGTTCTGTGTGACAAGAGTGTGAACCTCCTATCACGACCATATATATACATGCTCTTTTAGATTAGGAAGACCTTTTGAAAAATATATATATATGTATAGGTCGCTTGCTTTTGCATTGAGTTTGTTCAACCTTTGTCGACCCTTAGAAACTTGTCATGTTGATCATGTACACTCCACTCCATTCCATTCCACTATATTTCACTCTACACATATGCTATTTACATCTTGTAAGTACGCATCCACCATATACACCCATTCACTCTAGCCGGCAAAAATGTTCTACTCCTATCCTAGGAGAGAGCAACCAAAAACATTTATTATACCCATCCACTCATTCATTGCTAGCCAATATCTTACAAAAGCTCCATTACATTTATACCTCTCAAAAAATTATTGCAAAAGAGATCTGGGTTGTAGATTAAAAAAAAAAGAAAAAAAAAGAAAAAGAAAAAGGGAGATGAAAAATGGACAAAAGTCCTACGCAGTAGAGCCTACCCCTAAATAAAAGAGATGAAAAATGAACAAGTGTTCGAGGCGAGTAGAGCCCACATCTCTAAAATAAAGATGAAAAATGGACAAGTGTCCGAGGGGTGAGTAGAACCCACATCTTTAAAAGAGAGGAAATAATGGACACAAGTCCGATGGTGAGTAGAACCCACATCTCTAGAAAAATAAAAGAAAGAAAAAAAGATACAAGCCGGGTTCGCTACAAAAAGTTTACAAAAAGAGAAGAATTCCTCAAGGAGCAAAAGTAAGATTCCCCTCATCTATTCTATTCACTTCATTACTATATTCCATACCATCTATATCCTATCCACCATACACATGCACCACTTGATCAAGTGTGACTTGTAACTTTGGATCCATTGCTTGAATTTACAATATATGCTTAGTAAGAAAATAAATTATTTTCTCCTACCTATGAGCTCGATATATATAAGCCTTAGATATTAGGTGAGAGAGAAGAAGGCATAGTATGCTATTGCCTTTACTAAAAAAATGTTACATATTATGAGAGTAAGGCAAACACTATCTTATTGCCTTAGAGAGGATCCACAAATACCACAAATGAGAGATTAGAGAGAGTCATCTTGAGGAACTTTGATTTTATTTGAAAATCAGCAAAAAAACTCCGGAAGGACAGCTTGATCAAAAGAGTTTGAGATATAGTGTTTGACTTGACTATTCTATCTTTCAATTACCCAAGAATTGAAGAAAAGATATAAGCCCCAAAAGGTAAAGAGGTAATTGAGTAAGTTGAAGCTTAAAAGTTTATCTTTATCCGGAGAGAAATTTTGAAAGCATGTGTACTTTAAAGGTTTGATAAGCGTTGCGGCAACTCGATCCAAGTAAGTAGTTTAATATAATATTTTGTGTCTTGCTAAGAGACTAGCAAGAGGTAAGCTTTGGGGAGCTTGTTGACACCTGTTATAGTATAAAATTATAAGTTAAAAACATGAATTAATGGCTAAAGTCAAAGACCAAACATAAGTCTAGGGGTCTAACTAACATAATTCCATTAGTTTTGGTATTCTGTGACTTTCCAGGGACTTAATAGATAATTGCAGAGAAAGATGGAGAAAGTTCCAGAATATACAAGGCATATGAAGATCAGACTTAACCGTGAAGCAACTCAACCCGAAAAGTGAACTAAAACATTCTAGAAGATACCAGAGGACACGAGAAAAGACGGGAAGCCGAGGTGGCATGCCACCCTGGCGGCCGCCAGTGCCAACTAGGCCGGCCGCCGGGTGGGCCACCCTTGTCAGCCTCCCCTTCCTAGGTCGGTTTACTACCGACATTAAGGTTGTTTCTACACCGTTCTTTGAAGGTCGGTTTGATCCAAGGGTTGACGTTCATCGCCAAGTACTATATAAGAAGACCGGTGACCCTGTGGTCGATAACAATTTCATTATCATACTCATTCATCAATTCATACCCATCTAGTCCAGCCAAGTCTAGACCTAAGCCCTAGTTCATACTAGAAGTAATTAGCTATCTAGCTAGTTCTAGTTGAAGATCAAGTTCATCTTGAGTTCCCGATTAGTCAACAAGTAGCAAGGATCATCGTTCTTGAGACTTCTCTCTTGTATTCAATCTGTAAGTACTTTTATATTTAGAATACAATTGTTATGGCTTTGATCTATATAATTATTATATTCTTATTGATATGTGTTTATGCTTGCTATGATTATATGTTTAGTTTAGTAAGACCGCTTTATATTTTATGCATGGAATTGTATAGCATCCATATAGATGATCACTATGTGGGTGATAAGCAATGTGTAAACGTGGTGTTTATACAACGTTTATCTGCAATTGCACCCTACATTCTGGGCCGTGTGGTAGATCGCGGGAGTGACAGCCCTGTTGAGTCCTTTGGAATCACTAGTAGAAATATGATCATCCGTGACGATGTGCTCGTGGCGCTGCACACTTTCGTCCACGAAGGATATGTCTTCAATGACGAAATTTCTATTTTCGTCATAAGTGTCTTGATGACGAAGTTTTGGCTTGAATTTTAGTGGCGATCATGAAAATAAGGTCACAGAACACCGAAAGGAGATCGTCATAGATTATGTTTTCGTATTGTGATTTTGGGTCCCACCTGCTGGTCCCTCCCCGACGTATTTGAGCTCTTGTTAAATTGTATTTGGCACCTGCTCCAAAAATTTTTTACGAAGTGGGGCACAAGTCGACGTGGCGATTTTGGGTCCCACCTGCGGGTCCCCCCTGACGACGTTGAGCTACTGTTAAATTGTATTTGGCAAAAAAATTGCTCCTGTAAAGCTTTGAACCCGTGACCAAGTAGTGCACAGGTAGGAGCACTACCACCGCACTACATGACCTTTCATGTTGAAGGGATGAATTTTTTCTATTTGTAAGTTGAATAATAAATCATGGGTGCATGTACGATTAGACTAGTAATCTATACCTACTATTAAAGCGAGAAAATTTTCGTAGTCTACTCCAAATTTCGCCCAACCCTGCCCGTGTCCCAGACGGTTCAGTGATCCCTTGTCCGATCCTCGCTTTTGTCCTCCCAAACACAAAGAGTCCTCAAATATCTCTGGGATCCCTTCCCAGAAGTCAAATACAAGACCTCTTCGGTGAATAGATTGAACACGCTGTCAAATTTGGCCACGGCCAGACGCGTGGCTAGCAGGCAGCAGCGTTGGCCCAAGCAGCCCAGCTCGCCCAAGCAAGCAGCGGCAGCAGCAATGGGCAGCACGTGGCCCACGAGCTGAGACGACCGAGGCCAGTTAGGCCCTGCTCTCTCACCAAATGCCTCAACAGGCCAGGCAGCAACGTCTAAAGAGCAGGCATGCACGGCGTCTTGCTTTGCTCCTACTTTCACACGACCAACAACGTTTCTCTATTCTTGGCAAGACCATGTAGGCCGGGTCCTATTTTTAGATAATGCGAGCACACGGCCAAGGGAATGTAAAAGTAGCAGCATGCAGCGGCCAGCACCTCTTATTTCCAACTCATTTCTCTTACAAAAATTCAACAAATCTTATTCCAAATTACGTGCCATCTCACCCAAAATATGCCAAACAAAAATTTCTGTCATATTTTTTTCACCCTTTTTTTTTCTGCCAAACCAAACCATGTTACTAACTTTCGCACATTGTTAATTATTTTTCTTTGATTGATATGGTACTAATGAGTCATGTATCTTACAAAATGCAAAAAAAGTGCTTCATATAGAGTTTGAACTCAAGACCTCAAGCATCCCAACCATTCACCTTACCATTGAGCTTCAACCACAATTGAGATAGTGGACACAATTTAACATATATACTTCCTCACAAGTGATTGTGACTTTCCTACACAAATCAAAACTATTTTTCCTGAGCCCCACCCTCGTCTAGTCACGTGAGTCATTCTTAGATTGTTATTAGGTATAGATATGTTTATAGGTCCCACCCCGTCTAGTCACGTGAGTCATTCTTAGATTGTTATTAGGTATAGATATGTTTATAGGTCCACAAAGAAAGTCTATGATTAGATATTTCTATGTGATTTTCGTTATGAAAAAAAACAAGATAGTGTATTATATCTAATAAAGACTTATTGTGCATTGTACTAAAAAAAGATTTAATTGTGTATTGTTATGTTTTTATTAATATTAATTTTTTTATTATGGATGTCATATTCATCGATCATTATTCATAAATATTATTTAGTTTTTTTTTCTCCGTTGCAACGTGGGCATGTTTGCTAGTAAAAAAGAAAAAAAAAGACAAATAAAAGAAAAAAATAAAGTACACCAAAGAGTTGAACCTATGACCTTCAAGTGGCAGCAATCCAGCTTAACCACTAGGATAGAAGAATGTATTGTTGAGTCTTATCAACTAGCATTATATAAAAAAATACAATATGTACTTCAGGTTGACATTTTGAAGCGACTAACGATTTCAACTAAAAAAATCATAGACACAAGAGTTGTAAAACTTATCAAGATCTATGATTTGATAAAAAATAGTGCTATACATCGTTCATAATCATGAACATCTCTCGTTAGTCTTGTATGATTATGTGACTCATGTATGCCTTTGTGAGTCATGTGCACTAACACTTTGTCGAAATCACTTGAAATTTTGATATGATGCTTATACACCAAAATAAAGTGGCTATGTAAGTTTTTAGATTTTTCTAGCTAGTTTATGGTATTTCAACATTTATTCTTTATTAAATCAACAAATAATTATAGTAAATAGGCACACTTGGTCCGAAAAATTCCATAACTTTATAGAAAATCATAGTTTGGATCCATAAGCATTCCAAAAAAAAATTAAAATGATTTGGAGAAACTAGTACTATACATCCCACACAAGGATGAACATCTCTCACTAAGTTATAAAGACAAGTGTGAGACACGTATGCCTTTGTGATGGATGTACACTTTTTTTTATTGAAATCACTTGAATTTTTTAGGTGACTCTTATACACTAAAATAATGTGGCTATGCAACGTCTTAGATTTTTCTAGCCACTTTATGATATTTTAACATTTATTTATTAGTAATTTAACAATTATATACAGTAATATGTAAACTTGGTCAGAAAATTTCATAAATTCACACAACAATATACTTTTGCTCCAAAAACCATCTCATAAAATTTTCAAATCATTTTGATAGAATTCTGTTGTATATTCTTTACAACTAGAAACATCTCTCACTTAGTCATAATAAAAAAAAAAAGAAAAAGAGAAATAGAAAAACAGAAAGCAAAAGAAAAGAAGGCCCATGAGAGCCAGCCCACTATCTAGGCCCCCACGCCACTCATTTAACCTACCTCCACTATCCACGTTCGTCTCCCACACGCCGCCATCGCCCCCGCCCGCACAACCGCATCGCATCGGCGCCTCCCCACTCGCTCGCGGCTCCATCCTCCATCCCCGACGGTGGACCTTGCCTGCCTCTCACCGATAGCGTCGAGGTTGAATCATGCCTTCCTCTCCCTCACTGACATCCGTGCTCATGGTCCTCGGCCCCATTTGTTCATTTGCAGATGTGCCATCGTACAGATCGAGGGTATCATCCGCCGTTGGCCCGCCGCGGTGACCTTCACCAACTCCGTACTCCAGTTGCCATCGGTGGGGTGCTGAGGCGAGTGTCGCTGCCGCGGTGTTCCTGACGTCGGCTGCCAGGCGGAGGTTGCCGGGCCACGACACCGCCATCCACGATCTACGCAAGGTATGTATCGGTTGCCATCCTCGTTCCTCTTCTCTTCCTACTGCTGAGAAAGTTCTGGCTTGCATCTCGGTCATGGAGTAACATAGGCGGAGATCCAGCTGTAGGGCTAGGTAGCCCTGGCCAACGGAGCCGCAGGAATCGCTGGTGTTTTTAGTAGATGTGACTCGTAGTAGTAGTAGCAGCGGCACTAAAGAGATGGTTTTGTGTGTTGCTTTCTAGCTGTGGCAAGGATCGCCACTGCCGCCTTGGGTTTTGGAGCAGTGTCTCTTCGATCAATTTCGGGAACATACTATAGAGTGACTGTTATTTGCTAGTTGAATTGCTGCTCGGCTGGAACTCTGTTTTTTTCTTTCTTTCTTTTGCGTGCCTGGATAACTGAAAACTATTATGCATGCAGCATCAGTTGCAGAAGCAACAAGTGGAATCCGCTCCAACTAGCAACAATGAAGCTAAATTGATTAGCAAATATTGGTTTCATCTAATATACGACTAACATACAATTACCGTGCTATATGCCAAATCAATTTAGTTACTATACTAATAGATATCATTTGTACAAACCAAAGAACAGTGGAAGGAGAGAAACTGACCATATGAAAGATGATAAGGGTTGCAATTTTGCAGCGCACTCGTGGCTGCCATGCAGGAAGCCAGCAAAGAGAAAAAGAACAAAGAAAAAGAAATGTAAAGGTAATTCTGATGTGCAGTTAAGCCAATATCTTTTATTTATTTCATTATCTGTAAATGACCGATGCAATTGTGCAAATATATACTTGCATTTTTTCTCTAACTGAACTATTACTGTAATATTGTTTCATTTGAAATATAATTGGTTGAAACTGATTAAGCGACACTTGTTTTGATGTGTCTCCAACATGAGAATACTAGAATTATTATGTGCTTTTATTTGCCTTATTTCTTTTTTGAATCACGTTAGTTACCATTTCAAATGAAAGCGAGCTTTCGGAACAGCTATAGCTATTTTGTACGAACCATGTTATGCTTGAAGTTTATTTGGGGCCTAAACTTTTTATTTCTCTTTTTTGCAATGCCTATTTTCTAAATGTATATTCTATCTCAGACTCACTAGTTATGTGTTTGCTTGATTTTCACGTCTAGCAGGTTGTTGATACAAGACGTGGAGAAGTTAAAAGGCATCTCTAAATGTTGATAGAAGACATGGAGAAGTTAAAAGGCAAAGGATATTTAATTTTTGATATTTTGTTTATACCAAAAAAGTTGTACAAAAGGCAAAGGATTATTTTTGGTATCTTCTTTATACCAAAAGAAATTGTACATGGGCTGCAATTGATATATTATTTCTAAACTATTTTAATGAAAGCGCTATCTTTGTGAAAAAACCAATCGAGAACATGCCATGTGGCGATAGTAATTGGTCCACGTGGCGCTATGAAAACCACCGCTACAGCTGCCATGTCACGCACCACGTCGGCTGTCACGTCATGCTCCACGTCATCATCCTACGTGGCAAACATCGTTGGTTCCCATGCAAGCGGTCACTTTTGACAAAAAGCGTCATAGGATGCACAAACGCCCGTTCTTATTTGTTAAGACACCCGCGAGACATAGTCTAGTGGCGAAAAGAGGGGCATATCCATGACCAAAGCCAAGCGTCATAGAAGGTAAGCACATCTGTGGCGTCGACCTTTTCGTCATAGACCTGGAAGCACATCTATGGCGAAAATTGTCATTTCGTCACACATTGTCAAATGTGACGCGACCTCGATGGCGATATGAATTTCGTCAAAAACTCGTCCGCAATTCTTTTGGGTGACGATTTAGGCACTTTCGGTGACCAATGGCGAACGTCATCAATGAGAACATCCCCTAGTAGTGAATCCACCCTCGAATGTAGGACACGTCGAGCTTATAATTACGGTGATGAATAAGTTTCGTCCTTGTTTGTCATTGGTAATGCTTGCCATGTGTAGAAGTAATCCAACCTTGCCATAATAGCTAGATGTATTGCACTAATTGTAGTATTCATTGATATATATGATTAGGAGTATCTTAGGAATATTCATTCTATTCTATTCTATAACATGTTAATAGCTCGTATGATTCTAGTGGCATATGATGATCTTAGACTTGGGTATTTATCATTTATATAATTACCTTTATCCTGTGACTTATCTGTTGAGTAATGTTAGATACTTATGGCAACTCTGCATTACATTCTTTGTAAAAGTGGATGATCTCATAACTAAATCACAATCTAAATCATTAGATGATCCTTTTCTCTCTACCTTTCCATAGACTCCCTTCCCCGTGGTAAAATATAAATATGATATCCGGATTACTCCGGTAAAGTGCTACAATTGGTATTTCTATACGTGCGCTTGCGGATATCATGTTCATTCTTTTATCAAGGCCAATCAAAAGTACCATGCCCCGCATTTCTTTGGCGTTATTGCTAGGGTGACAGACTAGTGTATAGGTAATGCCTAGAAATGAGTGGTATACCTTGAGTACATATCCTAGTGAGATTAACTCCACTATGGATAATGATACTATGATACATCCCACTACTAACACCGTTTAACTCCGCTTTGTTGGATCATGAGGTTAATCCCATATCCAAGCTAACATGATTAGATAGATATCCCATATATATTTCTTTTCGCCTTCCTAATTGGGATGGAGTGTAAGAAATATCAACAATATACCCGCATAAAACCATGAGGAATGCTCAGAACTTAACAATTTGTGATCTGCATAGTAGTTAATTGCATTGCCCGCGAAGTCAGGTACTTACATCGATCCCAGCGTCAAGATTTGTGTATCGAGGGCGCGTTGTTGGTATATTTGGAACAAGACCTCCCATTCAACAAATAGCTTCGTTCTTCTTCATAATGAAAAACGGACTTTTGCGGGGATGATAACCTGAATTTCATCCAAAATTGGAGCCCTTGTTTCAGCTAGGTAATAGTCATGCAATTTACGCATGGTGGGGTCAAGTTCATCACCCACTCATCGTCAACCAAATTATGTCCCTTCACATCTTTGCATTGCCATTGGAGCGAGGTTCATTTTGGTCATAATACATGTGCGCAGCGGTACCGCAATACTAATGTGTTTCTTAGCGGCAAGCTTCTCTATCTTCTCTTGGGTTTCTTTCATTATATCTTACGGTGTCGAACTTGGCGCCGATCCATTTGGTTGCCGTGTTTTTCCACAAATGAGACCATGAAGCCCATGAATGTATTGTATGCTGCCCTCGGGGTCGAAATTTTTACGTTTTTGGCCTTGTGAGCGGGATCCATCGGCCTTGTGTTGGTATAGCGGGGTTGGTTCCGCGAGCTATCCTTTGCCTTTGCCTTTGATCTTGTGGTTGGCGCCACTTGAGGAGGAGGAACCTTGCTTTGGTGGGGGCGATAAAGAGTGAGGAGGGTTATGATGTTCGAGGGGTAATGAAGAGGAAGGATGAATACGTCTTCTTTGGGGGACGATCTTTGCCACATGTCGGCGAGGGGAACTAGGAGTTCTATCGGGATTAGTATCATGGGAGGGATTAGACTCACGTCCTCCTCATCATCCAGATGACAACTTCATTTGTCGAATTTTAATGTAGCGCTTGCGCCAAAAAAACTTGCCGGTGGATGTTCGACCAAGTTTGGGCTGTCTTCCTTCTTTGGGTGATCAATGACTATCTTGTTATACTTCTTATCAAGTATGGCATCAATGCCGACGCGAGCATACCCTGTGGAATTGGTTGGCCATTGATGACCCCATCTTTAGTGGTCGGCCGGGCACGGCCGGCGCCACCTTTTGTCTTTCGTCCATTGGCGATGGACGTACAACTTGACATTGACGGGTTCTTTGATGTTGTCCACCGCATGAGGCGCATTCACATCTTTTCTCAAACGGGTCGATCCGCGGTACCGCCGCGACCCTTGTGATGAAGGCTCAAGGCATCATTAGGGTGCGGTAGTGCTACTTGTCTTTGAGACAAAAGTTGCTTTCGACTCGACATCCACCAACCTTGACGGGGCGATCTATCTAACTCTTCATCAGTCTCCTGTACACTCTGCTTGCGCCCGATACTCTCGAGAGTAGTCCGGCAATGCTAGTTTCAAGGGACAACACCGGCTCCTCTAGTGCGACCCGTGGTGCTCCTTGTTTCGAAAGTGCTTGGGTGAGCACGTCATTCTCCCTCCTAGAAACGCGAGACCCTTTCTTCACCTCCTCAGTTACTTCAGCGATCTTGTTGACGAGGTTGCGCATGGGTTGATTTTCAGTGCTAAAGCTCCCGTCTTCTTTAGAGTGGTGTACGTTCCTCGCCATACAGTATAATAACGATCTTGTCTCCCATTCTTGGTCTCAACGGGTAAACCTTGAGGCGCGGCGTCTCTCCATCTCATCCGGTTACGCGCGAAAATCCGCCATCTTTTGGGCATAGCCACGAGAGCCGAGGCGATGAGGATTTACGTTTTTCGGCCGAAGTTACGCTTGTTCTTTGTGCTCACTTCTATGAACTCGAGCTTAGCCTTGTGTTCCTTGAATTCCTCGATGAGATCCTCGTTCGTTTGTACTCTCCTCCATCCCAATTTGGCTCTTTACCTTGGAGCACAAACTTTTATACAGACTCCCCTTGAAAGTTAAAGCATCTACACATGGTTTCATAAGTTTTTTCTGTACCAATTCCGTGTCACAACCATCTTGGAAGGAGAAATAATCTTTTAAGAGGAGCCATGCAAGCTTCTTTCGTAGCCTCGGGAACCCTCCATGGATCGATTCCTTCCAGTCCACCTCACGTACTTAATTGGGATTTTGTCCCTTACAAGTACCCCCAAGACACTAGAGTATTTGGACATTTTTGTTGGGGGTGCGGCTGGTTCCCGTATTCATCCACCTCGGTGATATGGTAGGTTGTATTCGTCGGAGGAAGCCTTGTTTTGCCTCGCTTGGTTCTCGGCTTCTTGCTTACCGAACCTTCGGTGGGGGGCACTACGCTCTGCTACGCCAAAGCAGTACCAAGCAACATAAGACACTCTCAATTAACTTGCGTGTGTATGCGGCAACCTAGCTAGTCACATGAATCCGGGCACATTACGGTCACCTTGGTCACCTTGATCCGGTTGCGAAGACGTCGCTAGGGCTCCAATCCGGTGCCTCATACGCAGCTTCGCGGTTCTTGCCGGCGATCGCGGCTCTCCGTCGGGGTTAGCATCGGTTCTATTCCAACTTGGCGACGGAGTAACTTGCGAGGGCGAACCATGGTGTGACACAAGCGTGTTCCGCAGTTGGTACAAATGTTGTAGAAAAAACAAAATAACAATTTGCTGCCCAATCTAACACACATTTTGAGCAAACGGGTTGGGGAAATGGCGTCGCACTCACCTTGGGCGAGATGGGCCGGAGATGTAGGCGTGGAGGTGGAGGGGCACACATTAGGCCGGCGTCGTGGGCGAGGATGGCGATGGCAGCCGGCGAGGGGAGATGGAATCTGACGAAAAAATGGAGGCGAAGCTACGAAGAGGGAGGGTGCGAGTTATCATCGGCGGCATTCTATCGAACACATAAGGGGTAGTGAGAGAGCACCTAGGGGAGGGTGGGAGAAAGCCACTCTCCTTGCGCTCCTCAAGTCCTCGGACGAGGCGTTGACGGGACGGCGTCGAGGTTGGCGAAGGCCGGCGTCGAAGGCGAGGAAGGCGTCGAGGTGGGAGGCGTCGATGGAGGAGGCGGAAGGAGGGCGTCGAGGTGGGCGGCGTCGATGGAGGCGAAGGAGGGCGTCGAGGTGGGCGGCGTCGCGGGAGGCGGCGTCGATGGAGGCGGCGTCGATGGAGGCGAAGGGCGACGGTGTCGAGGTGGGCGGCGGTGCTCGTCGGCGTCGTGTGGTGGCTCGGGTTTGCGCTGGGAAACTGGTGGCGCGGTGTTCAAAAGAATGGGGGGAAAATTTCAAGGCAGCGCCCGATTCGATATATATATAAGCATAACACATCTTTGTCGGGTCGGGTTACACCCCCGACAGTGATATATGTTCACACCCGGTTTAATTAACCCGGCGGTGATGTACATACAATTTGTCGGTTCATGAATTTTAAGCTTTTGTAAAGAGTCAAAGGGATCATGCATGTGCCTTTGTGAAGCAAGTGTCATCCACCAACGTGTAAATGGCTTGAATTTTTTTTTTTTTGCAGTCATTTAGACCCAAAATATGCCCCCCACACACAAGATCTTAGGTTTTTAGGTGAATATTTTCATTTTTAGGTTTTTCGATTCTTGCTAAGCGGGCGGAAAATGACAAATTACATCATGGAAACACAAGAACTTAGCATGTATATGTGCATAAATTTGACTCCTAGGCCAAATGAGACCATGTGGAAAAGTTTGGCATGGTGCCTATTCTTTTGGAAGGTAGCCCTCAGTTAAACCTAGAATTTCTCGGCCTCGTCGCTTGAGAAAATCAATAAAAACTTGAGAAAGTACCAAACCAACTCCTAAAAATCTCCCAAATTTTTGATGACTCACCCACTGATTGTCAAAGACTTGGAAAAAGTTTGAGACCCACAGGACACTGAGTGCATATGAACCACGGGTAACATAAACCTTAGTGTATAGTTATGGTGACAAGGGATCATGCATGTGCCTTTGTGAAGCAAGTGTCATCCACCGACATGTAAATGGCTTGAATTTTTTGCAGTCATTTAGACCCAAAATATGCTCCCACACAAGATCTTAGGTTTTTTCCCGGCGAATATTTTCATTTTTAGGTTTTTAGTTCTTTGCTAAAGGGGGGCGGAAAATGGCAAATTACATCATGGAAACACAAGAACTTAGCATGTATATGTGCATAAATTTGACTCCTAGGCCAAATGAGACCATGTGGAAAAGTTTGGCATGGTGCCTATTCTTTTGGGGGTAGCCTCAGTTAAACCTAGAGTTTCTCCCGCTGCGTCATGTGAGAAAATCAATAAAAGCGAGAAAGTACCAAACCAACTCCTAAAAATCTCCAAATTTTTTTGATGACTCACCCACTTGATTGTCAAAGACTTGGAAAAAGTTTGAGACCCACGGGGACACGAGAGCATATGAACCACGGGTAACATAGGAAACATACAAATCTTAGGCTTTTTCCGATCCTTTGCCGGTTTATTTGTTTAACCGGCGGTGATATAACTTCCGACGGTGAAACCTCCCGGTAGTGATAACGGCTATCACTCTCGGTTTTGAACGGCTTATTGAACCTAAATTCCTACGATTACGGCTCTTGATCGGTTCCTTTGAAAGCACGATTTACCAAATCAGAGGCACATAGTATAAATAGACTAACTCCATAGATTACATAGTTGGTGAAGAACGTTAATTCATCCAAACATAGTAATTAAATTTAGTTAACAATAATGTAACTCCATCGATTACATATAGTGAACAATATAATCTAACTCCATCGATTACATATAGTGAACAATATAATCTAACTCCATCGATTACAATAGTGATCGAGCTTGTACTAAGCAAAGGCTCACCTTCACCCCTCATCTACGATCTGTTGGGTTACGTTAGCAGCGAATGCGGGCATTTCATGATAACCTCGTAGTTTTCAGCTTCATCCGTCACTCCATCCACTCCGAGCAATCTTCCTTTTCCCTTCTAGTCACATGCGTGTAGCTTTCCATTTGTTTTGTTGTCAGGTGCATAGAAAACTTGCGTAACATCTTTTGCAAGGATGAAGGGTCCTCTCTATGTCTTGGTCTTCTTTGAGATCAAGCGTATTGAACCCTACGTATCGATGTTGATGGCTGATTTCGAACCCAGCGGCGTGAATGCAGGCGCCTTCCGGTGACCATAGTCTAGTTCCCAAATTTCCTCTATGAAACCATAGTAGGTATCTTCCACTCTGCCGTTGTCGTCTATAGATTCAAAAGCGAACACCTTTGTTTTGGTATTGGCTCTTTCCATCTTGCTTTTTGTGTAAAATGTGTATCCATTGATCTCGTACCCTTGGTACATAACATATGTACTCTTAGGCCCGCACCGGGGAAATCCGGTTGATTACCCAACTCTTTACCAAGCAAAGCTTACTCGCAACCAATCGCAAAATTCAACCATTTGTTTCTTATGTAGCCCATTCTCGACATGTTGGGATTTTGCTCTTTAAGCATTGCCTTGTGCCGCACAAAAGGTATGGCCTCGCGTCCTCGGCTTCTTGGCGTAAAAAGCAGCCGAAATGTGCTGTGCGAATGCAACAACGTCTTTTTGCATAGCAATTTAGGTCCGATCGTTCCTTTGCCACATATTCTTCAGCGTGACGAGATGCGGAAGTCCAACCCTCTCCATGTCTAGATAATATAATGCGAACTTCGATGGCTTCTTCCGTTGACCATCCTTCAACCATGCTCCCTTCCAGTGCGAACACATTTCTCGACATACCTCCTAAAAACTTTCATCAACCTTTCGAAAGGGAACATCGATGCGGGTGCATTGGGCCAAGGCCTCTAATTTGTTCAACAAGATGAACCGGCGAGATGCACCGAGATATCAAAGAAAGTCGGTGGGAATTCCACCTCAAGCAAGCTTAGTGCTTCGGATATCTGCTAGCTGCTTAATGGGTGGTCAGCGTGGGCGTAGGAATGACCTTTTTGAGATCGCATTGAGGAAGCGAGCACAACTTTAGGATTCCCTCGGTGAGCCTTGGGGAATTTGGAGACCCACGATATAGCAACGAGGGAGCGGTTGAGTCATAATGACATGACAATCATGGGCCTTCATGCGCCATAGTTGAACTTGAGTTCTCATGTTCACTAGCCTCTTGAGGCTTCCACGGTAGCCTTTGTTGGGAGTTTGAGTTCATTGAAGAAGGAGATAAACTTTCTCTTCTTTGCCCGTTCAAGGTCCATGTCGCGGCGGAAGGTACACCGATCATTCTCTAGCCGCCTTTGGATGCGAGACCCTTCATGATTCCCAAGTACTCCATGTCTTCCCGTGTGGCTAGTGAATCGCCGAGGTCCCCGGGTGTTCATCAAATGGTTTAGGGTGCCACGGCACACATTTTTAGTAAGGTGCATGGGATCAAGGCGGTGGCGTACCCTCAATAGTGGCGGTAAAGGCGGTTTCAAAAAGCGACTTTTTCTTCCGGATACTCCCTTGAGTCTTTGCCTCTTGCCCCCTCCCCTTCCCAAGGACAAAATTCAGTTTGTCTAGTTCTCGGCATCGCTTTCCCGTCTCGATAATCTGGAGCCTTCCGTCTTCATATTCCCCCGAACGTTCTTTTTGTTCGCCGATGCGAGTGTCCCCTCTGGTAGGAACCTACGGTTTCTCATATAAACCATTTTATTGTTGCCGGGTAGATGTACCGCATGTGTTTCATCAAGCACTCGACATCCAAATTATAGCCTTTTGTCTTTTCTCCGGATAAGAAACCTCGGCCCGCAAGTCGGTGATAGTAGCGATTAGTATTCCCTTGACCGTGACATGTTCCTTTTTGTACTCGTCCCAAACATCCTTCACACCGTAGTGAACATCTCTAGCAGTTCATCGATCACCGGTTCTAGAAGCGTGTCTATGTCATTCCCCGGCTGTCTTGGCCCTTGGATCGATAGTGGCATTTGGATGACGAGCGCTTCATCTGAGAGGTGTGGCGAAAGATTGTATATGCAGAGTGTCGGCCGCCATGTGCTATGGTTGCTCCTAACCCTGGTCGAAAGGATTCATCCCATCTATGCTCAAACCAAAACCAAAGGTGCCTTACCTCTCCGCCGAGCTCCTTGTAGAACATAGTATTGATAGTCCTCCGATCCGCCCGTCGTTTGGGTGCCTCATCTTGGTGTCTTTCGGCCGCTCTTCGCCATGCGGTATAGCGGCTTGGCTGACTTTGCACATGCAAGCAGCCTATGCACCCGGGAGCTATTGGGAAATACCAAAGCGACTTTATTGGGACCTCCTCCTGCTCTTGCTACCTTCATTTGATGGCCCATGCTTGTAGCGTGGTTCTTTACACTTGGGGCATGCATCCAACTTTCCGTATTTTTTCTCCACGGTACAATATACAATCATTGACACATGCGTGGCTTTTTTCGACCTCGAGGCCGGGGGGGCGGATCATCCGCTTGGCCGGTATGTCTTCTCTCGCCAACTCGGTGTCTTTTGGGACCATTTTCCTGATTACACTTAACAAGAAATCGAAGCCTTTGTCGCTCACCCCTTCTACAGATTTGTAGTCTAACAGCAATATGTTGACCTCCAGTTTGCTCAATTCACAATCCTTGTACAATGGCGTTTTTCCATCTTTCCTCATTTTCTCTAGCTTTTTGCAATTGTGTTTGGCACTAAGAAATGCGGACTGCGACACGTAGCAACAAAGAAAGGCCATCCTCTTCGTCGTTGTCATCGGCAAAAAGTACCACTAAAGCAAGCCAATAGTGCCCTCGTCTTTGCTTTCGTCCATGGCGGCGTCGTTGTTTTCCCGACGATCATCATTGTTTTCCTCGTGCGGCGGGAATGGCCTGATCATCATTGTTTTCTGCGGAACATTCAAACCAATCGACCATGCTCGTCCATGTGGTATACCCCTCGCATGAACCCCGTGTATACAAGTGGTTCGGATACACTCTGTGTTAGCATATTTCCGTTCATTCTTGCAATCCAAGCATGGGCAAAAACATACTTCCGGCCCAAACATGATCTCGCCAACACGCGAGAAAATGGGAGACTCCATGAAAGAACCCTCGGTTTGCACGGGACCCATACATCCACTCTCGATCCATCTCTACAAAAAGGTGAAATTGAAGACTTGATCAATTCAAAAAAAAAAATGTGGTCGGTAGGTGACACATGGACTATTTTTGGTCGGCAAAATTGTAAAATCTCGACTCACATACTAACAAGAAATAATTATAGCACCACGGGAAAACGGCATAAGTAATTAGGCAACCAACCTTATAGATGATGGATTCTCCACAAATTGCTTGGAAGCCTAGCGAAATTAAGTTCAATTGGAGCTCGCGGCTCTAGAATGTAGAAAGAACAAGAACAAGAATCAAAGGATGTACCCATCATTAACAGAGGTAATTTGGGAATAAAATCAAAGGAGCGAGATGATTGTTACTAACCTTCAACCAAAAACCGTCAAGCCATTCTTCAAATGCAAGCGATTCCTTCACGAATTAGAACGGTCGCAGCACTAGAGGGGAGGGTCTAAACGGCGCCCTGTTCTTGGGATGGTCAAGTAGGAAGGAGAGAACACCCCTGTCACCTTTTTGAGTTCGCAGACTTATCACCGCCGGCATTATTTTAGAACCGAGAGTGAACCGGCACAAGCACTACCGGATCGGTCACACCATAGTTTTTCGGTGACAACAACCGACGGTGTATGCGAGAGAGATCATTTGTCGGTTCTTATTTTCACCGGCGGTGATATGAGTCCATCCGATCACTGCCGGGGCATAATTTTCTCCGTAGAGATATAAATCTTCACTGCCGGTATTGGTCGAGTCCGTGGAGTTTCTGGTTTGTCCCAGCGCTGAACGGTTCATCATCGCCGGGCGCGGTTCATCGCTGCCGGTGGACTAAATTTCGGCAGTGATACCGGCGGTAGTAATGAGCGATTCTGTAGTAGTGTTCTAAAGACTATTGAAAATAGAGTAGTCGACCTTCATGTTCGCCAATGGCAACGTCCTGATATATGGAATGTGGGGTGTGTGTAAAACTCAGAAACAAAAGAAAAAGGATGGATTAAGGTCAGTATGAATTTTCTAATTCCTTCAATCCTGTAGTACAAATATAAACATAAATGCTAGTTCAACTTATTTTACTTGTTTATTATCACATACATGTCCTAGTTCACAAATATACATGTTTGTCCTTACATGAGCATGAATTGAGTCATGGCCTGTGTAAACTATTAGTAAACATCGTCCAGTGCACCGTGCATAGCGTGATCTGTGGTTCAGATCTTCCACAGGCCGATGTCAACAAAGAGAGCGCTGGGCACGAGTGACAGATGGTGGCCGAGTTGCGTCTGTGTGTCAATTGTGCCATGGCCGTGGTCCAAGACATGTCCACCTTGTCCGCGCAGGGTGCGATCGCACTGTGATGAGGCCACCGAGGATGTGAGGTGGGGGTCTTAAACACCAAGGCAAGCTTGTCATATCACGAAGGTAGACATAGAGGCGATGTATCAATCTTTGTAAATGGACCGACCACCTCTATAATTCCGCGAGTATTTTAGGGTACATATATATATTGTACCGTCTTAAAGTCCATTTTTTACTATTTGCAAGAACAAATAAAAACTTCCGGCCAACAAATGTTCACTTTCAACATCAGCCACCTAAAAGTGTCTCCCCATATGTTTGGTTCTTGGTTAAGAGGTTTTGCACCTAGGCTAAGAAATCATATTTTTAGTGGCGATGGCGGCTTTTTGGCTTTTTGCTGGGTTTTATGGCTGAATAGGAATGATGCGGTGTTCCAAAGTATTATAGCTAACTCAGGTTTGCAGGTGATCTTCAGGGGATGCACTGGATCGGACAATGGTGGCTGTTGTGTAAAGAGGAAGAGAAGTGTGTTGACGCAAGCTTGTAGGCATTTTGAAGGTGTCGTGATGCAGCTCTTTGGGTCTGGTACATGGAAGAACCTAGGATTGGAATTTAGAATTTTTTGTGTTTTGTGATCTGCTTTGTACTTATTCGTCTTGCTTCTTGAGTAGAAGCTTTGTGGTTCTATGTCTGCCTGCTTGTTGGTACTCTAAACTCTATTTTGGTTTAGTTTCCTACTGTGTGAGTCTGTCTTATTTTTCCATCACTCCGCTTAGCGGCACTTTGGGCTATGTCATGCTTGGTTGTAAGAGCACCCGCAGGGGAGGGGTCGAAGTCGGTTCGATAGTTTTTACTTTTTAGACCCAAGTCGATACGCTGGGGCCTCGGTACGATATAGAACCCGAGTCTCCATATCGCACCCGCTCCTTGAGATTAAAAAACACTTCTTCCTCTCACTCTCCCCTCTCTTGCCTCTGCGACGTCCCCATGCCACCTGTCTGGTCCTCGGAGGGGGCACTGGGGTAGGTGGAGGAGAGCAAGGTCCTTCTCGGACGAGATGCGTGGCGCAGGTGGCTACAGCGGCGCGAGCGAGTTCGCTTCCCAGGCGCGCGGATCTTGTGTCCTCCTTGCGGGTCTGCAGGTTGGTCTCCATGCGCTGGGGGATAGCAGCGGCGAGTGGATCTGCATGCGGCATATATAGAGGAAAATCCGGCAATATTGGGAGGAGCCAGCATGCGGGTCGCCAGCGGTTGCAAAGAAAGGGCTAGGAACAGCCGCACGGGGAAGGAGAGCTCGGTGGGTTTCTTTTATTCTTGTGGACCCAAAGTATACAGTGTAGATGCCCTAAGCATCCATGCCTAGGTGTGTGGAATGAGAATTCCTTTATTCAAAAAAAAAAAAACAGATGTTCACTATTGAGATGACACTCTTCTCTTCCTACCGGCCAATAAACAACAGCTTTGTTGGCATTCGGCTCTCTCTTAAAAGAATATGATGTGGCAAAGCCAGAAAAAATGGCAGTCGGGGTTGGCACTCACACTACTTAAAAAAATGGCAGTCGCGGCCGTGCATAATATTTTTTTCTGATAAAGCATAATATCAATTCCATAATATGGCAATGCATATTGTATTGTAAGAGCATCTTTAATGGTTTGGCAAATTGCACTTGGCAAAAGTTGCAATTTGCCAAGTCCCCGAGATGTTTGTGAAGTTAAATCAAACCTCGTTTCCAATGGTTTGACATTTGCGGTATGCACGGGAGAGAAGCAGGCAGCGCACACGGGAGAGGAGTTTTGCCAAGTTGAGATTCACTTGGCAAATATGCGCTGTGATTTGGACCCTCAAATGCCAAGTCTCACCAATTTGCCAACCCAAATGTCAAACCATTGGAGAGGAAAATTCAAAGATTTTGGCATAAATATGGAATGTCAAGCCCAAATATCAAACCGCTGGAGTTACCTCTTACAGTTACCCTCTACCATTACGATCCCCCATGTTATGAAAGCGAACTATCACATCTTCGATAGGAATTGTGCATAGAAGTTCGGTTCCACGAAACATATGATATACTATCATTCATAAATCCATCACCAATGCAAATGCATCATTCCCACCTTGACCCTTGTTGCAATCTTTAAACAAGTAAAAATATAAATAAAAACACTTATCCTTCTTTTCACTCCAACCTGGTGGCAATGTTTGGCCTTCTCCACTCTAATTTAGATATGTGGCCCATGGCCGTTGCCTTGATGGACTATTGCGCGCACTACTGTTTGCTGGCTTAACATATGGACTACATAATTACTCGCTAGAATTTTGGTGTGCTGAACGTGGCTTCACCAATAACCGGCCAGCTAATAGCAATCACTGCCGATTATAATACTAAAGGCGGAAATGATGACGTTTACTTAGTTGGACCACGTGATGATGCTTACATTGTTTTCACCGAGAGGAGCCAAACTAATATACAAATGTCTATTTGTATACATAGAGCATGTATCATCGTCAAAGGCATTTGCATGTATCATCATCAGAGGCTTTTGCGATCCTCTTCTTCTCCAGAGGCTGTCATGTATTTCTTTGTTAGTTATTGCTTTCAAAAATATTCTTTTAACATTTAGTAAATTGTTTGAAGCTAGGTTGGTATATGGTGCAATCTACTAAGATGTATGCTTTGTAGAAAAGTAGGATGTCTATAGTAGCATCAATTTTATTCTTGCCAATGATGATAGCAATAGTTCGAGACTAGATGTTATGTTTCTACAGATTATGTCAATGTTGCTCAATTATTGATTCTTATTGATACTACACTACTAGAAAACCCCGTGTAGCTACGCTTTTTTTTTTGTACAATGGACACACATTACCTCGTCTCTATAGACATGCAGACACACTTTACAAAAATGTATTAGAAGCGCCTTCGTATGAACTGGGTCAGGCTTCGTAGACATGATTATAAATAGCGTATATTATATAGAAATAGACGTTTCATAGACATGTTAGACGCATGTCTAGACATATTGACACGCTTTATAGATGCACATGTAATACGTATCTATTAGTGTTGTTACGTTGTATAGTGATGTTCCATCATGTGTGAAAAATTGTTGAGGCAATGTTGTAGATACATTAACAATTGCGTGTCTACTACTATAGTCATGTTTTTGTAGTGACACATTATTGGGCATTAAAAGAGTATAGAGACAATATAGTAGATGACGTGAAAAGGTGACGTGGCAAGGTGACATGGCAGGTGATGTGGAAAGGTGATGTGGAGGATGACTTTGGAGAGGTGATGTGGAAGATGACATGTTTTATTTGAACGCCTAAACACGTGTTTACAAAAGTAGAAACAATAATGTGGTCGCTTCTTTATTGCGTGTCTATAAATATATATACATTATATGTGTTGATGAATAGAATTAGAGTGTATGCTTTATTCATTATTTATTTTTTTAATTTATTAGCATTTATTATTATTAATTACAGAGACAGATCATCATATATACTCAAGTATGAACGCATCATAAACAGCTCTTGAATGGCTATTTCATTAATAATAATTATATCATGCTCATACATGTTTTGCTACTACATACAATCAACTATTTTTTTTTTTTGGGCAACATTATCAACTAAGTTGAAACCATCTAAATATATTGTACAATACTACATAATGATTGTCGATTAAATATGTCTGGTTCTGAAATCTTCTCTCTCAAGGCTCATTAATGGAATCTTGCCCCTTCCTTATTCACTTTTCATCTCCATCCTTTCAGCAATGCAGAATTGATCATTCCAATAGCCTAAATACAGTATACAATGTTGTTTTACTTACAAAAAAAAAGATAATTATTTTGGTCATTTTTTCTTTTAACAAAGTGATATTAACATTGTTCACAAAATCTTTGTATCTCTCATAATAGTTTATAAAACTACTAGAGCTATATTTGATGTGTGAACAATGATACTACCAATACGTTGGACGAAAAAAGTTATGAAACTTTATAGTTGACAAGTTTTTTATTTGAAGTCATCTTGTTATGCAAAACTACGTTTGAATTTTAAATTTTGGAATTAGATTTTTTTTCAAATGATCTTGGGTGCAGAAACAACCATAATAAAAGTATAGATCATGAGAAGTTATGAAACTTTGTAGTTGAAACTCAAATTTTGTAAACGATCTCAGATGGAGAAGCTTCGTAAATGAAAGTTGTTGATCTTGAGAAGTTATAAAACTTTGTAGTTGACAAGATTTTTATTCAAATTCATCTAGGGTCAAACAATCAATTTACACTCAGTTTATTATAATATTTGGGAAACCAAGGAGTGTGAGGTGTAGTGGTAAATGGTGCTATGCACAAGGGAGAGGTCATGGGTTCAATTTCCACTAGGTTTCAATAATACTCCCTCCGTTCCAAATTGTAGTTCACTTTAGCTTTTTTAGATACATTGATTTTGCTATGCATTTAGTCATATACTATGTCTAGATACATAGTAGAAGAAATGAATGTAGAAAAGTCAAAGTGAACTATAATTTGGAACGGAGGGAGTAATTTGCTTTTTTTTTTTTTTTTTTTTTTTGCATTTTTCAAACTTGAATCATGATTCTGAAACTGACTCATAGGGGGTGCTCAATATCCAACCGGTGCTACAAATAGGCGAACATTTTGTAGTGTCAGCTTCTGTACACGGTCAAGTGGACTCGAGGGATGTGCTTATCTGTGTTAATTGTTTCTAGAGGTGGACATTCTAAGGTGACCACGACTATTTTAACTATATGAAATCTCCCGTGCTGCTGGTATGCAAAAAGAAAATACGAATGAAATTTCATATAAATTACACAAATAACTATAGAAAAATAAGAATCATAGAATAACACAGTTTAATAACTATATGATAATTATATCAACGTATGTCAGTCACGTAACAGGAAATTCTGACTAATATATGTTCATGAGAGAACTTAACTTTCATTGTAGTCCTACAAAACAACCAGATTCATAAAAGCAAGGACGCAAAAGCTAATAGGGGCACTGAGCTAGTAGCACATCATACAGGCACATAAGATGCATGATGAGCGACCATAAAAACGACGGACAGCCTGCATATACTGATCAAAACACTTGTGATACAATCTGCAACAAAGGCAGGAGGATCATGGCCTGAGCCAAGAGCTGAAACGTACTGGCAATGTTAAAAAATAAGATGAAGAGCCCGGGCAGAAACCTTTGTACACAGAAAGCGGAGCATGAGCAGGTCAATGGAGAGAGCGATGCTAGGCGCAGTGGCAGGCGTAGCAGCCCCATGCCCCCTCCTGTTTCATTTGACTGTCATGCACCTATCTCCCAGTGTCTCATCCATTATC
The DNA here is from genome assembly GCA_015847255.1 of Hyparrhenia diplandra. Taxonomy (NCBI): domain Eukaryota; kingdom Viridiplantae; phylum Streptophyta; class Magnoliopsida; order Poales; family Poaceae; genus Hyparrhenia; species Hyparrhenia diplandra. The sequence continues at coordinate 36,191 of JADLZK010007964.1, forward strand.
CTAATAGGGGAATGTTTCAAATGAAAGAAGGATGAATATGGCCGAAGGAAACCGCACACCGCAGGCATCCAGCCTGACCGACGGTTAGTGCTTGGTTATTCCATATTAAGCATTCTATGGCTTCATATATTTAAAGTTTTGTTCTCATTAGTTGAGTGGCAACCAAATACCATCTCGAGCTGCAATCGAGGCTGCTTTGGCTGGTTCGTGTGAGATGTTGCTGATAATATGTCGTGAGAAAAATCCCTATGCAAGTATTTCACAATTTATACATGTAGTTCTTCAGTGTTTCTGTATAGATTAGAAAAAGAGTCAATATTAACATGCATTATGATATCACAATCATTAAAAAAATATCCTTTACTGTCATCTCTACCTAACCTTTTTTAAAAGAAAATTATCACAGAAGTTTTGTTGGTATTGTCTTTTCCAAAACTTGTATCAAATGAATGAATTTATTTATCTAACCTGAATTTTTTTTCATTTAATCTGTAGGTTCATGGAATCAAGTCAAGGAAATTTGTTGAATGAAGAAATGAAGATTCAGAATTGAAGTGTCTGCATGCCAGAGCTTTTTAAATAGAAGAATAGATCCCAATGTATAAGAAATAAAGGAATATCTAATATATATGGTGTATATGGATGATTGACTCTATTAGCTCTAATATAAATGAACACATTTGTGGTATTCGACCTGCTATACTATATATGGTCTCCGAAGTAAATATAGTTATGTATCTATTCAAAAGCGTTTTAGCATAATAGATTATAAATATGAAAAAAACAATAGAATACAAAAGCGTATCAACTTTGCTTGATATCAACTTCAAAATGTCTTTACAAGATGTAGCCACATTTGACACCGTCTCTAGAAAGCATCTTATGTCTTTCATACACGCTTGATACTGTATCTAGAAATTGTCTTATGTCTTCTAGACACGCTTATAACATCGTTTTCTAGAGAGCGTCTCATGTTTCCTAGACACGTTTCATAAAACGTAACATGCGACTCAGAATGAGAATCTAACTCCTAGTGATGAACTCGAACCTGATACTAAAAGTAGAGGCGACTGTGGCTAGTCACGACAGCAGCCACTACAAATGCATTTCTGGAGGCTCTGCTTGGTTTGGATGCCTATGTTAACTATGGGCAACAAAAGGGCAATATGATAGGTGTTTCCTAATTTACAGTCGATACAAATGTCAGTGGTTATATATACAAACCTATACATCGAGCACGTATCATCACCATAGCGTACTGCATTCTTCTTTTCCAGCGGTAGTCATGTATTTCTTTGTTAGTTATTGCTTTCAACAGTTTTCCTTTTTACATTTGAGTAGACCATTTGCTGTTCGGTTGTTATGTAGTTTATTATATATGAAACAATGATAGCATTAGTTGGAGACAAGATGTTATGTTTCTATTGATTATGTCAATGTTCCTCAATTATTGATTGTTTTGATATCATAACAGTTTCAAAAGAAAGAAGTATCTAAGCATAGTACATGATCATGGCTGCCCTGACCCCACCTGGTTGGGATGAGGACAATTTTGGTGATATGCTTGGAAAGGAGGTTGGGCCCCTTCTTGAGTACCTCCAGACGAGGGATGATATAGGAGTCGTTGAGACACTAGATAGAAGTCAGAACGAGAATCCAACTCCTTGTGATGCACTCGCACCGGGAACAAAAAAAATTGTTATCTACATCATCAATGACTATGGTGCGAACAAGGTTGATGAAATACCGTATGTTACTAAGTGCCACGCTACCTAGCAAACACTACCTTTATACTTCTCTTAGTGCCTTGATATATGAATGGCAAGCATCAATTGAATAATGCCAACGGGTGTGCCATATTAAGATCCTTCTATGGTTGATTTCGTATATGTACGTTTCCGTGATGAATCTATTGAGTAGTGTCCTACTCAATATATATGTCTTGAGTTGATGAGTAGTGTATATCCAATGAAGTATGTATATATAGTCCTTTTAGTCATAATTATGTCATGAGAAATTGGAGAGCAATACTTGACACACTTATGGATGGTTCCCAGTATTGGCATGAGCATTTGCTAATGGAATAATGTCGCCACAGATTTTGACCCAATTCTCCTAGTGATAACAAGATTATTTGACCCAATTCTCTTAGTGATAATAACATTATTTCCAAGTCATGAGCAATAAAATAATGAACAAGATGCATATATAATACATTTGAAGCACTAGTACTATAATCGCTACAGCTTGGTGCCTACATATATGCCCTCTACTTCTAATGAGGAGCACTAGTCACACATATATAAAAGGCATCTTCAAGAATTACTTCAAACCACCAATAAAACCAAATTTTGTCCAAAGTGTAGAAAATCCATACTCCGATTGTTTTACATCCTTGCATGCGGCAGTATATATGGGACTCCAACTATACAACTCGGTGGTGAACGCATGTCCAGTCCAGAGTGCTTTGAACAATCGAGTAGGAGGAAGGGGAAGGGGAGGATCTGAAATGGAGCAGTGGCGGAAGGAAACGTATAGTGCGGTGCACTCATGGTGGCCAATACGTAGGCACCTTGGTAGACATGGCCGCTCATGTGTTGACCTGTCGTTGATGCCTTCTGCGAGCAATGACGATGAAAAGAGTGTCTAGCACGATTAATAGATGGCGGTCGAGCTGCGTCAGTGTCGACTACCGTGGCTGTGGGCGATAACCTGTCCACCTCGTTTACCTGCCGTGGAAACGTGGTGATATATGGAACGCGGGGTGCGTATAAAACTCAGAGACAAAATAAAAAGGATGGATTAAGGTCTATAAATTTTCTAATTTGTTCACTCCTGTAGTACAGATATAAACATAAATGCTAGTTCAACTTACTGTACTTTTGTTTATATTATCACATACATGTGCTAGTTCACAGATATACGTGTTTGTCCTTACATGTGCATGAATTGAGTCATGTCCTGTGTAAACTATGGGCACTCCGGTGTCTCCATGTGAACAAGGAGAAGAATAGACAATTATTAGCACCGCTACCGATATTCTCAACAAAAAATGAATTGAGTCATGGCTGTGTAAACTACAGGCACTCAGGTGTCTCCATGCGAACAAGGAGAATAATAGACAATTATTAGCACCGCTACCGATAATCTCATCAATAAAGTATGACATGACGATGTTTACTAATAAGTAGGACTATATGATGACGTTTACTAAGTCAAAGCGAGCGAAATGCATACGTTGTTATGACGTTTGTGCTTAAGCATTGTTAGCAGGCTGCAGGCATATTGTTATGGTTGATGCTGTAAACTACGGGCAGCAATACGACAACCTATGTAAACTATGGGCAGCAAAAGGTCAATATGACAGTTGTTTCTAAATTAAGAGTGGATAAAACGCTTACTTTGTTTGATCCGAGATGAGGCAAGCTACAATACAAATGTCCGTGTGTATATATACAAACATATACATAGAGCACATATCATTGCCATGTGCTACTGCGTTCTTCTCTAGAAGGTGTCATGGTCTCATCTTTTTCTTTGTTAGTTATTGCTTTCAACAATTTTCCTTTTAACATTTTAGTACACCATTTGCTGCTCGGATGGTATGTATAGTTCATTTGATTAATACCTTTGCTTAGTATGAAACGATGATAGCATTAGTTCGATACAAGATGCTATGTTTCTATTATGTCAATGTTGCTCTATTATTGATTTTGGTTGTTGTTATAACAGTTTCAAAAGAAAGAAAATCTAAGCATAGTACGTGATCATGGCTGCCTCAGCCCCACCAGCTACTTGGGCCATGGACAATTGTGGCGATATGGTTGGCAAGTTGCTTGGGCCATTTCATGCCTCAACACGAGGGAAGATATAGGTTTGGTTGAGACACTAGATGCAACTCTGAACGAGAATCCAACTCCTTATGATGAACTCGAACCCTGAACTAAAAATATTGTTATCTATATCGTCGATCACAGCCCTGGTGACGTACTATCCTTAGCTTTTTCTTTCTTTTGAAACTGTTATAATATACCAATACAAATCAATAATCGAGCAACATTTGAATAAATCTATAGAAACATAACATCTTGTCTCGAACTAATGCTATCATCGTTGGCAAGAATAAAATTGATACTGCAATAGATATCATGCTTTCATACAAAGCCTACGTTTTAATTAATTTTTTGGTAGCAATAACTAACAAAGATATACATGACAACCTCTGGAGAAGAAGAAGAACACAAAAAGCCTATGACCATGATACATGCTCTATGTATGTGTGTGTGTATATACAGATTATATTAGCTTGGTTGTTCTTGGTGAAAACAATGTAAGAATCATCAAGCGGTCCAAGTTAGTAAACGTCACCATGCACGTCATCCTTAATCCTTTAGTATTGAGATTATCTGCTGTGTTGCTATTAATTTTCTGGTTATTCTTCTAGAGACAGCTGAATGCCAGCAAAGGTGTTTTGTATCAGCTGGCATGATGAAAAGAGTGCCATCAGCATAGTGAACATCGGTGGGCTGGAAGTTTTTATATTCTTGTGCGAATAGTAAAAATGGGACTTTAAGAGACAGTCTATTTTATTTTGTTAATGCGGTCCATTTACAAAGATATATACGCCGCCTCTATGTCGTCCGGCTGCTGTGTACCTTTGTGACAATACAAGCTTGCCTCGGCATTTCAGCGCCCGGCCACACATCTGGAAATCATCAGGTCCGTCCAACCATCCCCTCCTCACTATTTATTTTCTTCCTCTCGTGGCCGCGGCCCAAGCCTAGGGGGATGAGGCGGGCGGCGGCATCCGTGGTGGCGGCGACTGAGGTTAGGATTCTGGCACCGGAGATCAGGGTCCTGCTCCTTCCCCGATCAGTAGAATCCGGCCCGGGTCGGCCTGGTGGCGATCGTCGACACAACGGTGGTGGCGGGGTTGACTCACTTGTTTGCAAGGCGGTGGCGGCGCAAACAAGCGGGCTGGGGCTAGACAACCCGGTTGGCTAGCACTTTGGGTAGGTGGCGGGGCGAAATGGCTGGCGAAGTAGCGGAGGGCAGGCTCGTAGGAGCCGGAGAAGCCAGTGGCGGTGAGGTCGCCAGGGAAGGGCAGGAAGGCGGCCGCCGCGGGCGCTAGGGTTGTTATATATCTTTTGCTTTCTTCTTGTTTCGGAGGATGGCTTCTCAATCATGGAATCATCGAAGCAGGCAACACATGGGCACATTTACTAATACATAGAAAATATGACAAATCTTTTCACTAGAGTTTGTTTATATATCGAGAATATCCAAATTGAACTTTGGACTTTTTATAGAATAAGAGTTTAATAAAACTATTGTCCTCGGACGTCCACTCTAAAATCCATGAGACATATATGCTGGTTAGATCGATGAAACAGCATCATCAAGAATGAAGAGTGAAGATGGAGACGGACGTCTACCGGGAGGCTTGGTCGAGGCTGTGGAGTTGGATACTCTTTGCATGGGGCAACTGGGGCAGCCGTCTGGTCATAGTACACCTTCGCTGGCGCCGACCGCAGTGGCGGAAGCGATCCACCATTTAGAGGTCCAACTACAGCTCCGAGCTGAAGGCGTAGAGCGCACTGGGGACTAAAGCAGGTGGAAGGAGGCGTGGATGGTGTGGCATTTTCTCGTTCCTTTTAAATTTAGTTGGTTCATTTGGGATTCAAAACTTACGAGACTAGATGTCAAAAATGAGCATATTGTAGTGCTAAAGGCAGTATTATTTCATTATAATATCAAACGAAGGGACTACCTCTAATACACTAATGTTTTTTTAGAGGTGAGCAAAAGAGTTAGTATAGAGCCAGAGGCTGTCTGGGCGCCCAGCTCTGTGTGCTTTCTTTCCCATCACAAGTGGTTTAAACATCTGGTTCTTATCCCAAACAGGTGGTGCCTAACACCCAGACGTGTGTGGCCAAGTGTCACCATGTGTGAACCGATGCTCGTCGAGACACGAATGACGGATCATAGACTCCACACCCACCCCTCTATATCCTTCATGTATTTCCATTTAATTACTCTCTTATTCATGCATAAACTTTGTCGCCCGAGGTAGCATTTTAAGGTTACCCTTTTCTACATGAAGTGATAACAAAAGTTGTAGAAGAGAAGCTACACACATGCAAGCTCGTTCCATGTGCAGAGCTAGGCCGCGCATGAAGATTCTGGATGTGGAGCATCAAGCTTTGTTGTATGTCCCTATGGAGTGGTGTATTAATGGGTGGCTTTGGGCATTGTAGTCCATTATTAACATATAGTAGTTGCAAAGTTAGCCCATGTTACCTATGTGTGGTTTTAGCTGTTTTTTTTCAACATAGATATTCAGGAGAACAAGGGCCCAGCTTATAACTTTTGTGGTTCCAATCGTATCACCTCTAGTTAATCCTTACATGAAGCAATGACAAAAATGTAAGGGAGGTGCTATGTGTATTTGGGACTCTTATGTGCACGGAGGTGCGTCATATAAGAAGATGTTGAATGTAAAACTATCTCCAAAGGTACGTAACACATATGTCAAAAGGGACACCAGGCCAGGTCCACCATTTAAAACTGCAATAAATTTCTGTTACGTAACACATATGTCAAATATTCAGATTACCGATCCTCAAATAACTACCACGAATCTGGTAGATGGCATTGAAGTTTATTTGGATTGCTTTGGCCCGCTGGCGACCAACAAGCTGCTACATAGTCCATTAGTTGAGCATGCCCATCCCACGCTTTCCCAGCGGAGGCTCGACGGGCGGCTGCGACGGCGCACCTGCCTCAACCCTTGTCTCCGCACGGCGCGGCCTGGTGCATATACAGGTGCCTCTGCAGAAACCGCCAGTGAATTTCATTGCAACGCAAACGGCAATGCAAAAGTAGTTATTGCCAAAGCAGGGAACGCCGGTTCGGAATTCTTCTTGCTCTTGTGCTGATGCAACTGCAACCACAGTGGTAAACCATTTTGTAGATTTTCTAATCCAACCATTAGCTAGTTGTGCATCGTACAAATATTGAGGAATTATTTAAACTGGAGTCTCCTGGACACTTACGATATGCAGTGAGGAGGAGCAGGGCCAAAGCGACCGCTTCAACCTGCTTGCTGAACGACATGATCAGATGAAGAGGGTGCTTCCTATCTGCTCAAGGAGGCTGTATGTGCTGGGTACTTATAGAAGGAAGGTGGCCTGCGTTGACTAGGTTTGTATTCTCGATGGATACGGAGAAAATAAGGTTGCCAATATATTAGATATATATGCTGCTTCTGCATTGTCTATGCTATGTTTTGGTGCATTGCTCCATTTCATTCAGAATATTTGACCCATCACAAATCTATTTCTATCCATCTACTATGTATCTATCTCGTTTCCGAATAATGGATGGTATCTGCTGGCTTTTTACCTCTTCAAAAAAATGAGACGTCGCTCAATAGTTATCTATACTAAAATATACCACTTCAAAAAGTTAGGTTGATCATTTTGTTTATTGAAATCTTGCAAGAATATAGAGACCTGAGTCTAATGGTCACTGGTCATGGTGAAAAAAAGAGCATGCTTGGTCAGTCATAAAATAGGATTTCTACAAGCTCTGTGATCAGTTCTATAACAATGCAGTCAATCTTCAGAGCATCAACTCTTCATTCATAACTCTTGTTCCAAAGGTTGATGATCCAAGGACAGTGAATGACTTCAGGCCAATCTCTCTCCTCAACACCTCCATCAAAATGTTAACCCAAATTCTAGCAAACAGGTTGCAACACTCAGTCATCCCCTTATTTCACAAAAATCAATTTGGCTTCATAAAAACAAGAACAATCCAGGATTGACTAGCCTAGGCCTTTGAACATCTACATATGTGCCATCATTCTAAGAAGGAAATGGTGATTATCAAGCTAACTTTGAAAAGGTTTTTGATAAGATTGAACATCAAGTTATTTTAACAATTCTTCAAGCTCAGGGATTTGGTAAAAAATGGATTTCATGGATAAAAAACATTCTTACCTCTGGTACCTCCCAGGTCCTTCTGAATGGCAAGCTAGGGAAAACTATTCACCGTAGAAGAGGAGTAAGATAGGGAGATCCTCTCTCCCCTTTGTTGTTTGTGCTAACAGCTGATTACTTGCAGGTTTTGATCAATAGGGCCAAAGAAATGAATCTGTTGAAGCTTTCTATTCCTCTATAGTGCTCCTCTGATTTCCCTGTGGTGCAATAAGTCTGATGATACTTTAATTGTTTTGGAAGGTGACCCCAATCAGCTGTTCTTCCTCAAAACTCCATTGAGAAATTTCACAGATTCAAGTGGGTTAAAAGTAAATTACAGCAAATCCATGATGCTTCCCATCAACATCATAGAACAATTTGGGTCACTTGGCAAGAACATTTGTTCAAAGGGAACACTGCTGTTCACCTACTTAGGTCTTCCCCTTGGCATCAGAAAACCACCAATTCAAGACGTCCCCCCTCTAGTTAATAAATGTGAAAGGAAGATGGGAGGGATCTCTTCCATGCTCAACCAAGCAGGTAGGCTCCAAATAACCAATGCTTGCCTATCAACGCTCCCAGCCTACTTCATGTGTTCCCTGGAAATACCAAAAATGGTGATAAAGCAAATTGACAAGTACATGAGGCATGGCTTGTGGAGGGGTTCTGATGTTAATGGCAGGTCACAATCAAAAGCAGCCTGGGCCCATGGTTTCTAAACACAAAGCTAATGGAGGGCTGGGAGACATCAATATTGAGCTGCAAAGCAGTTTTTGCGATGAAAATCTTGATAAATTCTTTAATAAAAAGACATCCTATCGGTTCAGATGATATGGGAAAAATACTATAGCAATGGTAAGCTTCCGACAACACCAGAAAGGCTCCTTTTGGTGGAGGGATATCGTGAAGCTCCTAATTCCCAAATTTAAAGAAATCTCCACCATCCAAACCAAGCTGTGAAGACACTATCTATTTTGGAAAGATTGTTGGTTAGGTCAGCCTCTACAGATGGAATATCCTGAATGTTTCTCTTTTGTAAAGAAGTCAATTTCAGTCCACAAGGCACTTTGGATTCCCCTGAGCATTGGTGACATGTTCTCCTTGCCACTCTCACGAAGAAGCCTACGGTCAGTTGCAGCATCATTGCACGTAAGTCTCGATATTAATCTTAATGGGGACAAGGACAATTGGACTTACTTTGGGGGGGATCCCAAGATACTCAACCAAGAGAGCTTATTTAACCCCGGTGGGGACAGTCTCCAAGATAGCTAGAGCTAAGATGGATTTGGAAAAGTGCACTGTCAGCCCAAGCACAAGATCTTTGCATCGCTTTTGTTGAATGACAAGTTGAGCACCGAAATGTCTTAAGAAGAAGAAACATGGCCCTCCCATCCTATAACTTTGAATTGTGCAATCAGATTTGTTGAGGAGACAACTTTGCACCTCTTTCGCATTGCAATTTCGCCCAACATTGTTGAGGACTGATTATCCTCGAGGTATCCGATGAGGGTACCATTTCAAATTTCAATGCCCTCAGACTCCAGCTGCAATGCCAGTTTTATATGGAGGCGATCATCTTTTATGTCTTGGACTATTTGGACTGCAAGAAATGGATTAATTTTTAATGCCAACCAGTTAAACCTCCAAGATTGCAGAAGAAGATTTTTCTTAGAACTGAATCTTCTAAAATTTAAAATTAAGCCAAGCTCTTCAGCGGTGTTTGAGCATTACAAGCTCTCGAGCAGATTTAGCAGATTTAGTCTTTTCTTTTTCGCTAATTTTCTTTGTTTCTTTCTTTGTCTCTTGAGCTCTTGTAATCTGAAAACTCATTATTTTTCACTTTTAATAATATTTCCCTGCAGGGGCTCAGACCCCTCCAGTTCTTTCAAAAAAAAAAAAAACTAATAATCCAGCCAACTTGGTAACTAGCAAGATGTACCAATTCTAATGTTGATCTTTCTATTCAACCATCCACCCATCTATCTATCTATCGGTCATTCAAAAGTAACTACATACAACACTTGTGAATAACTACTATAGAAACAATTTGTGTCCGGCGACATTTCACTAATGGTTCTAAATAACTAAAACAAGTGTTTTAAACATCCGGTTCTTATCCCAAACAGGTGGAAAAGTAATTACACACAACACTTGTGAATAACTACTACAGAAACAATTTGTGTCCGGCGACATTTCATTAATGGTTCTAAATAACTAAAACAAGTGTTTTAAATATCCGGTTCTTATCCCAAATAGGTGGTGAAAAAACATTCTATGTGCTTTCTTTCCCATCACTTCTTTCCATGCATGTATGTCTCTCCAATGTTATGTGCTTTCTCAGTGCCAACACCCAGACCTGAGCGGTGTTGATATTTCTTACACGATCCCAATTAGGAAGGCGAAAGAAATATATATGGGATATCTATCTAATCATGTTAGCTTGGATATGGGATTAACCTCATGATCCAACAAAGCGGAGTTAAACGGTGTTAGTAGTGGGATGTAACATAGTATCATTATCCATAGTGGAGTTAATCTCACCGGGATATGTACTCAAGGTATACCACTCATTTCTAGGCATTACCTATACACTAGTCTGTCACCCTAGCAATAACGCTCAAAGAAATGCGGGGCATGGTACTCTTGATTGGCCTTGATAAAAGAATGAACATGATATCCGCAGTTTACGGATAGAAATACCAATTGTAGCACTTCAGGGAGTAATCCGGTATCGTATTTATATTTTACCACAGGGAAGGAGTCTATGGAAAGGTAGAGAGAAAAGGATGTCTAATGATTTATATTGTAATTTAGTTATGAGATTATCCACTTTACAGTAATGTAATGCGAGTTGCCATAAGTATCTAACATTACTCAACAGGATAAGTCACGTAGAATAAAGATAATTATATAAATGATAAATACCCAAGTCTAAGATCATCATAAGCCACTAGAATCATAATGAGCTATTAACATGTTATAAAATAGAATAGAATGAATATTCCTAAGATACTCCTAATCATATATGTCAATGAATACTACAATTAATACAATACATCTAGCTATCATGGCAAGGTTGGATTACTTCTATACACATGGCAAGCATTACCAATAACAACCAAGGACTAAACTTGATCATTAACGTAATAATAAACTCGGCGTGTCCTACATTCGGAGGGTGGATTCCAAAGGACTCAACAGGTCTGTCACTCCCGCGATCTACCACATGGCCCGGAATGTAGGGTGCAATTGCGGATAAACGTTGTATAAACACCACGTTTACACATTGCTTATCACCCACATAGTGATCATCTATATGGATGCTATACAATTCCATGCATAAAATATAAAGCAATCTTACTAAACTAAACATATAATCATAGCAAGCATAAACACATATCAATAAGAATATAATAATTATATAGATCAAAGCCATAACAATTGTATTCTAGATATAAGAGTACTTACAGATTGAATACAAGAGAGAAGTCTCAAGAACGATGATCCTTGCTACTTCTTGACTAATCGGGGAACTCAAGATGAACTTGATCTTCAACTAGAACTAGCTAGATAGCTAATTACTTCTAGTATGAACTAGGGCTTAGGTCTAGACTTGGCTGGACTAGATGGGTATGAGTTGATGAATGAGTATGATATTGAATTCTATATCAGCCACGGGTAAATTTGGTCTTCTTATATATTACTTGGCGATGAACGTCAACCCTTGGATCAAACCGACCTTCAACAACGGTGTAGAAACAACCTCAATGTCGGTAGTAAACCGACCTAGGAAGGGGAGGCGACGGGGTGGCCCACCGGGCGGCCGGCCTAGTTGGGCATCGGCGCCGCCCGGTGGCATGCCACCTTGGCTTCTCGTCTTTTCTCGTGTCCTCCGGTATCTTCTAGAATGTTTTAGTTCACTTTTCGGGTTGAGTTGCTTCACGGTTAAGTCTTGTCTTCATATGCCTTGTATATTCCGGAACTTTCTCCATCTTTCTCTCGCAATTATCTATCAAGTCCCCGGAAAGTCACAGAATACCAAAACTAGTGGAATTATTTTAGTTAGACCCTAGACTTATGTTTGGTCTTTGAATTTAGCCCTTAATTCATGTTTTTAACTTGTAATTTTATACTATAACAGGTGTCAACAAGCTCCCCAAGCTTACCTCTTGCTAGTCTCTTAGCAAGACACAAAATATAATATTAAACTTCTTACTTGGATCGGGAGTTCTTTGCAACGTTATCACACCCTTTAAAGTACACATGCTTTTAAACAAAATTTCTCTCCGGATAAAGATAAATTTTTTCAAAACTTTAACTTACTCAATTACCTCTTACCTTTTTGGGGCTTATATCTTTTTCTTCAATCTTTGGTAATTGAAAGATAGAACAATCAAGTCGAACACTAAATCTCAAACTCTTTTGATCAACTATTCTTCTAGAGTTTTTCTTTGGTTTTCAAAATAAAACTCAAAGTTCCTCAATTATGACTCTCTCTAATCTCTCATTTGTGGTATTTGTGGATCCTCTCTAAGGCAATAAGATAGTGGTTGCCCTACTCTCATAGTATGTAATATTTTTGGTTAAGGCAATAGCATACTATGCCTTCTTCTCTCTCACCCTATATCTAAAGCTTATATATCTGGAGCTCATCGGTAGGAGAAAATAATTTATTTACTTACTAAGCATATATTGTAAATTCAAGCAATGGATCCAAAGTTACAAGTCACACTGATCAAGTGGTGCATGTGTATGGTGGATAGGATATATATATATGATAGGGAATATAGTAGTGAATAGAATAGATGAGGGAAATCTTACTTTTGCTCCTTTTAGGAAATCTTCTCTCTTTTGGAAACTTTGTAGAGAATCTGAGTTGTATATTTTTCTTTCTTTATTTTTTCTAGAGAGGTGGGTTCTACTCACCCTCGGACACTTGTCCATTTTTCATCTTTATTTTATTTTTTTTTTAGAGATATGGGCTCTACTTGCCCTCGAACACTTGTTCATTTTTCATCTCTTTTATTTAGGGAGGTAGGCTCTACTCGCCCGTAGGACTTTTTGTCCATTTTTCATCTCCCCTTTTTTTCTTTTTTTTTCTCTTTCTCTCTCTCTCTCTCTTTTTTTTAATCTACAACCCAGATCTCTTTTTCAATAATTTTTTTGAGAGGTATAAATGTAATGGAGCTTTTGTAAGATATTGGCTAGCAATGAATGAGTGGATGAGTATATATGGTGTATATGTGGTAGATGCGTACTTCCAGGATAGAAATAGCATATGTGTAGAGTGGAATATAGTAGAGTAGAATGGAGTGGAGTGTACATGATCAGCATGACAAGTTTCTAAGGGTCGACAGAGATTGAACAAACTCAATGCAAAGCAAGCAGCCTATATATATATATATATATTTATCAAAAAAGGTTTTCCTAATCTAAAGAGCATGTATATATGGGCTGTGGTAGGAGGTTCACACTCTTGTCACACAGAACTTATCATGTGCATTTTCAATTTTTGAAATATAAATCTCCCGAAATCTAGTGTCACTAGGAGTAAGATCAAATAGTAGCTCAGACTATCATATATCATATCTGTCAATTACCTAGACTTTAGAGCAAGCATTTGCAACCCATAGGTTTCAGGTTTTGAGAGTAAATATCAAAAGTAATTTTGCAAATGGAGCTCAAGAGAAATTATACTTGAAAGCTAGGTACTAGAAAAGTATAACAATGGAGCAACTATTCATCATCTCCATGTTGGCAAATTTTAAGGTTCCTTTTAGTTGAGCAAAGTAAACTTTAGTGTGCACTCACTCTTGATCCTTTTATTCTCACTCTAAATGTAAAAACTCTTAGTAAAAACTAGACTCTTAAACAAACTTTCTAGCAAACAAAATATTTAGCTAATAAATATAATATATAAATAGATAGTAGGATACTTATCTGGGTAACTGGGGTTGCACTCCCCAAGCTAGATTGGAGTGTAATCTTCAATGATGTAGAAGTTGAGGTAGTTGGCAACAAAGATGGCCTAATATATCTCTTCTCCTCTTGAAATCTGTTGATCTCAAAAAAATAGACAACAAAGCTAGTGGAACTCGATTAAGCATTAGGGGTTAGCCACATTGCTTTTAGTTTGCCTGGGAAATCTTTTTTTGGATTTTTATTTTTCAAATTTTTATTTTATTTTTTTATATAAGGAAAATAAAGTATAACTTGTGTATAAATACTTATGCAACTTTATTTTATTTTTTTATGCCACCACAAACAAATAGCCTAGAGGTGTTAAGCCTCCGAGATATTAACATGGGGCTTAAAGGTTTTCACAAAAGACAAAAGACAAAATATTTATATTTGTTTTCAAATGCATATAGATGAGATATTGAAAAGATAAATATGATATGCAAAGAATAAATATGCAATGCGGGAATTTTATTGATAACTTATCGACTTACCTTTCGGCGAGGATTCGGTGTTTACAGTCCTCGAACAAGACTCCAAGTTCCGCTCTTTACTCCCATGGTATATCAGTTGTCACAATTGGTGGCACCGATGATTCTATGGTCTCTTCGATGATGTTCGGGAGATGTCTTCTTCTTCCTCCATCTTTTGGATGATGAGTTCTTCTCTCGAGTAGTTGATTCTTCTTTCTCCGTGGATGTATTAAGTGTAGGAAACTTTATCTTTTTAGCCTTTAATTCTTTTTTGAGCTTCCTTAAACAAGGAGAAAATTTGTTGACCTCTATTCCACCAATACTTATCGCGTGCTTTCTCATATTCTTCCCATGATTCTCCTAATTCTTGAGAGAACTTCTTTTGCGTGAGACAAACTATCTTTCTGGTGAAAGTCGAGCAAGCTTTTCCTTGATGTATACCGTGTCTTCCTTTATCTCTTTATCCAATTTCTTCATGGTTTCTTTGTGTCCTTTAAGATGATGCCCAAGTATTGAATCCGTTGGTATCATGGTGCCATCTTCCGGATTCTTGATCCATTTTCTATTGTGGCGGCGACGAGCTGCTCTGATTCTCCCTCTGGGATTTGTATATTCATTATAACTATTAAAGTAAACACGTACCTTCTCCTTAGGAAATTAGAAATGTATCTCTCCTGTATGGATGTAGATGATTGCGCGAGTAGTGTTGAGGAACGGTCTCCCAAGCACTAGTGGAGGATCTTCTTCTTTTCCCATGTCCATGACTACAAAGTCAGTAAGAACATAGTGGTCCATAATCTTGACTGGTACGTTTTTGGCAATTCCTTCAGGAACTCTATAGGATTGGTCTGCCATCTGTAGCTGCACATATGTTGGTTGCAATGGCAATTTTCCAAATAATAATTCATATGTAACCTTTGCCATTAGATTAACACCAGATCCAAAAGATCGCAATATGTATTATAAAAGGTTAAACATTGAATAGAACATGCGATGATAGGCGCACTGGATCATCTTGTCGATTTAAGCATTGGAGATTGAAGTAAATGGTCATTATAAGATGTTGTTTTATTTACTACCATTACCTTTGTAGGTTGTGCCGTCTTGTTCTTGTTCTGATTCTGATTCCTCCTTCTATTCTGATTGTAACTTTCCATCTTCGGTTCTAGAACATAACGATTGGAATTCTGGGAATAAGTAAGAGAGTTTTGTTCCTTGTTCTTAAAAGTGAATTTCTCCCTCTTCCCTTTGATATTGAAAACAATCTTTCAAGACTGCTCTGCATAGATGACAGCTTTGGCTGAGCATAAGAATAGTCTACCAAGTATGATTGTTGCTCTTTCATTTCTTCCGGTGTCTACAATCATGCGAAGTCTCAAGTTGGCACATATGAGCCTCTGATTCCTACACACACATCTTCAAGGATCCTCTCGGGATAACAGAATGATTGATCCGCAAGCCGCAAGCACATATTCGTTTTCCAAAGTGGTTCACTATAAATCTTTTCATAAATTACCTTTGGTAGTATGTTGACGCTTTTGAGCCAAAGTCAGAGAGAGCATTGTCGAATGTGTGTTGTCCAATCTTGATTGTGATGACTGGCCTCCCTGGATCTTCCTTCTTAGGTGGCATTGAGTCATCCAACCAACGCCTTCCCGAGGTCTCTATAGTAACGACTGCATTATAAATATCGGCAAGGTTTGCAGTTTCTAATTCTTCCGGCTGCCCGAAATCTTTCCCGGATTGTTACCTTGGTAGTTGCTTTGATAGTTGGGCCTCTGTTGGTTCCAACCTTGATTCCGCTTGAGGACGGAAATTATTGTTGTTATTAATGAAGTTGATGTCCTCCGGGATCTCCGGGCAATTCCTTCCAAAGTGTGGCCTAAGTTTCCACATTCTTCACATGTCATGTGAGAGTCTTGAATTTGCATGATCGCCTTTGGGTTGAGGATCTCTATCCTCTAGCTTCTTCATTATAAGGTCCATTTTAGTAGATAGCATATCTACTTCTTTAAGCCGGTGCATTCCTCTTTTTGCGAGATTGACGTTCTTCACTCCAACCTTGGTTGGAAGCCATCTTCTCCACAAGTTACGCGGGCACGAGTTAATGTAATCGATAAGAAAGCACCACCAGCTGCAACATCCATAGTTTCACGAGCACCGAACAAGCCCATGATAGAAAGTCTGCATCAACGACCACTTCTCCATCCCATGGTGTGGACATTCTGAAATATAATCTTGAAAAACGCTCCCATGCTTCGGGGACTGATTCATCATGTGTTGTTGAAAATTTGATATCTTCCCTCTTAAGGCATTTGTCTTGCCCACAGGAAAGAACTTAGCAAGAAAGGTCGTGGAACAAATATCCCATGTTGTATTCTTATCTTTTGTAGCATAAAACCATTGCTTGGCCCTTCCCAAAAGTGAGAATGGAAAAGAGTATGAGCAAGATTGCATCTTCGGATACATCCTTCATAGTAAATGTACCGCATATCTCCGTGAAGTGTTGGAGATGAGCACTAGCATCTTCATGTGCCTTTCCACAAAATTGACTTGCTTGCACCATATTGATGAGCCACGGCTTAAGCTCAAAGCCTTTGTCTCCAACCTCTACCTTCGCCCAACAAGAATGTTGTCCGTGGTAGGAGCTGAAAATTCACGAAGTGTCTTAGTTGCCATAGCTTCAAATTGAGATGTCAAGTCTTTAGTAACTTGATTAACTTCCGATTTAGTAGGTCTTGGATTCTCGATGATGATGATGATGATGATGAAGGTGCTGGAGTTTGTCCGAAGTTTTGCTCGCCTCGCTGCGATTAATTTTTCGTGATCTTCAACAAAATTCTCCGGAAGGTTCTTATTCATACATATAATTTTTCCCCGCATAAGATCAAAATAAAATAGAGAGAACAGGGTGAACCTGTTTGAGTATGTGATAATGGGTTCTCAATGCATTAGGTGATGTAAAGGGATCTCTCTTATTTCCTTATATGATGTGTTTATAGGATTTTTGGCTAGCACCCTTTCTAACTAGTAAAGTCAGAAACAATACCAACTTAATAGGAATAACACTGTCTAAGTTTTTGGCTAATACCCTCCAAACTAGAGAAATTTGGAAAGAAGCACTAGAAAAACTTTTGAAGTTTTGAAAACATCTTTTCAAAATTGAAAGATTGACTATGCTCTCCCAAACTAGGAAAGTTTTGAAAAACAAAGTCAAGAAAAATTATTTTTCTAAATAGACTACGCCTTTCAAGAAGGCGCCTTAAATGCTTGTTGATATTTCTTACACGATCCCAATTAGGAAGGCGAAAGAAATATATATGGGATATCTATCTAATCATGTTAGCTTGGATATGGGATTAACCTCATGATCCAACAAAGCGGAGTTAAACGGTGTTAGTAGTGGGATGTAACATAGTATCATTATCCATAGTGGAGTTAATCTCACCGGGATATGTACTCAAGGTATACCACTCATTTCTAGGCATTACCTATACACTAGTCCGTCACCCTAGCAATAACGCTCAAAAGAAATGCGGGGCATGGTACTCTTGATTGGCCTTGATAAAAGAATGAACATGATATCTGCAAGCGCACAGATAGAAATACCAATTGTAGCACTTCACCGGGAGTAATCCAGGTATCGTATTTATATTTTACCACAGGGAAGGGAGTCTATGGAAAGGTAGAGAGAAAAGGATGTCTAATGATTTATATTGTAATTTAGTTATGAGATCATCCACTTTTACAAGTAATGTAATGCAGAGTTGCCATAAGTATCTAACATTACTCAACAGGATAAGTCACAGAATAAAGATAATTATATAAATGATAAATACCCAAGTCTAAGATCATCATAAGCCACTAGAATCATACGAGCTATTAACATGTTATAAAATAGAATAGAATGAATATTCCTAAGATACTCCTAATCATATATGTCAATGAATACTACAATTAATACAATACATCTAGCTATCATGGCAAGGTTGGATTACTTCTATACACATGGCAAGCATTACCAATAACAACCAAGGACGAAACTTGATCATTAACGTAATAATAAACTCGATGTGTCCTACATTCGGAGGGTGGATTCCAAAGGACTCAACAGGTCTGTCACTCCCGCCGATCTACCACATGGCCCGGAATGTAGGGTGCAATTGCGGATAAACGTTGTATAAACACCACGTTTACACATTGCTTATCACCCACATAGTGATCATCTATATGGATGCTATACAATTCCATGCATAAAATATAAAGCAATCTTACTAAACTAAACATATAATCATAGCAAGCATAAACACATATCAATAAGAATATAATAATTATATAGATCAAAGCCATAACAATTGTATTCTAGATATAAGAGTACTTACAGATTGAATACAAGAGAGAAGTCTCAAGAACGATGATCCTTGCTACTTCTTGACTAATCAGAACTCAAGATGAACTTGATCTTCAACTAGAACTAGCTAGATAGCTAATTACTTCTAGTATGAACTAGGGCTTAGGTCTA
This sequence comes from Hyparrhenia diplandra, assembly GCA_015847255.1. NCBI lineage: Eukaryota > Viridiplantae > Streptophyta > Magnoliopsida > Poales > Poaceae > Hyparrhenia > Hyparrhenia diplandra. Next base: position 55,126 of record JADLZK010007964.1, read on the forward strand.
GACTTGGCTGGACTAGATGGGTATGAGTTGATGAATGAGTATGATAATGAATTCTATATCAGCCACGGGGTCACTGGTCTTCCTATATAGTACTTGGCGATGAACGCCAACCCTTGGATCAAACCGACCTTCAACAACGATTGTAGCAACAACCTCAATGTCGGTAGTAAACCGACCTAGGAAGGGAGGGCGACGAGGGGTGGCCCACCCGGGCGCCGCCTAGTTGGCATCGGCGGCCGCCAGGGTGGCATGCCACCTTGGCTTCCCGTCTTTTCTCGTGTCCCTCGGGTATCTTCTAGAATGTTTTAGTTCACTTTTTCGGGTTGAGTTGCTTCACGGTTAAGTCTTGTCTTCATATGCCTTGTATATTCGGAACTTTCTCCATCTTTCTCTCGCAATTATCTATCAAGTCCCTCGAAAGTCACGTAATACCAAAACTCGTGGAATTATGTTAGTTAGACCCCTAGACTTATGTTTGGTCTTTGACTTTAGCCCTTAATTCATGTTTTTTAACTTGTAATTTTATACTATAACAGTGTCAACAAGCGGCCAATAATTCTCACCCTCGTCTAAACCAATGCTCGGCGAGACACGAATGGCGGATCATAGACCCCATCCACCCCTCTATATCATTCATGTGTTTCCATTTACTCCCTTAATCAAGTATAATCATTGTCGTTCCGAACGTAGCATTTTAAGTTTACCCTTTTCAACATGAAGTGATAACAAAGTGAGTAGAAGAGAAGCTACACATATGCAATTAGGGTTTCAGGGGGTAGCCCTGCCCCTTCTTCAGTACTGAATTAGGGTTTTAGGGGGTAGCCCTACCCCATCTTCAGTACTGAATTAGGGTTTCAGGAGGGAGCCCTGCCACTTCTTTTATAGCCCCGAAGGATGAATCTCAGCCCTTGGATCAAACCGACTTGATTGGACGGTGTAGATCTATTCCATAGGTCGGTTGTAGAAACATTCCGTAAGCAAGACATGTGGCTCAACGGGGGGTGCCACCCCGCCGCAACCTGGTGCCGCTGGGTCCCACCTATCGCCAGGTGGGGGTCTAGCCTTCATGGGCTGTCCTCTCTTCTCATTTAGACCCCTAGAATTTATACGAATCGCCCTGATTTGGTCCTTTTCCTTGGTGTCTTGATTTCTCCTCTTTTCTCTCGATTTTCGGGGTTTTCCGTGAGTTCACCTATAAAATGAATGTATACAAAACTTGTGGAAATTATTAGTATAAACCCTATCTTCTATTTGTTCTTGTTCTCAAATGAATAACATTTCATGGTAAAAGTTGACAATAACTACCATCAACTGGTGCAATCCAGTGGATAGCCCCATGGAACAAAATTGCAAACTGTTACCTAGGAAACCTGAATTGGCCAAAGATGCAACCAAATTCAGAAGTCTAGTTGGGAGTCTGAGATATCTTGTGAACACAAGGCCCGGCATTTCCTTATCTCGTTGGAGTGGTCAGCGGGTTTATGGAATCTCCCTCAACTGAACAATGGGATGCAATGAAAAGAATCATCAGATACATAGCAGGCACCACTGAATATGGTTGCAGGTACACAAGTGGAACAACCTCAAACTTGAAGCTGTTGGGGAACTGTGACAGTAATCATGCTGGTGATTTGGAGAAGGGGAAACGTACCACAGGTGTTGTGTTCTTCTTGTTTGGAAATATTGTGACATGGACCTCTCAGAAGCAAAAAGTTGTGGCATTGTTGAGTTGTGAAGCTGAATATATTGCTGCTGCATCGGCAGCCGCCAAGGTGTTTTACCGAGCGGCTCTTAGCTGATCCGACAGGTGAAAAGGTTCAGAGTTTCAAGCTGTTGATGGATAGCAAGTCGGCCTTGGAGCTGAGTAAAAACCCAGTGCATCATGAACGAAGTAAACATATTGACACTCACTATCATTTCATTTGTGAGTGTGTCATTGATGGAGCGTAGTGGTGGAGCACGCCAAGATCGACAGGCAGCTTGCGCACATCTTGATGAAGCTCCTTGGGAGAATCAAGTTCATTGAGATGCGTCAAAGGCTGGGAGTCGGCGATGTTATTCACGATTAAGAGAGTGAATTGTTAGCTTTTTTATTTTGAACATGTTTATGTATTCAACGCGTAGAATCGTGGGTAGTGGGGAGACATGCACTGCACTGCGCCATGACCGCATCATGTAACTGGCTCACCTCGCCGTGGCTGGCTTGTCATGCTTGTCGCGTGGGCGACCGAGAATAATGGTGCATCACTCAGCTGGTAGCTGCGGCGGGGATGATCGAGTCATGTACAAAGATCAGGGAATGCACCGTGTGGAGGCTGCACCATATGAAGTAATCCAAACCGTCTCTCTCGCTCTCAATTGCTCTAGCACATCGCTTAGGGTTTTATTGTGCGCTGCCACCACCTGCCGGCATCGCGCCGCCGCCGAGCTCGCCGTTCTTGAGCTCGGTTCCAACATCGCTCGCCTTGCTGAAGTCCGCCAGGCATTCACCACGACTCTCCCGCATGAGACACGATAGCTGGCCCGACGCTCACTTCGCCAGATGTGCCACTCGTGGACCTCCCCCACGCACGTCGCAGTCGCACCTGATTAGCTTCAGCTATAGAGAATGTCGGGTCATGGTGTAGCCTAAGCTGGTGGCAGCTGCGAAATCAGTGGCAGTACCAGCTAGGGTGAGCTGGATGGCTAGAGACCCTGTATGTCAAGTTGTCCGTGAGTAGGGTCTCCAGCAGCCTTTCCACCAGATGCGTGTTTGCTACTTATACAAGGGTGATCTATAGTTGATTGGGATCATCATTTACTCTTTTTCAAAAAGTGGTCTTCGTTTCAGAGCCCTTCATACATTTTAATAATGGTTGGGGAGCCAGGCTTGTGAGAACTTACTTTTAATTGGGTTGGGAGCTAGCCAGCTAGCACTACCGGAATCGGGGCCTTTCCCAAGGGGAAATGTTTTTGTCAGCTCCTCTTCCCGTGGAGCGGGACCCCGCTCATGACAAAGGCCACACTCACGGCAGCCAACCTTTGCCGTGAGGGGGATCTCACGGGAAAGGCCACACCACCTTTATCGTGAGTGGGAGGCCGTCCCGTCCTCCATCACCCTTTGTCGTGAGCTCCCCGTCCAGCTCAAGGGAAAGCCTTTCCCGTGAGCCCCTTTGCCGTGAGTAGATACAAGCCTTAGGCAAAGAACCCCCCCCGCCCCACCCCTTTGCCATGAGCAGGGGTTCCCACTCACGGCAAAGGTTGTACCACAGTGTGACTATCGGCCGGCTTGTGCCTGGTGCATCTTGGTGGCTCCCATCCTGCAGCAAATGTAGCAAGGTGTGCTCAGCAGACGGTTCCAGCTACAGGTGCAACAACTGCTGCTCAGATTCCTACAAATTCAAGTAAGTACGATGCCTGCTTTAACATTCGGTAGCACAAAATGATGCCCTGTGTCCAGTGTTGTTCTTTCAAAGGTTCAAGATCTGCTTCGTCGTGCTCGATGGTACAGATGAGGCAGAGATGATATGTTTCGGTGATGTGGCACGCCGGATGGTGACCTCAAGGGGATCAAATAGCTACCCACCAGATGTCACCAAGCTCGTGTCCCAGAGCTTCATATTTCAGGTCACCCTCAGCCAGCAAAGCTATTACAAGGAGAGGAAGACCTATCAAGTTGTGTCTGTTGTTCGCACACACAGGCAGCAGATAGCTCCAAGCGGAAGTGGAAGCCAGGCCAGCGGTTCTCAGTCAAGCCGTGGAGCTTTCTGGCTCTGGGTCTGCTGGTGCCGACCCTTCACTGCCATTTAGTGTAAGTTTCATGGCTGCTTTCCATGCTTGGCAGGTCCGGTTTATAATCCGTTGCATCTATATGTTCCAGACTCCTCCAGCGATTATTGTCCAGGGCAACGACGAGACGCCCACTTCGAAAAAACATACAAGGTACCATGCTGCTTCTATCATCGAAAGCTTATCAACACCTTCGGATCGTTGTTGAAACTGTTATACATGTACATCCTTGTCTACAGTCTATCCAAGAGGCCCAGGAGCTCAGCTGCTCGCAAACAGCTCTAGATACACTCTGGAATTTCTCGGTCTAAGAACCAGAATACTTGGCCTTAAATGATATGGCTACATGTAGCTGTGCATACGCTATGCCTTGGGCTTTTACTTGCACAACATCATCAAACCACAGCCATACACCGTCGTATAATCGCTATGCTCTTCTGACTTGTTGTATAAACAGCAGTGCTTCAGATGGTTCTACTGGCAGTGGAGGGAAACGCTCCCGTCACAAGAATGTGGTGTTGGAAGACATCAACTAGACAAGATTGGTTTTTTATCAGTTACCATAGCATATATCGAGATCTACCAGAGCTGATACCCAGCATTTGGGAATGCTAACGTTTTGTGTACATGTCCAACAGGTACCCATCGCCTTGGGAAGCATTTTGCATGGATGAAGTCTCTGTCAAGGATCATCCGGAGGAGTCTTCCTACGTCTTTTGCCGTTGTTAGGGCTGCCTTGATGTATTTTGCGGGAATAGGCAGCCCAGGGAGTAGAAACTACAGCTTTCCATTTTCTTTTTGTAGTCCATGACACGGTGTGCATGTCAGATCACTGGCTTAGGTGCTGCTAGATAGCAGCGGTCATTACCGAAACATGCACCACCTAGGAAGGTGGCGGTCTAAACAATTTGGTTCTGTTTCTATTGCGGCCTCTGGCTCATGCTGTGGCAGTAGTTGAAACTGACTTAAACGCCGTGCATGGCGTCACTCCTTTCATTTATTGAGCATGGTTGATCGTTCGTTTAGTTCACGTTTTCATTGCGTGTTTGTTCTGGCATTGTTATCTATCAAGCATCTTTCTAGCTTTCATGTTGTTCACTTTTTCCGTGCCATAATAAGCGCATGCACGGTGTTCGAATTGCTGTTAGAAATAGGCCCTTGGCTTAGCCGGAAACGTGCGTTGTTGCTGCGCGGCGCCCTCGATTAGCGCATGAGGATTCCCCCTGCGTCTACCCGGCCGGTCGCTGACTGGGCGAACCTAGTATCGCGTGACTCCACACACGGCTGCAACTTACGGCCCTACTATGTCGTCTGTCCAGCAAACATCCACCTTGACCACTTCGCAGGCGCTAAACCGGCACGCCCTCGGGCGACACCGCTTTCCACCCACGCGAGGCATCAGAAGAGTTGTATCCAAAGGGGTTTCCCAGCCTTACCGTCACGGCCCATCAACATGCACGGAAAGCCCACATATATGAGCAGTTAATCTTTGGAATACAGGCGCTAGCCATGTTTTGGAAGCAGCGTTACAGAGCAGGCCTGGAAAGAATGAGATAATTTTGTCGGCATTTGCACGGCTTCGTGGGCCTTCAAATGGAATGCACAGCCTTCGCCTGCTAGGCCCATCACCATCCACCATTGGCCCATGCTGGAGACGCTCTCCGAAACCCTAAGATTGTTGTGTATAAAGATAGCACGTAGCACCATTTGTAGCGCACATCGAGTTCATCTTCTTCCCAGGAAATGACATGCCTTCTAACACGATTTCTTCCCTCTGTCTCTCGCTAGATTCTGCGCCACCAACCACACGCTAACGATGCCAAAGCTCCTGACTTAGGGAGACCAGCCTCAGCCTCTTATGACGGCCATACACTCCCAAGACGTTGTTCCAGATCTGGATTCCTTCACTGATAGTCCTCGAGTCTCGCTGGTATGGCAAATCTCTGCCTAAAGCTGTAGACTATAGCTGTTGAATACGTTTCTTCCTTCCTACTGACCAGACGTGCGTTTCATTCAAAGATCCCAGCGCTTATTCAAATCAACAAGAAAGACATCTTTGCTGCTGCGGCTAAGGCGCTGGATCTAAGCATCAGAATTGTTTAGGAAACCATGCATCCGATGTGTGGGCCCCGTGTAGGTAGGGGTCCTGTCAGGATCTCCACCTTGAGCTGTGTCTGGGTTGAAGCCGCTGTCGACCTCCCATTGGCTCGGGCACCTGGGCCCACGTTATAGAGACACGAGAACAACTGTGTAGCGTGCAGCCTTTGACCCGTGCAAAACGGAGCCCCGCGACGTGGGCTATCATGAATTGATGGGAACTAAACTGCGTGGGACCATCGCCTGGATGGCCCACATGGCAGCCACAATGTTTAGGTCTGCCATCGTTACATCGCATTGTCTAATCCCATGTGCACACCATGTCTCTTCCACTCTACGACTGAGCCATCGGACCCATCGAACGGATTCAGGCCGGGCCCATTCTGTCAGCCGCTTCTAGAGTTAAATCTACACGTCTTACTTAGGTGGCTCTGCCGGTCGATAAATAACAGGATGCCCAGCCTCCACTCCCCATTGTTGTACCAGAAACTCCTAACAGTGAGCTCTTGCCACTGAACTTGGTTTCCTTGACGTCGCCTAGGTTTCTCCATTTGTGGTTTCATGGTCGATAATATGCTTTTCGCCGTTTCTTGGTTAGGTGCACAGGTAGAAGATCTACGCAGCTGTTGAACAAATCAGCGCTTTCCTCCACCAGATCTGGATCCATATCGTTTGATCTAAACGATAACTACAGCTGAATACACCAGCTAAAAGCGTGGAATATGCTATTCCATCCAGTACATACTCTGAGGCTTACGCCCTTAACGTAGCATCCTCGATCTCTTCTTCACATATCCTTCTACCATATCCACTCAACCAGGTTTAGAGCTTCATTTCGACGTCTTCAGAGGAAGAAACCAGCGTCTTTTAGGCATCGAAAAATGGTATTTCCTTCTTTCCTCATTACAAGAAGATAGTCTATAGCAAGCACGCATAATCATTGTGCCATACATAGTTAGTGCTTAAAAATCTCAGGTTACTATTTACATCGCTGCTCCCACGAGCACACACTGCTCTTTGTTCTTTTGTAGGCTGGTCGTACCCTTCTTGCCCTTTCAGTTATGTAGCCTAACACTGCCACAGAAGAGGGAGAGGCCCGCCTTACCTATGCTGTGATTGCGCTTGACGTTTGCTCAAACGGTGTGCATATCACCGTTACAGACATCAGACGCGCGGTGGAAACACAGTTTGGTTTTTCCCCTATTAGCATCGCGCGTTTCAACTCTAACTACATAATTCAGTGTGCTTCCAGTGCTAAGAGGGATGTTCTTGCGTCTGGTGAGATCCTCCACGGTGAGGGTTTCGACGCTATTCTTGCTACTTGGTCAAATAGATATGCTGTGTATCATGGGAAACTGAAGTGTCTATAGACATTGAGGGATTCCCACCACATACATTCAACCCAAGCGCATTAGGGCCCCTCCTAGAACGCCATTGCAGTATTCAGGCTCATAGTTTCAGCGAAGATAGGGGGGTTTGCCGTGTCGATGGATATGCACAGAGCCCAGCAACAATCCCACCTTCTAGTGAGGTTGGTCTGCGGTACCCAGCACAGCATGGGGTCACCAACATCTTCTTTCCGGTCAGAGTGAGAGCCTACAACTACTAAGAAGCACCACCGTTTATACACGACGGGATGCACATTCATGCACTGGCTACGGAGACTGTTGACTCTGGTTAGTATTATTTAAATCTCAGCTAGGTACACACCTAAAACCTTAATTCTACGAGTTCGATCTACAAAACTGACACCGTGTTATGTTTATCAAATTCAGCTGATGAAGTAGGCTGCGACAGGGAGATGTATGACGATGCCATGGCCGGGTAGATGAGAGGTACCATGGCTAGCTGTTATACATACTTTGTTGTACTTACCGATTCATGTCATCACATCCATAGATCTCTTTTAGCCAACGCGAGACTCCATCGTGCGGATGTACTTCCGTCTAGCCCATCGGTGATTCTCTTGTACGTGATATTGTTAGGCCTATGAAACTTCTCTGTAGTAATTGCACTTTTTAAAAAAAATCAAGAATCGTTGCACCTTGCTGGACGGAGCATTTTTAGTCCATGTAACACTATGGCGCCGCTTTTTTTGCGCCTGTTTTCTGTGACGGGCCAGCTAGACACGATGGCGCTCGTACATCTTTTCTGCAGAAAAGTATCCCAGCGTCGGCCTGGCCCAACAAGAGGCCGCTATTAGCTCACCAGCATCGCACTACAATAGCCCATATGAGGTTAGCTGATTCTTTGGGCCGCCAACTAAGAAGCCCGTTCTAACTGCAGACGGACGCAAAAATCCTTCGACGTGAGGAAATACGTTGCCCTAGACAAGGTCGACAGATCCTGACAGGATTCCTTACGGATATCCAGCACACAACCTAGAGACTCAAAAGATCGCACCCCATCGCATTGATGCCTAAGCGATCTGCAAACAGCAGTTGAAGGGTCATTCATACACGTTCACGACAACCAATGTTCAGTGATTCATGCCTAGGTCACAAGCCTACAAGTTTCTATGCTACCTGTCTTTCACCATATGTACGAGTAGTTGGGCTATGCAGCGAGCATCCCTCGATTTTTTTATAAGGTTTTTTTTTTGAAAAGACGCGTACCAGTACAGATTCGCCCCAGCCGGCCACTCGGCGCAGTGGACATCCATGCTCTATCTGGGCAGACGGTGTCACCGGTTGGATGCAATGGTGTACAGGATACCGAGTACATTGTTTCACCTCTTTACCCGGTACGACTATAGCAGCCGAGTCCACCTGCGAATCTGAAAAACGTTTGCAGCATGCCCTTGAAATGTCAAATAAAGTCGCACTTCAGTCGTTGCATCTTTGACAGTGTACAGCCAATGCGTGGCATTTCTGCCAGCCACCCCGCCATTTCAGCCTCCACGATTCCCCTTCCACTGCATGCCTGTGAATCCAGGAAATGTGGTTCCTGGCTGCCTATATAAGACCGTTCCAAGGCGTCTTCCTTCTCCATCAAAACAACAACCATTGTCACAGATACTATCCAAAATTTCCTTCCTTCCAAGCCTTCTAGGTCCCAAGCCATGGCAGCCACCAACGACGACACCTTCAGCGACGAGGAAGAGTACAACGACATGGTGGAGGAGATCCTGCATGTGTTCAACAACGGAACCCACAGGATCTATCGTGTCAACGGCCACTTCGCTTGCAACTTCTGCCTTGGCCACTGCGTCAGGGAGTGGTCGCTTCTCAACCTCCTCGACCATGCGACCCACCATGCTGGTGACCGGAGCAGCATCGCGGGACCCTAGCACAAGGCCCTCGCCGACTACATCCTCACCAGTCCCGCCATGGCCCGCGAACGCGAGCTGGGTCGTGTCGGTGACTGCGGCGATAACACCGGTGCCCAGGCCGAGCGGGCTCGTGTCCATGCCACCAGCCGTGCCAAGACCAAGCGCAAGGTCTAAACAATCCTATTCTCTGGACACACATTTGTGTTATCTATTTTGGTTATGGTCTATCTAACTCTACATCGCTGCTTTCATCTGCAGAGCGAGGCCAAGTGGCATGCCGCCACCCGCCACCATGGTGTACGTGGCGCAGGAGGGGCAGCCACCCCGTCTCGAAAGTGCGCCTACCATCTGCAGCCGCCGCCACGAGACCCATACGCCGCACCTACCCCAAAACCTACTAGGGCGGTTACATCCGGATTAGTCCACTATGTATTTTTCATTTCCTTTTTACTCGGCCGGTTAGGTACGGCTTAGTCATCTATGTATGTTTCCTTTTCTCTTGCCCTGTGAGGTGCGTTTAATGTACGCTTCCCAGCATGTATCTGTAACACCCGGTTTTAAGAACAAAACCAGATATACACCATATGTGAGCCCAGGAAGTCAAATCCCACATATAGTCACAATTAAAGGTAATATCAAAACATAATGCTTAATAAATAACGAACTTAATATAAAAAAGATAACCTCAAAGCGCGAACAACTAAAAAAATACACTCCGATCCTGGGATGAAGCCTCCACTCCACGAGGGACAAACTGACTGGTTGATCACAAGCCTAAACTTCTCCCCGAGGTGGGGTGAAATAGCAAGAGTGAGTCCATGTCGAACTCAGCAAGAATAGTAAGGCAACATCTAACCCATAACCCATGATCATTATAACATAATAATGTAAAGCATAAACGATAAATTATGGACTGTTAAACAAACATAGGTCATCATCTTTAATGCAAAGGTTCCAAGGCCGCTCATGACCGTGAGCACGGCTGATATACTAGTTTTACTCTACGCAGAGGTGTACACTTTCACTGTGAGCCATGAATTGCCCTTTCGCCCGAGGTAGCTAGCCTCTTAACCCTCTGCCAAGGAAAGTCGGCAGGGTTCACTATGAAGCCTTTCACAGGGTCGTCTAACAAGTTAGGGCCACTAGGTATCTTCCGTCAGTCCGTGTGACACACCGCAGCGATCCACGGTCCGTGGCAGTTCCGTGTGACACAACCCTCCACGGGGATCCACAGTCTGTTTTACCCTAACGCCTTTCGGTAACCTCTAACAAGCTAGAAGAGGTCCCCGGTAATCGAGCTAAAACCGGGGCCCATTAGCCCTCACGGTTGTCTTGTTTTCCCGGAGACGCTAATACGAGACAAGTCCACATGTTGCTAAACAATTCACATTTAACATTTAGTGCATAAACATTAATCAAGTCATAGATCATGGTTTAAAGTTAACATATCCCAAAACTATACTTGCCATAAATATCGATCCTTTCTTCAAGTCCAAAGCTCCAAGAGAAATCCTTCTTGATCGTCAATGAGTTCCAGATCACCACGCGTCAAGCTCACCGCCTAATTAATCGATATAGCAACAACACGCATCCAAAGACAATCATGCACGAAGCAAACAATATAATTATATTAGAACAGTACACCAACATCAAGAAAACAAGATAAAAGATTTATAAAATGAATCTACGTCTCACCACGATCACACGCACGCCGAAGATCACTGAAATCGAGCTAGAACGTGAAAGATACACATTTTACAAGTTTTCCATGGCATTTAAGAGATTAAAAACAAAGACATGAATTTTATTAGTGGAAACATAATTAAAAGTTTTATAAACATGTCCAAAACTTTGTTACGATCCTAATGCAACTTGAACGGACTAAAACGGATTTAAAACGAGGAAGTTATAAGCATTTGAAGTGAATGACAATTTTGTAAATAATAGGAACTTGATTTTCGAAATAAAATAAATGAAATATGATTTTAAACCAAGCTGGGGACTTTGTTCATGAATCTGCAAAAGTGGAGGGACTCTTTATATAAATTTGCCAACCAAGGGGTATCTTCTAATCTGGGGCGTTGATCTAAAAATGGACGGCTCAGAATACATGTGTATTTCTATTGTATTTGTTGTTTTATTTCTGTGAAGGAAAACGGCAAGAAAACAAATGATATCATGATGTGATGTCATCTAGCTAGCAATCTGATCAAGAAGCTAGGAAACTGGCCGGTGCTTACATAGATTGCACATGCATGCATACGAGAAGCAAGGAGCTACGATGCTCATGGCTCTCGGCTGTGAGCTGATTGGACACGGTACCATTGGAACACAGACAGACACTGGTGAAGACGGCCGGCGTGGTGGTTAACCATGGACGACGGAAGAGCTCTCTGCCATCGCACGAATGGCCTAGCTGGCTAGAGTTCTCGGTTTCCTATGGTAAGTATATGGGGATGGAGAAGGCATCACGTGAACTCACCCTGGGCTTCGATGACTGAGAACGGACGATGACGCTATAAGTCTCGGCAGGGCGATAGTGGCTCTTCGGCGGTGTAACGGGAAGACGACCTCGGCAGCAGATGCAACAACGGCAGCGACACGCCGACACGAGCTCTTCTTCTCGGCGAGATCCAAAGCAGGCGGCTAGGGCTTGTTGGCGGCGACGTGGCTGTAGGGTAGATGCGGAGTATACCACCAAGACAATTTGGTGGTTGTTGATGTCAGGTAAGGCACGGCGACGACGGACGTCGAGCGGCAGTGGAGTACGGCTGCGGTGAAGCTGCGCGAACCTCCGGGAACGTCCACGGTGATGATAGGAACACCAAACCGAGCGAATCGAGGGGCTGAACGTGCACTGGAGCTCGGAACGGAAAAGAGAGAAAGGAGAGCTCGGGAGAGGGATTTTATAGGGGGAAAAACAGGGCAGGGGAGGGGACGCGACTCCTCCAGTACCGGTGGTTTCAAGGCGGTGTGATGACCATCATTACTCGGCATCAAGGCGAGTAACGCCGGCGTGCATGCGGCGGTTACGTGAGGAAGGAGAAAGGGTGCTGCTGGGCTGGTCGCAAAGGAGAAGGCTGCGGCCCAGAAAAAGAATGGCCGGCTGGGCCAAAAAAGGAGAAGGGAAAATGTTTTCCTTTTTATTTTGTTTTGACAAATTTGCAAAAGCACTTTTCAAATGAATTTGAATTCATTTTCAACTTTGATCAAAATCACTCATCACAAAAATTCAAATGCAGCAGCATGAGTGCACAAACATGTAGCTAGGACTTATAGTTGATTTTAATTTAACAAAAATTATTATTTTCCTATATTCTAATGCTCACAAAATTCATAAATAAATCAATTTGACCTATTTTCAAAAATTGCAAAATTTGGGGTGTTACAGTATCGATAACGTCAATCATCTATCGTGGGTCGACCAAATGCTTATCTCCTCCTTTCACCTGGGCATGACCCACGCGTAAACACAAGTGGAGGGGAAAAAATAAAACCACAACTGCGGGAACACGCCGATTGCACAGACATTGTTACAAAAAAACAACCCAAAAAAAAAAAACACCACGGCGGGAAGAAAAGAGAACTGCACTGGATTCTGGCTGCCGACGCAGTAAGCACACGACGTCGGTACGGGTGTGGCGCGGCGCAGAGATGGATCCGCCCCCTTCGTAGGCAATGGATCGACGGCCAGAGGTGACCTACGCGGACGACATCCGCCATACGATGAACTGACAAACCACGAAAAGGCCCATGGGCCGATTACACGGAACCAAAATATAATGACTCTCCAGTATTGGACATGTGTCGCTAAAGCATATTAGGTGGAAAATAATCGCGTACCAGTGAAAATGAGGCCAGAGGCCTATATCCAACTAAGACAAACACACAGGGAAAAAAACCACGGTTGGACGATTCCCAACAACCATAAAAAAAATTGCCTTCAATTAAGACGGCCGGCAAAGGAAACCAAAAAAAAAGTGAAACGGTGAAAGTGCACATAAGGAAAAAAAAGCATAACAAGAACAAACAAGTTTGGAACATCCCACTGCTCTCTACAAGCGTCCTAATACAAGGAACTTAACAAGCATCAATATCTACAACAGCTTATGCATCCAATCTGAGGAGCCATACACAGGCTCCTCGACGATCCAAAATACAGCATTATATGACCATTTACACACCACATTCTTGAAGCACACACTATCTACATCTTAAAGTAACCATGACTATACTACCTAGACAAGTTTTACAATACGCCATCACAACACCAACACAGACGCTTCAGTTTACATGGATTAGAACCATGCTAAATCCACTCATCCTCATCCTCCTCAACTACAACAACGCGAACACGACGATATAGTACCTGATGAGGACATCCTCCACTATTACCCGTTGGCAAAGACGCGAACACTAAATGGGCCAGGTGGCCCGGTTGTAGTCGGGCGGCGACCGTGTGAGCCTCCTCGATAATCCCACCTCGCTAAACTTGGGAGGAGGAAGCCACCTTAAAAGGGAGAGCCACCCTTCCCCTATCAGACTAGTCTTTTGGGGTGATTGGGCCTTTCCCTGAGTGGGGGCACCGGAGTACGGTGCTAAGATTGCCGAGGCGCAACGGGGAGGCCCCTAGTGGCGTTGTAGCCGGATCGGTGTGTCGTATTTTCGGTTGTCGGTGCTAAGATTGCGGGATTCGGGGAATCCGGATCGGTGTGTCGGGCTTTTCATCCAACCAGGGTTGGATGAAAAGGGGGTGAGCCATCAATATTGGATGAAAAGGGGGTGAGCCATCAATACAAAAATGGTCTCAAAATGAAACATCGAAAGGGAAATTCTATTACTAAAACGTCAGCCATGCTTTGCAAACACTTCCATTGCAGATGTTACTAAATTAATTTGAGGCTCAAATTTGTAACATGTATGTGACAATTCTACCACACGTGAGACCTACAAGTTTAGTTGTTGGCATTTATCAACACAAGGTGATTAGAAAATGTTTCATGTAATATATGATGCAGACATGATTTCAAATGAAAAGTTGTCAACTACAAACTTTCAAAATTTTTTGAGATCTAAAACTTGTTTTTGGTCGCTTCTCCATCCTAGATTGTTTGAAAAATTCAGATGCAGCTCCTATTTTTAGAGGCACCAAGAATCGATTTCTAAAGACAGCCGAAAATAGAGCCGTCGACCTTCATGTTCGCCAATGGCAATATCGTGACATATGGAACACAGCGTGTGTATAAAACTCAGAGGCAAAAGAAAAAGATGGATTAAGGTCGGTTTGAATTCTCACATACATGTCCTTGTTCACAAATATACTTGTTTGTCCTTACATGTGCATGACTTGAGTCATGTCCTTTGTGCACTCGTGTGTCTCTATGCGAACAAGGAGAAGAATAGGCAATTAGTGGCACTGCTACCGATAATCTCAACAATAAAGTATGACATGTCGATGTTTACTAATAGGTAGGACTATATGACGACGTTTACTAAGTCAACAATGAAGTATGCATACATTGTTATGACGTTTGTGCTTAAGCATTGTAAGTAGGCTGAATGCATATTGTTATGGTTGACAACTAGCGCTATTTGCAGCAAATTATGACGCTGTAAACTATGGGCAGCAATACGACAACCTATGTAAACTATGGGCAGCAAAATGGCAATATGACAGGTGTTTCTTAATTAACAGTGGATAAAACTCTTTCTTTGTTTGCACCGAGACGAGCCCACTATGATACAATTTTCTGTGTGTATATATACAAACATATACGTAGAGCACGTACCATTGCCATAGGCTACAGTGTTCTTCTTGTGCAAGAGGGTTCATCTATTTCTTTGTTAGTTATTGCTTTCAACAAATTTTCCTTTTATCGCTTTAGTAGACCGTTTGTTGCTCAGATGGTATGTAGTTCATTCGATTAATACATTTTCTTATACGATGATAGCATTAGTTCGATACAAGATGCTATAGATGTTTCTATTGATTATGTCAATGTTGCCCTATTATTGTTTTTTATTGTTATTATAACAGTTTCAAAAGAGAGAAAATTTAAGCATAATACGTGATGATGGCTGCCCCAGCCCCACCTGCTTGGGCCAAGGACAATTTGGCAAGCTATAGGTTTGGTAGACACACTTAGTGCAACTCGGAACAACAATCCAACTCCTTGTGATGAACTCGAGCCCGGAACTAAAAATATGGTTATCTACATCGCCGATCACAACCCTGGTGATGTACTATCCTTAGCTTTTCTCTCTTTTGAAACTGCTACAATACTAATTCAAATCTATAATCAAGCAATATTGACATAATTAATAGAAGAATAAAACTAATACTGCGATAGACATCTTACTTTCATTAGAAAGCATAGGTCTTAATTGATTGCACCATATATCATTGATTGCACCATATATCAACCGAGCAGCAAACGGCTTACTAAATCTTAGAAGAAAATTTTTTTTGGAAGCAATAACTAACAAAGAAATACATGACACCCTATCGGGAGGAAGAAGAACGCAAAATCCATGACTTACACATGTAGGTTTGTAAGCATGTACATGTAAGCATCATGTGGTCCAACTTAGTAAACGCCACGATGCATATCATCCTTAATCATCCTTAGTATTGAGATTATCGATCGGCAGTGGTGCTATTAATTGGTTGGATGTTCTACTAGAGACAATTGAATGCCAGCAAAGGTGTTGTGTATCAGATGGCAGAAAGAAAAGGGTGTCATCAGCGTAGTGAACATCGGTTGGCCAGAAGTTTTTTATATTCTTTTGCGAATAGTAAACAAGGGACTTTGAGGCGGTCTAATTTATTTTGTTAACGCGGTCCATTTACAGAGAGATATACATCGCTTCTATGTCGTCCCGCCGCCGTGTACCTTCTTGACATGACAAGCTTGCCTTGGCATTTCAGCGCCCCGCGATATCGGTGGCCTCGTCACGGCATCACCTTGGCCCACAGACGCAGCTCGGCCACGAGACGCTTTCTTTGTCGACATGGGCCAGTGGAAGACGCGGGTCAGCGCGCGCAGTCGGGCATGCCTAGCAAGGGCCTGCTAGCCAACACCAGTGCAACACACTGCACGTTTCCTTCCACGGCTCCACTCCATGACCCTTCCCCTTCTCCTTCCTCCTGCTCTTGCTAGTCTGGAGAGCGCTGCACGCATTCGACACCAAGCTGTAATTGGTCACACCTGAAATGGAGTCGCCACCACCGCTGCATTCAACGGCACCAGCCAAGGTGTGTACTACGACGGTTGCCCATGCTGCGCCATGGACAGGGAGAGCCACGGGCGTCCTGTGCCTTCCACCGGCCGATGACGATAAAAAGAGTGTCTGATAGATGACAGTGCGTCTGCCGATGCCCCAATGGTGGACCGGGGACACGTCCTTGGCACATTTCTCCTCTCAAAATACATCTTTACATCTATTTAATTCAACTATATCTTTTTGTTTTTCTTCTTGTTTTGGAGGATGGCTTCTCAATCACAGAATCATCAAAGCAGGGAACAGACGGGCACATTTGCTAATACACGGAAAAGATGCCAAAACTTTCACTAGAGTTGTTATGTATATATAGCGAGAATATCCAAATTGAACACTGGACCTTTTGTAGAATAAGATGCCAAAACATTGTCCCCGGCCGTCCACTCTAAAATGTATGAGACACATGCTGGTCAGATCGATGAAACGGCATCAGTATGCATGAAGAGTGAAGATGGAAGGACGTACGTCTACCGGAGGCATGATCGGGGCTGTGGAGCTGGATACGAAGAGAAAGCTCTTTGTATGGGACACCCGTGGCTCTACTTCTTCCTGTTCATGGCGTGACCGGGGCAGCGCCATCGGTCATAGTACACCTTCATCGGCGTCACCGGTCGTGCCAACTGCAGTGGCGGAAGTGATCCACGTTAGCTCTCAGCATAGTTATGGCCAATTTGCTGAGTGTTTTATATGACAAGGCGCTCAGTAAAGTTTTTTGTTTTTTATAAAAAATTAAGATTTTCCGAGAGCCATGTGAAGACACTCGGTAAAGCTACAACTTTACCGAGGGGTGCCTCGACTCTCGGTAAAGTTTGTATTGATGGATGCAAACGCCGTCGCTATTCACTTTTCTTTATCGAGAGCCATGTGGGCCCTTGGTAAAGACGTTACTGAGCGCCCGAAGGAAAGCTCTCGGTAAACATTCTTCTCCAGGCAATTTTTTACCGAGAGCTTTTTACCAAGAACGCCCTCGGTAAAGCCTTTACCGAGCGTATAGGTGTCATTGCCTAGCGCCGCATGGGCTCGGTAAAGGAACGACGTCCAGTACTGCACCATTTCGGTGCACTACGTAAAGCGGTAAAGGCTCAAGCACTCTGCAAAGGCTTTGCCGAGTGCGGTGTTCGCATAGGACCTCCGGGATTTTTTTTTTTTTCACGGCAAAGCTCCTTTGTCGAGCAATCGGTTTCCCGAACCTTTGGGGAAAAAAAGTAGTCATTAACGGCCGTTGTAAATAACGGCGGTTACACCGAGCTTGCCGAGGGCCAATCCTAGGCGCTCTCAAAAAGGCTCCTCATTTTTGTGTGGACAAACCTTTCGAGGGCCCTTCCGAGGAGCTCTCGGCAACCAATTTTTTTAAAAAAATCATTGCCGAAAGCACCTCAACTGTTTGTCTCGCACGCATTAAATGTTTCTTTTGGGGAGGGGTGGGGAAATCCTTCGCCAAGGGCTAGCCCTTAAGATGATTTTTGCTTTTGGGCGTATAGCGGGTAATAAACCTGCACGGCCTGTTGAGCCACAATGTACACATCGGCTCGTGGATACACGGAATCCGGTCGAACTTCGACTAGCCACACATCGAGGGGTATGTCATGTACATTCGGGATCGAACCAATAACATTTGAATATCACGTGTTTAAGATGTGGGGCGGCATAGAATGAAAGTTAGTATATTTCTTGTACTCTACCATGATATTCATACCCATTAATGTCGACCGTAACCACACCAATATTGGTTGTACTTCGATTGGGTCGACTGTGTTCGTAGCTTGTCATGTGGAAACGATATCCATTCACATGATAAGAGGTAAATGACCTAACCCTTAAATCATAGCCATCTACAACAGCAATCAACTCGCCACAGATAGAGCGATCGTTTTGGGCCTACAAGTTTCAAGGTGGATGGAGCGTTATAATATTGATTGAAATGCAAGACCAACTTCAAATGTACCCGCACAATTGGAAATTACCTTTCTCTTGAACCACAAAATGAAATCGGAGCTTTGTGGTCTAGCACCTTGTGAAAGCAAGGTATCAATTTCGTGTGGCTCTGGAACCCTCGATCAAGGCCAAGACTCACGAATGAATTCACGTTTGTATGGATCCACCTCGGGCGAGTTGGTCAACACATATAGCATGATACTATGTCACCTTACATTGCTCAACTGCTTAGTGGTAGATGCATTGGCACTTCTGAATTGACCTTGGAAAAGGCTGAGCTTCGATTGATTTTTGCCAACATTGTAATGAGGGGGTTGATCATGCATGCTAGGAAGGTTCTCTATATAGTATTTTTACGTGAAGTTTGACACCTCCTCCACAACGTATGCCTCAACAACTGAAGGCTCGATTTTGGCTTTATTCCTGCATTTTTTGCATCCATTCTTTAGAGTTATCTCAATTGGGTAGCACCAATGGTACTGCACCGGCCCCCGATACATACCTCTTATGGGAGGTGCACAATCATATGCTGCATCGACAAGAAGAATCCGGGTGGTAAGATTGTCTCCAACTTTCAGAGTAACACAAGTGCCACTTTTTCCAACTGTTTACAGACGGTCTGAGACATCTCCTTCGCACACAGCTGGCGGAAGAAATAACTCAACTTTACCAGCACTAGCCATATATTCTCAGGGACAAAGCCTCAAAACATCGTGGGAAGCAGTCGCTCAATCCATGTGTGATAGTCATGACTCTTCATCTCATTGACTCGCACAGTAGTTAAATTAACTCCCCACTTCATATTATGTGCATACCCATCTGGAAACCTTAGTGTCTTCATCCATTTAAGTACCTCCCTCCTATTTTCGATGGACAAGACATAATCGACCTTGGGCCTCCTCCATTTCTTGCGGCCTTTGGGAGGCCTCATCTCTTGATTTGGTCTATCGCATAGTGTTTCTAGGTCCACTTTAGCCTTAGGGTTGTTCTTAGACTTATCAGTGTCTATGAGTGTGCAAAAAAGTCCTTCGGCTATATTCTTCTCAGTGTGCATCATGTCAATGTGATGTGGCACAAGAAGGTCATCATGATACGAGAGCCTCTCCAAGCCCGACTTATGAGTCCACATATGCTACTCACCATATCCCACAAAACCACCACCTTGTCTATCGGCCACTAGAGCATCTAGCCAAGCACAAACCATGTCTATTGGCACCAGTCTTTATCTGCGGTGGAAGTCTATCACTAGGACTCCTTTTCTAAAGTTCTTCATGTCTTGTCTCAATGGATGCTCAAGAGGGAGAAATTGACGATGCTGGTCGAACGACAAATACTTACCACCCTTCTACGACCAGATGAACCTCACACATTCCTAGCATATTGGCACGTAAACTTTCCATGAACAGGACTAGGCTGAGAGAACAAACCATACGCCAGAAAGTCATGAATTGAGTACTGGTACCAAACGTGCATTTTGAAGGCTGTATTTGTAGCTCGGTCGTATGTCCATGCGCCTTTCTCCTAAGCCTTGATCAACTGATCGATCACAGCTCTATAAACACACCCATCTTATTCCCCAAGTGTCGGGAATTATCAGCGACAAGAATATGGTGTCTCGTCAAAAGGCGACACCAGGGGGGAGATTCAGGGGGATAACGAACACGGGCCACATGTGTATGCGGCAGTACTCATTCCATAAGGATTGAACCCATCTGTTGCCATCACGACATGTACATTACACGCCTCCATTTCTTTCTTAGGATGTTTTCCATCAAATTATTGCCATGCTTCACCATCTGATGGATGTATCATCTTGTCTAGACTGTATCTCTTGCCCTTTTTGTGCCATGTCATCTGTTTAGCGGATTCCTCAATCATGTATAGTTGTTGAATCCTCAATACAAACGGTACGTACCATATGATTTTGTTGGCGACGTCAAGCTGCTTCATCTGACCATCTCCAGTTGGTACCTCTACATACCTGGTAACTTAATTTACACTTTGGACAGTACTTTGCATCCACGTGCTCTTTCCTAAATAGGACACACCCATTCTGGCAAGCATGTATCTGCTCATACAGCATCTTAAGTGCACTAAAGACTTTCTATGACTCATACATGCCCGTTGGCAGGCAGTGGCCCTTTGGAAGCAAGGTGCCAACCATGGCCAACAACCTATCGAAGCCTGCTCGACTCATGTTTAACTTGTACTTCGCCCCTAATAAGCAACCAATGTCGTCCAGCCGCGAAAACGTTGTGTGATCGTCAAGGGGTTTCTTTGCCGAGTCCATCATTTTGTAAAACAACTTTGTCTCCTTCTCCATTGCCTCCTTATCACGGGCTTCATCGAAAAGTGCTTGGTGGACATAATCTAACATGTCTACAACCCTGGCATCACCATCACACTCCTCGAGGCGTGGTCTCACCACCTCCTCTCTCATACGTTGTGCTTCACCATGGTAGATCCACGCGGTATAGTTCTTGGTAAATCCAAAATCTAGAAGATGTCGGTTCATATCATCTTGCCTGACTCTCCTCTTGTTGTCACATCTTGTGTAGGGACACAAAACTAGCAAATGACCACGAGCACGAGCATTGCCCGATACCGTTTCCAAGAATTCATTGGTCTTGTTCATCCATTCATCGTCAAAATCACGCTTACTACTTCTCCTACCGTTGTACATCCACTGGCGGTCCTCCATCCTTTAGCAACCATGCATGAATTCCATCTACATAGTATTCCTATTGTCTAATATGTGAGGATAGGTCCTAATCCCACCCACGGATACGTAGATGGGTCAGTTTCTATGCTCGATCCGATCGAGATAGAATTTCGCCAAAGCACCTCCCATTTGTTCTCCCGATACAAGTCCGGAAGGGAGGGTGTGTATCTGGAGAACAACAGGGAGGTGATGACGAATCTCTGCCGCCGACCAGGGCGGAACATGGAAACTGACCCATCTACGCATCCGCGGGTTGTCCAAAAAACGTGGACAATCCAAAACAGATACGGTCATAGATATGCAAAGAAATGCATACCTCCAGTCGTATCTCTTTCGGACGGGAGACACCTAAATAGGTTACGCGATCTACGACCATGTGACGGAAAGGGGATATTCATACCTAGGATGGCGGTGGCGAGGCGGCGAAGGCGGGCAGACCCCATAACGCGAGAGGATGCCACAAACCCGGACATCTCAAACATGTGATAATAGAAACTCATATTGAGATGTCCGGGTTTGTGCCATCGAGATGCAACCTTGTCCGAAATCTTCGCAATTTTTATCATAGTGTACACATGCAATATCACAACAACTTGTCAAATTTCATGATTTTTCAACTTGGTTTGCTTTTCATAGAATTTTTAAAATAATTCATCCGCCAAGTGAGTCGACGTGTTTCGCACACAAGATTTTCGAATTTTGGTGTCCGGCCATGGATGAAGCATCAAGTTAGACTCACAAGCATGTATATCATTTTTCCAAACATTTAGATCCATTATTCGAATGACTACATATAAATTCATGAAATCTTACTACTAAAAAAACCCAAAAGGAATCGTCTCCACCCCGCTAATGACCCCGCCCCGCGCACATAACCCCGCCCGGCCGCTCTAATTCCCGCACTACTCCCTCTGTCTCACCCGCCCACGAAACTGCTGCCCGTGCACGACGCCTACCCGCCCCACGACGCCCAGCTGCTCCTCTCCCGCCACCGGCGGTGCGAGTGTCTCCGCCGCCGCCCGCCGCCGCCTCAATACTTCCCCTCCAGCACACGAGCACACCAGGCCTCACTTCTCCGCCCCCATCCCGCGCTCTCGGATGCGATAATGTCGCTACGCCGCAGCGGTGAGGAGCCATCCAAGGTGGCTCATGTGTCGCTACCTATCCAATCTCACAATGTCGTCCCTATATCTGTCTGGCCTTGCCAACAGATGCGGAGCCATGGGAGGATACCAAGGTAATTAAGGCCGTCGATTCGCTGGAAAACTCGCCGGTGCTTTGGGTTATGGGGGCAGGTAACGACATCGTGTCACCAGACCGGACTACACAATTGCCAATCTATTCAGTCTCTAACTGATTCATTATCTTGCCCCATTAATGCGGCCAGAATCCTGCTTTTTGAAGCGCCTCGACGCCTCCATGGTGAAAGCACAGCAGCTGATCGCCGCAACATGCAATTCAGGATCCGTGGCTTGGTTAGATGGCAGTGGTAAAGATGGGGAAGCTGCATCAATCTCATCATGACCTAGGAGACGAGGAATCAGGAGGTCAGATGGTTCATGTTGCACATCTATGGTTTGCCATAGGAGTCATGTTTCGTTTTTCCAGTAAAGCACAGAATCAATTATCTTGTAAGTTGATTCAGTTGAGCATCTGGTTTACCCAACAATTTTTCATGGACAGTTGGTAAACTGATTCGGAGTAGACGCATCAATTTGCTTCTGACATGTGACTCAGTTAATATCTAGAACTGTCCTGACTAATTCATGGACTACGTGAAATAAAACAGACAAACTCTGCAGTCTATAGTTATTAGGCGCGGCAGTGCTGAGCATTCTGCTATATCGCTTGTTTTACTAGAGTGTTGCATAGTAAATTTGTATTCCTGAGTGCAAAAAGGAATGGTTGGGCTGCTATTCTCCCTTTGTTCTCCGAGCAGAATTAGCCTCAGAATATACATTTTTAGGAAAATGTTTTGGTGATGACACAGATGAGTTGATGATGTTTTGAAACACCTTGATATTTAAATGCAATTTAAATTATGTATTCTGAAATTTTGCAACATTTCTAGGCAAAAAATTTGGTGGTGTCGAATGCTAATGTTCCATTCCTCCCGATGGTGAAGATGTGTGACCTAGGTCTGAACAAGGGCCCTGCACCTTCAAGTGGTTCTAGCTTGGAGGTATGCCCCATGGCATGAGCCTTCCCCTCTAGCAATGATTCAATTGATTGCTTGATTATTTTGCCTTAGCTTTGTTGACAGTAATCCTTTGTAATCGTGTCAAGTGTATCCATGCTAGGTGCATTAGTTTGGTTAGTTGCATTCTGAACATGTTTATGTAACATACGCGTAGAATCGCGGGTGATGCGGTGAGTGCACACGCACACGCCATGACCGCGTCTTTAGGCTCTCCCCCGCCGTTGCTGCATGCCGTGCATGTCGCACGGGTGACCGACAATCAAGGCACACCGTGCAGCTGTTGGTGGTGGCGGGGGGGTAGTGGACACTGGTCGTGATAAGGCCAAGGTGATTGCAACAAAGAAGCTGCGCCATACGCGAGTGGAACAAACTCGCCATCTCTCGTGCTCTATGTGTCTGTCTTGCGTTCGTGTTCGCAGCCACCAAAACCCTGCCGGGCATCGCCGGACGGTGAACCTAGAACGGCGATAGACCGCCGGTTCTAACACTCTGGTATCAGAGCCGTGGATGCAATATGACGGATCGGTGAGCCCACCGAGACAGCCACCAAAGAAGAAATTCGTGATTCCAAGATCCACACCGGCCGACCGGCGACATGGGCGACAACCAAGGCTCGGGCGGTGGTGGCGTGAAGGAGAGCTCACTCATGTGGCCCATGCTCACCCGCGACAACTATGCGGAGTGGGCGTGCCGATGCAATGCAACTACGAGGCATTGGAGATATGGGGGTGATCGACCCAGAACCAACCCCCAAGCGGTCGCGGGATCGGCAAGCCATGAGTGCTCACGCTGCGCTCCGTGCCGAAGGAGATGTGGCAATCGCTTGGGCGTCGTGACACGGTGAAGGAGGCATGGGAAGCGGTGAAGGTGATGCGTGTTGGTGCAGATCGGGTGAAAGAAGTTAACGCCCGTAAGCCGCCGTGATTTCAAGACGATCTCGTTCAAGGATGGTGAGACGGTGGAGGATTTTGGGATGAGGATCACCAACCTCGTCGGTAACCTCAAAACCCTTGGGGAGACCATTGAGGATGTCCGCATTATCAAGAAGTTCTTACACGTGGCCCCTCCTCGGTTCTCTCAAGTGGTCGTCAACATCGAAGTTATTTCGTGATCTGAAGAAGCCGACCATCGACGATCTCATCGGCCACTTGCGTTCGTCGGAGGACGGCCGGAGACCGAGAAGATTGTCGACAAGACCGGCCGGTTGTTGCTGGCCGAGGATGAATGGTTGGAGAAGAAGGGCATCGCCTCCCCGCCTCGGGAACAAGCCCGGGGAACGGGGTGGTGGAGGATCTTCAAAGGGCAAGGCGGCGCGGCGCGCCCGACGGGCGGCGCCTTGGGTCGATCAAGTTGACGTCCGAGGGCACGCCAAGAAGGAAGGGCCGTGTCGCAATTGCGGCATCTACGGTCACCGGGCGGAGGACCGCAAAAGGCCCAAGGAGGAGAAGAAGAATGCGGTGGGCGCAGTGAGGCGAATGTCGCCGTCGGCGCCCGCCGACAATGGTGATCATGGTAGCGCTCTCATCGATGGCCACGCGGCGATGTCATGCACGGGGTGTCAGAAGTCGTGCACCTGACGGAGAAAGTCGTCCCTATCGACATTCCAAAAGGAGTCTGGGTGCTGGACACCGGCGCAAGCAATCATATGATCGGAACCCGATCGTTGCCGATACGCCTAGATCGTGGGTGTTCGGGAACAAAGGCGCTTTGGTGATGGTTCACACGTCGAGATCGAAGGCATGGGATCTGTTGTGATCCGGGGTCGACAACAACAACACAAGGTACTCGACCGAAGTTTACTACATTCCTAAATTGAAAAGCAATATAGTTAGCCTTGGTCAGTTAGAAGACAAGGGTTTCAAGTCTGCCTTGGGAGATGGGAAGCTGTGTGTGTTTGATCAAGAAAAGAAATTGCTCATGTCTGCCCCTAGAGCTGCTAATAGGCTATACTATGTCAAATTTGGGCTCACTGAACCGATATGCCTGTTAGCTAAGCATGATGATGTAGCCTGGAAGTGGCATGCTAGATTGGGTCATTTAAATTTCAGAGCTATGAGAAATCTTAGCAGTAATGGGATGGTCCAAGGTATGCCTGAGGTGAATAGGGTGGAGCAAATTTGTGATGGGTGTGTGATTGGCAAACAAAGATAGAGCCCCTTTTCCACAAGTCTCAAGTTACAGGCGTAGAAGTGTCTAGAGCTTGTCCATGCAGATTTGTGTGGTCATATCACTCCAAAGACCCCGGGTGGTTGCTCCTATTTTACGCTAGTAGTTGATGATTATAGCAGGTGTATGTGGGTGGAGTTGTTAAAGACCAAGGATCAAGCTTTGGAGTATTTCAAGAAAGTCAAGAATAGGGCTGAGGTTTGAAACTGAAACAAGACTGAAACAGTTGAGGACTGACAGAGGAGGAGAGTTCAACTCTCACTGTTCACCGTGTGTTTTGCAATGACCAGGGAATCAAGCACTATGCCACAACACCATTCACTCCCAGCAGAATGGTGTAGTGGAGCGTCAAAATCAGACAGTGGTTGAGATGGCAAGGTGCATGCTCAAGTCCATGAATGTTCCTGCAAAATTCTGGGGTGAGGCAGTTTCTCACTGCAGTTTATATTCTGAATAGGTGCCCTACAAAGTCATTGGACAATGTAACTCCTTTTGAGGCTTGGCACAAGAAGAAACCATCGTTAGTCATCCGAGAACTTTTGGTTGTGTGGCACATGTGAAGAAAGTTGGTCCAGGCTGAACAAGTTGGTCGACGGATCCTCCAAAATGGTGTTTATTGGATATGAATCAGGAACAAAAGGATACAGATTCTTTGATCCATCCACGAGATCGACTTGTTGTTAGCGGGGATGTGATTTTTGAAGAGAAACAAGATGGGGACTGGACTGGGTGCAGCACACAAAGACTTTGGAAGTTCAGAACAAGAGACTGAAAACGTTAAGTGTTCTATGATGAGGATACTCGTGAGCGGATCCGACAATTAGTCAAAATGCGTAAAAATCAAGGCTGCAGATCGGGGGGTGAGCTACCGGTTGATCGGGATGGTAACATGAGTCCTAGTGGAGCTACACCTGACCCTCAAAACACTCCTGGGTTACATCATCCAGCAGAGAGTATTTTTGCAACACCACCGAGCCAACACTCTGAAGATACTGAAGGTGGTCCACTCAGGTTCAGAACTCTGTCTAACCTGTTTGACACCACCGAGGAGATGCAAGATTTTGAGTACTAGTGGAGTTTGCATGCTTGCTGCTGATGAGCCAACTGGGGTGGAGGAAGCTCTAGAAGAGCAGTGCTGGTTAGAAGCAATGAACAGTGAGCTGAAGTCAATAGAAGAGAACAACACTTGGTGCTATGTAGATCTTCCAAAGGGTCACAAGGCAATTGGGTTGAAATGGGTCTATAAGGTGAAGAGGTATCCTAATGGCAATATTATCAAGCACAAAGCTAGACTAGTAGCTAAAGGCTATGCTCAAAAGTTTGGGGTGGATTATGAGGAGGTATTTGCCCCTGTTGCTAGACTGGAGACTGTCAGACTCATGCTAGCATTGGCTGCCACTGGGAAATGGGAGGTGCATCACATGGATGTGAAGTCTGCTTTTCTCAATGGTGAGTTGCAAGAAGAGGTCTATGTACAACAGCCACCAGGTTTTCTGTCTTCCAGGCATCCAGGCAAGGTACTAAAACTGTCAAAGGCACTCTATGGCCTGAAGCAGGCACCCAAGGCCTGGAATGCCAAACTGGACCAGGAGCTTGTTAAGTTGGGGTTCAAGAAGAGTGATGAGGAACATGCTGTGTACAGAAGGGGTAGTGGAAACTCTCTATCGCTCATTGGTGTGTATCCGGATGATCTTGTCATTTGTGGACGACAACAACAAAATACAAGAGTTCAAGCAGCAAATGTGTAACACATTCAAGATGAGTGATTTGGGGCTGCTGAGTTATTACACGGGGATGGAAGTGAAACAAAACTAGGTGAGATAATCATCCGGCGAGAGCATATGCCGAGAAGATAGTTGAGCAATGTGGCTTGACTGGTTGCAACTCGTTGATACACCAATGGAGCAAAATTGCAAGTTCTTGCCGAGGAAACCAAATCAAGTCGGGGATGCAACAAAATTCAGGAGTATTGTGGGGAGTCTAAGGTACCTAGTGAATACAAGGCCCGACATCTCTTTCTCTGTTGGGATGGTCGGCAGGTTTATGGAGGCTCTAACACTCAACACCGGGCAGCTCAAGAGGATTGTAAGGTACATTGCGGGAACCACAAAGGCTATGGCTGCAAGTACACCTATAGATCATTGACAAACCTGAAGCTGTTGGGTTACTCGGATAGTGACCATGCTGGTGATTTGGAGAAGAGGAAAAGCACCTCGGGTGTTGTGTTCTTTCGAATGGCAATATTGTCACCTGGAGCTCGGAAACAACGGGTGGTAACATTGTCCAGTTGTGAAGCCGAGTATGTAGCTGCAAGCATCGGCAAGCATGTCAAGGTGTGTGGCTTATCGGACTCATTGCAGATCTCACTGATGAGAGGATAAAGAAGTTCAAGCTTCTGATGGACAGCAAGTCGGCTATTGAGCTCGTAAAAATCCCGTTTATCATGACAGGACTAAACACATAGACACTCGCTATCATTTCATAAGGGAGTGTGTTGCTGATGGCATAGCAAGTGGATCATATCGATGATCGACAGGCGACTTGCGGGCGTCCCGACAAAGCCTCTCGGGAGAATCAAATTTGTGGAGATGCGTCAAGCTCTAGGAGTCGGCGATGTGAGTCACGATTAGGGGGTGAATGTTGACAAGTAATCCTTTGTAATCGTGTCAAGTGTATCCATGCTAGGTGCATTAGTTTGGTTAGTTGCATTCGAACATGTTTATGTAACATACGCCGTAGAATCGTGGGTGATGCGGTGAGTGCACACGCACACGCCATGACCGCGTCTTAGGCTCTCCCCGCCCGTTCTTCGGCATGCCGTGCATGTCGCACGGGTGACCGACAATCAAGGCACACCGCGTACCGCCGGTGGTCGCGGGGGTAGTGGACACCGGTCGTGATAAGGCCAAGGTGATTGCAACAAAGAAGCCGCGCCATACGCGGTGGAACAAACTCGCCATCTCTCGTGCTGCGTGTAATGCGTCTTGGCGTTCGTGTTCGCGGCCACCAAAACCCCGCCGGGCATCGCGGACGATAGACCGCCGGTTCTAACACATTGTTGGGGTTAGTCCCACATCGGTAATCGATGGTGGGGAGCACAACATATAAGGCGTGGGCAGTCCTCACCTATTAGGCTAGTCTTTTGGGTTGAGTTAGGCCCGGACCTTGATATGTGTGCTTCGTGGGGCCTGTAGGGTGCCAGCTCACGCGCGTACAGCGAGCTGGGCCGGACCGGAAGCCGAGCCCAGTCTCGGTTCCAACAATTGGTATCAAAGCCAGTCCAATAACCCGCAACAAATCTCGGTAGGATCACACACAGACATAGGAGCCTGCTACAAGTTGGGGCCCGGACCGATGTGTGACTACGGGGGAGATTGTTGGGGTTAGTCCCACATCGGTAACTGATGGTGGGGGAGCACAACATATAAGGCGTGGCAGTCCTCACCTATTAGACTAGTCTTTTGGGTTGAGTTAGGCCCAGACCTTGATATGTGTGCTTCGTGGGCCTGTATAGGTGCCAGCTCGCGCGCGTACAGCGAGCTGGGCCGGACCGGAAGCCGAGCCCAGTCTCGGTTCCAACAAGCTTTGTATTCTTAAAGGTGCTCTAGAGCTTCCAAATACTAACCTTTTAATCAATTATGGTTCCTCAAATGATTTTCTGTTTTTTTCTAAATAGGTTACTACAAGAGCAAGCTTGGCTTAATTGCTTTATAATGGAATTGACCAAATGTTGTACTGATGCACTTGTCAGTCACAATCTCCTATATCATGGGCTGCAGCCTTCACTATATAGGGGTTTCCACCTATAAGGGCCAAACTGTACAAAAAGTTCAGGAAGCCTACTGCATCAGAAGATCCAACGTGGCAACAGATGTGATTGCCGGAGCTCGACTTTGAAGGTCATGCATGTGGCCAGCGGGGCAGTGTCCGGCACACCAGCATAGTGCCCGCTTGGGAAGTTGATAATAATGTTTTTTTATTTTTCCATTGCATTCCTTGCTGATAGATTATGGATAGGTTGCTGAATTCTCCCCATATCAGATGGAGGAATATGAGATGGTAAGATTGAGAGGGGCCACTCTATCAATCTGTATATGGTGCTGAATTCTCCCAAAAAAGAAATCTGTATATGATGCCAGAAGTTGTTGTCGAGGCGATGTGCACTCAGAGGAATGGTGAGACACATGGTGCAGCCGTTCCAGGAACAATGGATGTAGGTTCTGGGAAGGTCAAGCAATCCAGTGGTGTTGGTCAGAAGTTGCCCAAGTGTGAGCAGGTCGACATAGAAAGTGAAATTGAAGACTGTGTAGATGCTGAGAAGCTTGTCAAGAAGGCTGGATCGGAGAGTTCAAGAGCTATTAGTGATTGTATCTATCCTGGAATAGTAACAGGTACACTGAAGTTAAGTGTGTTGTAGGTGCTTCTGTCAGAACTTTTCATAGTATGACCAGGTGAGTGTGGCAATGCAAAAGTTGGGAGACTTCTTCAAAGATGGAAGTACCCGTGAAACAGTTTGATTCAGATCCATTGTCGAGAAGAGGCTGAGTGAGGTTTGCACTAAAGTACTTCCTTTTCAAATCTGAAAAAAATCAATATGCTTGAGACATCCACCGTTGTTGTTCTCAGCTCACCATTTAAGGGACTGCAGTTCCTCCTTGAGATTTGTATGAACTGAAATTTATGGTTTGTTTTATTTCTCATTCAAATTTTAATTCCACTTAGCAAAGTTTTGGAGCAATGTTTTGTTCTTTGATGAAGTGGTTGATCTTTGGAGTACAGCCATTTATAATCATCATACCGAATTGACGAATTGCTATATATATAAATGGAACTGCAAACATCACGCTCAAAGAATCAGTTTTTTCCGTTGCAGCGCAGGGCATTATACTAGTATAGTAAAAAGTTCAAAAAAATTTGCAAACTTGAACATGGACCTCTATGTACTGTAGCTAAGATATAGAAAAATTTGTGACGCCAAAATCAAAAAAAAGTTACTTTAGAGCTGGTTCCTTAGCTCTCGGCAAAGCAGATGGTTGCCGAGCACCAGCCTGTTGGTTAATCATGTGTTCCCCGATGACGTGGAGGCCATGGTGGAGATGGTTAGGCGAAACACGTGGCAGAATTTGAACTAGAGCGATGGCTGGAAAAGCGGTTGACACCGGGGAGCGTCTGCAGGAGCGCGGTGAGCGCGGACACGGCGTCGAGCAGTTGGCGTGTGTGTTTTCCGTCATCTTGTATCCGTGTTAGTGTCGGTTTTCATTAAGCAAGTGTGTGTCTTAGCTAATGATATATAAACCTGGATGTAAGGAGCGCAGTGTAGCGCATCAGTTACTTTGTAATTGTGTTTGTACTCGTGTTAAACTAAGGTGAAAAGGGGCACCGTCACCCTATCGGTTGTTGTTCGTGTTCATCAAGTGTTCATCCAAATTTCTTCCCGTTCTTGCGCGATCTCGTGTTTAGGTTTAGCCACATCGTGTTCAACCTTGTGATTGTTGATTCTAGGCCAACACGTGGTATCAAAGCCGATCAATCATCAAGCAAAAACCAGCACATAGCGTGAGTGTCCATGGCGTTGGAGTTTGATGCTCTCAAGATGAAGGAGGAGGACACTGTCGACGAGTTTGCTGGAAAACTGTCGGCGATGTCGGTTCATTTCAGCAAGTTAGGCGGGACCTTGGAAGGACAGAGCCATGGTGAAGAAGTTGTTCGACACCGTGCCTGACAGATTCATCCAAGTTGTGGCCGGGATCGAACAGAATCAAGACCTCAAGACTTTGGAGTTCGATGATGCCATTGGGCGCCTCAGGACATTTGAGGAACGCACTGGCAAGACTCGAGGTGGTAGATCAGAGAGTGGACAGGTGCTACTCACTCAAGCTGAGTGGGATGCACGTCAGAAGAAATCCAGTGGTGAAGGATCTAGTGGTGGCAAACCATCGGGAGCTGGTGGTCGAGGTAGGGGGCAAGGTCGTGGTGGAGGCCAGGGTGGCCGAGGTGGGCGTGGTGATACGGGGAAGCACCGAGAGGAAAGACAAGAATCATTATGCCAATCGTTGTCCAAACCAGAAGAAGGAAGAAGAAACTCATCATGTCAAGGCAGAAATGGAGCCATCAGTGCTGTTTGCTGAATTGGAGGTGGTGAATTCAGGGAGAAGCTCACAGCCGAGAGTTCAGGGAAAGGTGTGCCTGAATGGAGGGTCCATGCAACCAGAGCTGCACTTTGCTGGTAATGGAGAACCCACTGGTGACACTTGGTGCCTTGACAATGGTGCCAGCAACCATATGACAGGAGACAGAGAGAAGTTCAAAGAGATCGACTCTACATTCTCTGGTAAGGTTAAATTTGGTGATGGTTCTATAGTTGATATTACTGGCATTGGTTCAATAGTATTTAAAGGAAATGATGGAAATCAGTGGTTACTTAGAAATGTTTATTACATTCCTAAACTTAGAGCAAACTTGATTAGTCTTGGTCACTTAGCTGAGCATGGTCATAGAGTAGTGATGGATGAGGATATTATCACTATCATTGAGAAAAGCCCACATAGGTTGATCGTGTGTGTTGAAAGAAGTGCAAATAGACTATACAAGATTGGGCTCAGTGTTGGGGAACCTGTTTGTTTGCTAGCTAGTGTGGAGGATCAGGGATGGTTGTGGCATGGCAGGCTAGGCCATGTAAATTTTCATGCTCTGAAACAACTAGTTGACAAGGAGATGGCAGGTGGAGTGCCACTGATTCAGAAGTCAGATCAGGTATGTCAATCATGTTTGGTTGCCAAACAGGCTAGATTTTCATTTCCTAGAAGTGCATTGTGGAGAGCAAATGAACCTTTGGGGTTAGTACATATTGATTTGTGTGGTCCCATTACACCTGCATCTATTAGTGGAAATAAGTACTTTATGCT
This sequence comes from Hyparrhenia diplandra, assembly GCA_015847255.1. Lineage (NCBI taxonomy): Eukaryota > Viridiplantae > Streptophyta > Magnoliopsida > Poales > Poaceae > Hyparrhenia > Hyparrhenia diplandra. The sequence goes on from JADLZK010007964.1 coordinate 87,471, forward strand.
TTGTGTTGATGACTGTACAAGATGGTGTCCAGTATTTATGCTCAAATCTAAGGATGAGGCAGTGAGTGCTTTTGTGAAGTTTAAAGCTCAAGTTGAAAATAACTGTAATGATAAGATCAAGGTGCTAAGGTCTGACAGAGGTGGTGAATTCCTAAATGGAGTACTACAATCTGTATGTGACCAAGCTAGGATCAGGAGGCAGTTCACTCCTCCATACACACCTCAGCAGAATGGTGTGGTGGAGAGAAAGAACAGGACAGTAATGGAAATGACAAGAGCCTTGATGAAAAGCATGAAGATTCCTGGAAGATTTTGGGCTGAAGCAGTTAGACATGCAGTCTATCTGATTAATAGATTGCCAACAAAAAGCAATGGGTTATAGAACACCATATGAAGCATGGAATGGCAAGAGACCACATTTGGGTCACTTGAGAATTTTTGGGTGCAAAGGTCATGTCAAGACAGTAAAGCCTTATTTAAAGAAACTAGATGACAGATGTAAACCAATGGTATATTTTGGAATAGAAGAGGGTAGCAAGGCTCACAGGATGTTTGATCCTCAATCTAACAAAATTGTCGTGAAGCGAGGGATGTGGTGTTTGAGGAAACAGTGAGGTGGGACTGGGATGCTACTGAAACTGAGAATATTTCAGTCGAAATGGAGATGGGGGAGTGATATTTTCATTCGATGAAGATGTTGATCATGGTGTTCAGAATGGTACTCATAATAATCACAGTATTGATCTGAATGGAGGTGGAAGTAGTGCAGAGTCTTCTGTTGTAGGGGGAGAGACAACAACTGAGGTTGCAGACATGCAGGTCAATTCTGATCAAAATCCGACAATAGAGAGTGATACAGAGACACCACTATCTGCTATTCAGACTGAGTCAGATCAGGAAATGACTGACGCCATTGACAGTGACAATTATGATGAAACTCCTTTGAGGTTTGGAGATGTAAATGAGATATATCAGCACACAAATGTTGTGAGTCTTGGGATCAGATCGAGAAGAAGATGAAGATTCGGATGATGAGCAACAAAACTATACGGTGGATGCAAATCGCATTGCTTGCTATGATGCAGAGCCATCAAATTACAAATGAGGTAGCCGATGACCCTAATTGGATACAAGCTATGGATAGTGAGATGCAATCAATCTGCAAGAATGGAACTTGGGACCTAGCAAGGTTACCACCTGGGCACAAGGCAATTCGGCTCAAGTGGGTTTACAAGTTGAAGAGAAATGCAAAAGGAGAGGTTGTGAAACACAAAGCTAGACTAGGAGCCAAGGGGTATGTGCAACAGCAAGGTGTTGACTTTGAGGAAGTTTTTGCTCCAGTTGCAAGACTTGACACAATTAGAATGATCTTAGCAATGGCAGCAAACAGAGGCTGGCAGGTCCATCATCTTGATGTCAAAACTGCTTTTCTTAATGGAGAATTAGAAGAGGAGTTATATGTTGCACAGCCAGAGGGTTATGTACAGAAGGGAAAAGAGAGAATAGTGCTGAAACTCAGCAAAGCTCTATATGGGCTTAGGCAGGCACCCAGAGCTTGGAACACTAAACTTGATAAGTGTCTGAAAATGCTTGGATTTAGCAAATGTGCTAGTGAATCTGCAGTATACAAAAGAGGTGTTGGGAAGAGTGCAGTTATTCTTGGTGTATATGTTGATGATCAAATTGTGACTGGTGACGGTGTATCTGAAATTGACAAGTTCAAGAAGGAAATGACTTCACAATTTGAGATGAGTGATTTGGGTTTACTATCATTCTATCTGGGAATAGAAGTGAAGCAACATGAGGATCATATCACAATTAGGCAGACCAGCTATGCAAACAAGGTGCTGACACAGTTTGGCATTGGGGATTGTAATCCAGCCAAATTTCCAATGGATCCTGGAGCAAAGTTAGATGCAGATAAACAGGGACAGAGAGTTGATGCAACTGAATACAGGAGAGTCATCGGTTGTTTGAGGTACTTGTTACACACAAGACCAGATCTCTCTTATTCTGTTGGGATTGCTAGCAGGTTTATGGAGAAACCCACCATAAAGCATAGAAATGCAGTAAAACAGATTCTGAGATATCTAAAGGGCACACTTGACTATGGACTGGTGTACACACAAAACAAGTCAGAGGAGGTGTTAGTAGGATACTCAGATAGTGATGTGGGTGGTGACCTTGTGGGGAGAAGAAGCACTGGTGGCATGGCTTTCTACCTGAATGAGAGCTTGGTGACTTGGTGTTCATTCAAGGAGAAGATCGTGGGCCATCTCATCCTGTGAGGCTGAGTTCATGGCTGCTACTGAAGCGATAAAAGCAAGCATTGTGGCTTAGAACATTGCTTAGTGAGTTGGTAGCTGAAAAACGAAAGAAAGTGGTGTTGTTTGTGGATAACAATTCAGCAATTGCTCGATGAAGAACCCGGTGTTCCATGGGCGCAAGCAAGCATATTGATATCAAGTATCACTTTGTGTGTGGAACGTGGTCAAATCTTGGTGAAAAGAGTTTGCACAAATGAGCGTAAAGCGATGCTCGACAAAGCCTCTTTCCCGCATGAAGCTGGCGGTGATGATACATCTGTTGGGAGTTCGAGAACTTCGGTGAACATCAAGATTAAGGGGGAGAATGTTGGTTAATCATGTGTTCCCCGATGACGTGGAGGCCATGGTGGAGCTGGTTAGGCGAAACACGTGGCAGAATTTGAACTAGAGCAATGGCGGGAAAAGCGGTTGACAGCGGGGAGCGTCTGCAGGAGCGCGGTGAGCGCGGACACGGCGTCGAGCAGTTGGCGTGTGTGTTTTCCGTCATCTTGTATCGGTGTTAGTGTCGGTTTTCATTAAGCAAGTGTGTGTCTTAGCTAATGATATATAAACCAGGATGTAAGGAGCGCAGTGTAGCGCATCAGTTACTTTGTAATTGTGTTTGTACTCGTGTTGAACTAAGGTGAAAAGGGGCACCGTCACCCTGTCGGTTGCCGTTCGTGTTCATCAAGTGTTCATCCAAATTTCTTCCCGTTCTTGTGCGATCTCGTGTTTAGATTTAGCCACATCGTGTTCAAGCTTGTGATTGTTGATTCTAGGCCAACACAGCCCACCAGGTAGTAGGCTCTTGGCGAAGATGTTGTTCTTGGAGAAGCGAGTGACACGTCACATTTTCTGTGCTGGGAGCTCCTCGGAGCAGCCCTCGGCAAAGAGCGCATCGTGTGCCGAGGGTCCGACATCTAGCCCTTGGCAAAGTAAACGAAGTCGACGGCATTACCTTAGGCGCCGTCTCGCCCGAGAACCAAGTCTTTGCCGACTGTTTCCTCTGGACAAAGAGTAGCTTTGCCAAGGGTACTCCTGCTCCAACTATTGCGCTCTCGGCGAAGCACACTTCGCCCGACGGTTCCCCTCTTCGTGAGCGTGGCCGTCGGCAAAGCTGCAGCATTGCCGAGCGCTCCATTTTCCCCGCTCAGCACACCACTGTACCGTTGGCGAAGCCTGTTAGTGGTGTGTCCAACTACAGGTCGGAGCTGAAAGCGTGGAGCGTTCTGGAGACTAGAGCTGGTGGAAGGACATGTGGATAGTGTGGCATTTTCCCGTTCCTTTTAAATTTAGTTGGTTGGTTTGGGGTCCGAACCTATGAGACTAAGATGTCAAAAATGATCATATTGAAGTGCTAAAAGCAGTATTATTTAATTATAATATCAAACGTAGGGCTTCCTCTCTTATACACTAATGTTTTTTCAGAAGTGAGCTAGATTTAGTAGAGCCAGAGGCTGTCTGGGCACCCAGCTCTATGACGATATTGTGGCGGTTACAATTACCCTTTTCCTTCTTGATGTTGGTATTGGCATATGTACCTTTCTCGACTGTTATATCTGGATTGGCGCTACACCCTTCCACCAACCAGGGGTATCCGTGGAACATAATTGTAGGTGGGGATTGAGTTTGATCCCCCAAATTAACTTGACCAAAAAAAATGATGTGAGGCGAGGAAATGAGCAGGGCAACGGCGATGGCGGCAAACACAACCTTCTTGCTGAACCACACATGATCAAATGATGATAAGTGCTACGTATCTGATGCTCAAAGGGTGTGTATGTGTGTGTGTGTTCTATTGTTATGGAAGGATGGCGGCCTGCATTAACTACTTATGTATCCTAGATGGGTATGGAAATACTAATGTTGCGGATGCTGTATTTTAATTTCCTAGACACTAAGATGGATATAGAAATCCCAACATTATATGCTACTCATATATATGCACATTTATACCTATCTATGTATCTATCTCTTTTAGAGATAATTGATAGGGTCTGGCTTTAATTTAAACCAATTCAGAAAAGAGACTTCTGTCACTATTATCTATCTATCTACCCACGAGATCGATCTAGATAGCTATCAAGTTGTGTCGCCTCTAAACGATTAATCTATCGATTCAACCATCCACCCATATATCTGTTGATCTACCTATCTGTATCAAATCAAATTACAAACAACACATGCGAACAATTATTACAGAAATAATTTGTGTCCATCGTATTTTCTATTGGTTCTAAATAACTAAAACAAGTGGTTAAAACATCCCGTTCTTATCCCAAACAGGTGGTGAAAACATTTTATGTGCTTTCTTTCCCATCCCTTCTTTCCCTGCATGTCTCTCCGATGTTATGTGCTTTCTCCCAGTGCCTAACACACAGACCCGAGCGGCCAAGTGTTACCCTGTGTGAAACCGATGCTCGTCGAGACACGAATGACGGATCATAGAACCCATACACCTCTCTATATCCTTCATGTGTTTCCATTTACTCCCTTATACAAGCATAAACCTTGTCGTTCCGAATGTAGCATTTTAAGGTTACCCTTTTCTATATGAAGTGATAACTAAAGTGTGGAAAAGAGAAGCTACACATATGCAAACTCGTTCAATATGCAGGGCTAGGCAGTAAAAGCAGGTTTTGGATGTAGAGCATTAGCCTTTGTTGTATGTCCCTATGGAGATGTATTAATGGGTGGTTCTCGGCATCTAATGTACTGCATCTGTAGTCCATTATTAGCCTATAGTAGTTGCAAAGTTGGCCCATGTTATCTATGTGTGGTTGTAGCTGGTTATCTTCAACATAGATATTAAGGAGGGTGAGGGCCCAGCTTCACTACCGCACAGCGGGTCTCTACCGAGCGCTAGACGTTGTACCGAGCACCCAACGTGCAGCGCTTGTTAACGTCACGCTCTACCGAGAGCCGTTCTCAGCAAAATAGCGATCTCAGTAGACATCCCTTACCCGAGAGCCTAATACTCTCTCGGTCGACTCCGCTCTCGGTAGAGGATGAGTGTACCGAGAGCCAGCCCTCCGCAAAACTCCATCCTTGGTGAAGTTGACGCCCCCGCGTCTGCCAGAGGACCGACGGACCTGCCGTCAGTTTCACCGAGAGCGGGAGTTAAGCCCTCGGTAGATTATGTCACTTTACCGTGGGGCGTATTGCAGGCCCTTGGTAAAGGTATTTTCTCATGGGCCCTCCCTCGGTAAAATATTATTTTATATTAGATTTTTAATTAGGTTTATGTCTATGTTTTTAAATATGTTTCTATGGTGTCTCGGTCATTTGTTTTGTTCTCAAAAAAATCGTATCAAAATGCATAAATTGTATATATCAAAATTATTTAAATTCATATCAAAGTGTGGATAAATAGAATTTATCAAAATTTGTATGAAAAGTAAATTAATATCAAAACTTGTGCATTTGAGTAGGTGGCAGCAATGAACGGGACCTTTAGTTCGGTTTAGATTACCGACCGAGACTAAAGGTCCCTTGCACTTTGCTGCCACCTACCCGAGCGCACGGTGGCCACTCATCTCACCTACCACCGCGCATGTGTGCCTGTAAAGAGCACGTGAGGGAGCTGAGAGCTTCAATGTGAGCTTTCAAGACCTATACGTGTGATGCAACTCATTTCACATATATTATTATCTATCATGCATATTTATTTTGATCTCTTTTGTTTTTTTTCCCAGATTCCTATACACATATATGATCTCCCTGTGGGACAAAGCCCTCCACATTCAAATTTTATTATGTGTAGATAGTGAATGGTACAACTAGGTATTAGAAGGTTGTTTTTGAAGATCAAGCTACCACGTTGCTTACGTAAGCTGGATGTAATACTGTGCTTTACAGGGGATTACAAAAAGACGAAGAGACATTGGTTCTTCACAGAGGTTGTTAATTCTGTGCTTTAGTTCTCTGCCTACTTCACCAGCATCGCACCCGCCCTACTTCAAATTTTTAATAGGTAGCATTGAATCCACCTCTAGCATCCGGATCGTCTCCACCCGAGTGGGTGCTGGTGCTAGAAGGGTGTTTTTGAGGTGGTTATTTAATAATGTGTTTGTACACTTTGATTGTAACATGATCAGTATGAAGGAACCACCAAGTTTGAAATTTTTCTGAAATGTATTGTAATTTTCCTAGTTTAATTTAATTATCGCATGACTTCTCCCGGTAATTATACGTTAACCGAGACCACCCCAAAAAAGATCCGAATGGTGCCAAACTGTGCCATAAGGTCTCTTGTGCCCTAGGAGACAAAATGCAAGCCATTTATTAGAATGTCGTTTGACCAGGTTTGAACAAGTCAAATTTGGATTTTTTTTTTAATTAACGACACCATGGGCTTTCTAGTATCGTATTGGCCTCAAACTTTTTCTCTAGAATTTAGATGCCCTATATGATGGAACCACCAAGTTTGAGATTTTTTAAATTGGTTTGGTACTTTTTTCAGTTTAATTGAATTTCTACGAAATTGATTATCTATTGTCGCACATTTAGACCATGGATGATCAAGAACCGAAAGATCAACATTAAAATGATGTGAAAAAGAAATTTCCTATCGAAAACAAATAACTTTAGTGATTTTGAATGAAGACTACATTTTTGCATTAACGAAATAGTGATTATGGACTTATATTATGTTCAATATTTATATAAAAAGACAAAAATAATAGGTTACATATTTTTCATGTGTGCAGTAAAGAAAATGAAATATAACATGTCTTTTTACAAATTTTTTGCCTAGTAAATAAATTACTGGGCAAATAACAAAGGTTTAGGATATAAACAAATAGAATATTTATATATAAAGTTAAACTCTACTTGAACATGGTGGGAAATGAAATTCAACACCACCACCCCCCGTCCGGTGGCCATGCCGCCTAGGACTAAAGGCTCAAATATTTCAGGCCTTTATCCCCGGGTGTCATCAAGACTCGGGATTAAAGCTCCCAATCTTTAGGCCCTGGTCGATCTCCTCGCTATCCGGGAGAACGGAGGGGCAATGCCTAGAGGCGGATCTACCGAGAGCGGGAGTTAGGCTCTCGGTAGATTATGGTCACTTTACCGAGGACCTTAGTTACGGCCCCCGGTCCCGAGGGCCCTCCTACAAGCTCTCGGTAAAATAACCTTTTTTTGGAATTTGGCATCCAATTTTTTTGTGTGTGCTTCATACACAGTGCCTGATAATTCATGTCCAAAGATGAGATTTTTTAAAACTCTTTACTATATATTTACATTTATTTCTTTTAATTGAATTTTCTTTCATAAGTCAAATTTGACTGGAAGCTATTCGAATAGGGGACACTTGAATGGAAAAATGATATTCATATTCGTGAGTGCGAACGCCGTCGACGTCAACTCTACTTTGGCGAGATGGGGAGTGGCCCTCAATCGAGACGCTACCGAGCGGTCCCTTTTGAGTGCTCGGTAGACGCTTATCCCCGTGCAAAATTTCGAGGGGGCTTGCACCGAGAGCAGCCCTCGAGAAGAGCCTTTTTACTGAGCGCTTCCAGCCCTCGGTAGAGGGGCGCCTCCAGTAGTGCTTATAACTTTTGTGGTTTCAATCGCATCATCTCTAGTTAATCCTTACATGAAGCAAGGACGACGTAAGAGGTGCTATGTGTATTTGGGCCTGTTACGTGCACGGAGGTGCGCCACATAAGAAGATGTTGAACGGAGCTCATACACTCAATACGGTTCCCAAAGGTACCTTTGCCCTACAAGTAAAAAAATCATCTGGCCGAAACAAAGGGACACAAGGCCAGGCCCACCATTTAAAATTGTGATAAATTTCTGTTACGTAATAACAGATAAGTACGCCAAAGATTCAGATGACCGATCTTCAAATAACTACCATGAATCTGGTATGGCATTGAAGTTTATTTGGAATGCCTCGGCCCGCTGGCGACCAACAAGCTAGCTACATAGTCCATCAGTTGAGCAAGCCCATCCCACGCTTCCCCAGCGGAGGCTCGACGGGCGGCTGCGACGGCGCACCTGCTTCTACCTCTGCCGCCGCAAGGCGCGGCTTGGTGCATACACAGGTGCCTCTGCAGAAACCGCCGGTGAAATGCATTAGAAGGCAAGGGGCAAAGCAAATGTAGTCTTTGCCAAAGCAGGGAATGCCGATTGGGACTTCGATTTGGTCTTGTGCTGATGCAACTGCAGGCACAGGTAAAACCTTCTTTAGATTTTCTAATCCAACTATTAGCTAGTTGTGCATCGTACAAATATTCAGGAATTATTTAAACTGGACTCTCCTGGACACTTACGATATGCACTGAGGAGGAGCAGGGCCAAAGCCATGGCGGCCACCTCAACCTGCTTGGCGAACGTCATGATCAGATTGATCAGATGAAGAGGGTGTTTCGTATCTGCTCAAGGAGGGTGTATGTGCTGGGTACTTATAGAAGGACGGTGGCCTGCGTTGCCTAGGTTTGTATGCTTGATGGATATTTTGGTGCATTAATTGCTCCATTTTATTCAGAATATTTGATCTATCACAAATCTATTTCTATCCATCTATGTATGTAACAAGTTTTCAAATAATGGATGGCATCTGCTGGCTTTATACCTTTTCAAAAAAAAAAAAAAAAAAAAGATGTCGGTCCATAGTTATATATCTATCTATATACTAATACTAATCCAGCTAACTTGGTATGTAATAACGAGATGTACCAATTCTAATGGATTGATCTATCTCTTCTACCATCCAACCATATATATATCTAAATATCTATATCAAAACTATCTACAAACAGCACTTGCCAATAATACTACACAATTTGTATCCATCGGCATTTCGCTATCGGTTCTAAATAAAACTAGAGGTATAAACATCCGCTTCTTATCCCAAATAGGCAGTGACAAACATTTTCACCCTTGGTTTAGGGGATGAGTCAATGGTCAAAAACACTCGGCAAACAATCCCACCAATGCATTCCCTGCATGTTTATGTGCTTTCTCCGTGCCAAACACGACCAAGTGTCACCCTGTGTGAACTGATGCTCGTCGAGACACGAATGACGTGTCATAGACCCCATCCACCCCTCGATATCCTTCGTGTGTTTCCATTTACTCTCTCCATCCCTGCTTCGAGTGTAAACATTGCCGGTCTAAAGGTAGCATCTTGAGGTTACCCTTCTACATGAACTGAGAACAAAAGTGTGTAAAGAGAAGCTACATGTATGCAAGCTCGTTCCATGTGCAGAGCTAGGCCATACAACCAGATTTTGGACGTATAGGTGAGCATCAACCATTGCTGCAAAAACCTGTGGATGGGTGTATTACTGGCACTGCTTGCACCTGGACGTCCAGACAGATGGAGCGTGCAGCCCTTATCTGTGCATCCACCCGTGGGTCTGCGCTATTCGAATGTCGCTTGACCGGGCTTGCATCACCCATGCCTGTGCGGAAACCACTCGCGCTCCCTCAACTTCCCACACACATCACATGTGACCCGATCTATTTAAAACATCCATTTGAAACACTTGCAATATAAGACAGACAAAACAGTTGAAACATACATCTGAAACTGTTACTAAAACAATTGAAAACCATTACGAAGATATGCAAGGACATGGTAAAGCACTTGCAACATACGTGTGAAATTTGAAAACAGATGAAATAATGGGAACATGTGTTTGCAACATATATGTACAACTATTATAACTATGCAACATCTCGATATACTTTTGCAACATCCATATAAAACACCTACAACATATCTCTAAAACTTCTGCAACACTTGAAACATTCACTTTTAAACCGCAACATGCTGGAAATGGAGACTCAATAGCATGTGGGGTTCACCGGAAGCAGCGGTCCAGCGGCCTCGGTTGTATGATGCAGCAAGGAGGTAGTGCCCACACGACCCGGCAATGCAGCCAGATCTGCAATGGAGTCACTCATGTCGAGTTTGCCGCGCTGGTCCGCCCGTGACCGGGAAAAGCGGTGCCCTTGCACCGCCGATTCGAGGGATGCTCGGGCCTCCGCATCATGGGCCGCTCATGTTGAGGCCATGCCGAGGCTGCTACACTACCGCGTTTGGTCGCTCGCCTGCACTGCAGCAAGAGAGAGGGAGTAGCGTTGGAGTCGAGGCTGTCGTGCCGTCGTGCAGGACACTCACTAGTACCACAGCAAGAGAGGGGGAGGGAGAGGGGTAGCGTTAGATGCCGGAGGCATCGAGACAGGGAAAAGCTGAGATAAGGAGGCATGAGAGAGAGAAAAGTTGTAGTTGATATTTTCCATGTCATCCATTCCGACGATGGTAAGTCTGGTCCAGCCGTCCGTTTAGTCTGGGTCCACCCGTCCGTCCCTCCTCATGCTTTGATTGCCACTGTATTGAAGGGTTGTTCTAGGCATCTAGCTCATGTTACCCAAGTGTGGTTGTAGTTGGTGGTTTAGTACTATCTTCGACGTAGATGTTTAGGAGACCGACGACCACCTTATAATTTTTGTGGTTTCAATCTTATCATCTCCTGTTAATCCTTACATGAAGCAAGGACGAAACTATATAAGTGAGGTGCTATGCGTGTTTGGGGCTATTAGAGCACCCACAGTATATAGTCTCAAGCAGGTCGTAGCTGGGTCCCACCTGTGATTGGAGTCATGTTTTTTACTGCCCGCAATGTATCGAACTGGGTGTGCCACGTTGATAAAAACTCAACCAGTGCATCGCACTTCCTTCCCATGGCGGCTGCGTTGGTCTCCCCATGTTCTGCCGCAGCGACCTCCCCCGCTCAATTTAATCCGCATGGGCGGCGGATGTAGGCCAAGAAGGTGCGCCTTGCACAAGAATGTCAGCTCGATGCCTTGCCCGCCGCCGGATCTCGGATCCTCGCACCGCCTCGTCCTGCTCATTCTCATGTCGGAACAACAGGAGTGTCAACCGCCGGAGAGAGAGCTAGGACGGCTGCCTTTCTTTTTTTACTGGGAACCAGGATCGATAGGAAAGAGCGGGGCCTTCGTGGAATCGACCTTGCAGTGTATGGTACTTGGTTCAATGGTCGCATTTATTGTATTGGAGCGCCATCAAACCGCACAATGCGGGTGCTCTTGCATGCGCCATATAAGCATATGTTGAACACGAGGTGTTACACCAAGGCACTATCTCCAATGGTACAAGTAAAAAAAATCACATCTGATCCAAACAAAAGGGACACATGGCCAGGACCACTCACTGTACCACACCCAAAAGGTACCATTTAAAAGTGCGATAAATTTCTATTACGTAACACATATGTTGAAGATTCAGATGACCGATCTTCAAATAACTACCATGAATCTGGTACATGTTATTGAAAGTTTATTTGGAATGCGAACAAGCTACATATTCCATCAGTTGAGCATGCCCATCCCACGCATCCCCACCGGAGGCTCGACGGGCGGCTGTGACGGCGCACCTGCCTCTTCCTCTACCTCCGCAAGGTCCGGCTTGGTGCAGACGCAGAAGTTATTTCTGCAGAAACCGCCGGGGAATTGCATTGCAGCACAAGCGACAACGCAAATAGCGTTTTGGCCAAAGCAGGGAATGAAGGTCGGGTTTTCGATTGCTGATGTAACTGCAACCACAGTGGTAAACCCTTTTTTAGATTTATAAACCAACCATTAGCTAGTAGTGCATCGTACAGATATTGCAGAATTTTTTAAACTGAAGTCTCATGGACACTTACGTTGTGAAGTGAGGAGGAGCAGGGCCAAAGCCATGGCGGCCGCCGCAACCTGCTTGCTGAACGACATGATCAGATGAAGAGAGTGTGCTTCGTATCTGCTCAAGGAAGGTGTATGTCCTGGGTACTTATAGGACGGTCGCCTCCATTGACTAGGTTTGTATCCTTGATCGGATATGGGAGATAATAATGTTGCCGATATATTAGATATATATCTGTCTATTGGTATGTTTTGCTGCATTTGCTCCATTTTATTCAGAATATTTGACCTATCACAAATCCATTCTATCCATCGATCTATATATCATCTGGTTTCCAAATAATGGATGGTATATATCTTCTGGCATTACACCTCTTCAAAAAAGAGACGTGGGTCCATAATTATCTATCTATACTATTCCAGCTAACTTAGTATAGCAAGATGTACCAATTCTAATGGATTGATCTATCTATTCAACCATCCACCCATCTATCTATCTATATATCTGTATCAAAACTAATTACAAACAGCACTTGCGAATAACTACTACAGAAACAATTTGTGTCCATCGGATTTCACTATCGGCTCTGAATAAAACAAGTGGTTTAAACATCCGCTTATCCCAAACAGGTAGTGAAAAACATTTTCACCCTCGGTTTAGGTGAGGAGTCAATGGTGAAAAACACTGGCGAACAATCCCACCACTTCTCTACATGTCTCCGATGTTATATGCTTTCTCTGTGCCTAACAGCCAAACCTGAGCGGCCAAGTGTCACACTGTCTAAACCGATGCTCGTCAAGACACGAATGTGGGATCATAGACCCCATCCACCCCTCGATATCCAGTGTTTCCATTTACTCTCTCCATCCCTACTTCGAGCATAAACATTGTCGTTCCAAACGTAGCATCTTAAGGTTACCCTTGTGCATGAAGGGAGAACAAAGTGTGTAAAAGACAAGCTACATGTATGCAAGCTCTTTCCATATGTAGAGCTAGGCCATACAAATAGATTTTGGACGTAGGTGAGCATCAACCTTTGCTGCATATACATATGGAGGGGTGTATTAATGGCACTACTTGCGCTCAGACGTTCAGATAGATGGAGCGTCTGGACGCCCCGGCTGCAGCCCTTTTCCGCGCATGCACCCTTGGGACGGCGCCTTCTGAACGTCGCTCCACCGCGCCTACATCACCCATGCCCTTTGCAGGGAACGCTCGTGCTCCCTCCCGCTTCCTATGCACATCACATTGGACCCGATGTACTTTTGAAATATCGAATTGAAACACTTGCAACATCAGACAGACAAAATTGAAGCATATGTCTGAAACAGTTGCTAAAACAATTGAAAACCTTGCAAAAAAAAATGCAAGAACATGGTAAAACACTTGCAAACATATGTGTGAAACAACACATGTTCGAAATTAGAAAAACAGATGAAAGAATGGGAACATATGTGCAACATAAGTGTACAACTATTGCAACTATGCAACATCTTGATCTACTTTTGCAACATCCATATAAAACACCTGCAGCATATCTCTCAAACATCTGCAACACTTGAAACAAACGCCTACAACAAGCCATTTCAAACCGCAACATGTTATTGATGAAATGGAGGCTCGATGGCATGTGGAGTTCACTGCAGGCAGCTGTCCAGCGGCGGCGGTTGTACGACACAGCAAGGAGGCAGCGTCCACACGACGGTAAAGAGATCGATCTAGATCTGCCATCGATCACTCGTGTCAAGCCTGCCGCGATGGTCCACCCGTGATCGGGGCCATTTACGCCCTTGCGACACCGATTTAAGGGCTGCTTGGGCCTCCGCATCGTGGGCCGCTCATGTCGAGGCCATGCCGAGGCCGCTGCACTACCGTGCTGGATGGCTCGCCTGCACTGCAGCAAGAGAGGTGTAGCGCTAACACTGTGCAGGAGACTTGCTGGTACTGCAGCCAAAGAGGGGGAAGGTAGTAGCGTTAGCTGCTGGAGGCATGCGAAATAGGGAAAAGCGGAGATATGGAGGCAAGAGAGGGAATAGTTGTTGTTGATATTTTCCATGCCACGCATTCACAGGATGCCAATCTGGTAATGGTTTGGTTTGAACCGGTTTTTTTATTTGGTTTTACATGTGGTTCAATTTGGTTTGGTTTAAAACGGTTTGACATCTATAATGGTTTAGTTTGGTTTGGTTTAATTGTTTTAATGGATGAGAACGGTTTAACAACAATATAGTGCAATTGCTAGCTAAAGCGATGCCGCCTGCAACTGCTAGCTAAACCATTTAGCTAAAAAACAGCTAAATGGTTTCGATTGGTTTGGACGAAGGAGTAAATGGTTCAGATTGGTTTGGTTTTTTAGGTGTAGTATAGTGTAAATGGATTGGTGTGGATTTGGTCTGCTTCTTGGACCATTACCAGGTTGACACGATGGTAAGTCTAGGTCCATCCGACCATGCCATGATTAGTATATTATGGGTTGGTTCTGGGCATTAAATGCATCTGCCCATGATTAGCCTCTAGTAGTTGCAAAGTTGCATTAGACCATGTTATCCATGTGTGGTTGTAGTTGGTGGTTTAGTACTATCTTTGACATAAATGTTTAGGAGATGGAGGGCCACCTTATAATTTTTGTGGTTCCAATCATCTCAATCATATAATCTCCTGTTAATCTAAAACTCCAATAAGACTATCCCCCACTAGGGGCTAATTTAGGAATTCTCAGAGATCTGATTGGTCCACGTCACTGGTAACTGCAATATAACAAAGAGGCCTAGCAGTGCGTCCTCTTGATTGTTCCTACCGCGCCTGTTCCGTCCCCCGCTGCGGCCTCTTCGCGTCCCTCTGCGTGCTCTCCGTCACCAACCGTCGATTATTGATGAGTGCGTCCATTGCTCTTCACCTCCTGCATTACTCACTCAGTGACAATCTCCCATCTATAAAATGAGAAGTCCTCTCTGCTTCTGCACGCATACTTCCCGGATCAAGACCTAGCTACCCGGCCGCCGGTCCGCGATGGCGCCCGCCCGCCCGCTCAAGGGCGAGCTGGACATCGTCATCCCGACGATCCTCAACCTGGACTTCCTGGAGAGATGAGGTGGCCTGTCTCGGCGACCCAGCCAAGACAATCAAGGTTCACGTGGGGGTTCGACCACGAGCTCTACGGCAGCGCAGCGGCCTCACCTCATCGTTCTTGCGTCGATCCAAATGCAGAAGGACCTATGTGTAATTAGAATTGTTTTTGTTTATTCACTTCGCATAAATACATGACATAAAGAGTTATATATATCGGCTTGATTAATTTGTAAAAGGTTTAGGGTCACTTTGCATCACGTGTGCTAGCGCCGCCGCCGCTCTTCCCAATATAGCGAAGTCTGACAGATTCAAAGAGTGGAGGAGGACACACGCTGTGTCCAACCTATTTTTGGCTGGATGATTTTCATGCGGTCCCGGTCCTTCGTTCTTGGCTGTGTGCCCGTGATCTATTTCTCCAGCACGGTAAGCACGTGTATGTGTTTGTTACAGCCTTACAGGGAGATCAAAGTGAAATAGAAAATATCAATCATATCATTTCCATGCTGCAATGCACTAGAGAGATCGATTCATTCGATTGGGATTCATTCCTTTTTGTATGATGGAACAACCGGACTTGCTCTTCAGTCATCACCTCTATTTTCACGTCCCAGGTTTATGAATGCTTATTAGGATTGTTAATTATTGGAGCTTTTAGAAATTTATCCACAGTACTTCATCATCATTTGTTTGCTTGCTAGGTCATTATTTGATTGTATATCACTCAGTTTTTTTTCTCCCAGCTAAATGTTGACACGGTTAAACTGTGTTGTTCTATTCTTATTTCTTATAGTAGCAGTGTGATTAATATCTCTATCTATTAGTATTTTCTCTTGCATACCCGCAGCAACGCGCGGGGAATCCTCTAGTTTTTATATGAAGCAAGGACGAAACTATAAGAGAGGTGCTATGCGTATTTGGGCCTATTACGTCCATGGAGGTGCGCCATATAAGCATATGTGCGTTGAACGCGAGCTGTTACACTCAAGGTAGTATCTCCAAAGGTACAAGCAAAAAATCATCTTGTCCAAACAAAAGGGACACAGGGCCAGGCCCACCATTTAAAAGTGCGATAAATTTCTGTTACATAACATATATGTCAAAGATTCAGAAGACTGATCTTCAAATAACTACCTTGAATCTGGTAGATGTTATTTTAAGTTTATTTGGAATGCGAACAAGCTACCTATTCCATCAGTTGAGCATGCCCATCCCACGCATCCCCACTGGAGGTTCGACGGGCGGCTGTGACGGCGCACCTGCCTCTACCTCTGCCTCCGCAAGGTCCGGCTTGGTGCATACACAGAAGTTATTTACGCAGTGACCACCGGTGTAGTGCAAGAAATGGCAAGCGGCAACGCAAATGAAGTCTTTGCCAAAACAGGGAATGAAGGTTGGAGTATCGACTGCTGATGTAACTGCAACCACACCCTTTTTTAGATTTATAATCCAACAATTAGCTAGTATTGCATCGTACAAATATTGCATAATGTTTTAAACTGGAGTCTCCTGGACACTTACGTTGTGAAGTGAGGAGGAGTAAGGCCAAAGCCATGGCGGCCGCGGCAACCTGCTTGCTGAACGCCATGATCAGATGAAGAGAGTGCTTCGTATCTGCTTAAGGAGGGTGTATGTGCTGGGTACTTATAGGACGGTCGCCTGCATTGACTAGGTTTGTATCCATGATCGGATATGGGAGATAATAATGTAGCTGATATATTAGATATATATGCTGCTTCTGCATTGTCTATTTGTATGTTTTGATGCATTGACCCATTTTATTCAGAATATTTGACCTATCACAAATCCATTTCTATCCATCTATATATATCTATCTCGTTTACAAATAATGGTTGATGTCTGTTGGCTTTCTACCTCTTCAAAAAAGAGATGTCAGTCCATAGTTATCTATCTTACTCATACTAATCCCCCTAACTTGGTAGCTAGCAAGATTTATCAATTCTAATGGATTGAACTAACTATTCAACCATCCACTCACCCACCCACCCACCCATCTATCTATCTATCTATCTATCTACCTACCTACCTATCTATTGATCAATCTATTAATCTATCTATCTACCTACCTACCTATCTATCGATCTATCTACCTACCTACCTACCTACCTACCTATCTATCTACCTACCTACCTACCTACCTATCTGTCTGTCTGTCTGTCTATCTACCAGTCACACTCCCAACACAGAGGCACATCTATCTATCTATCGGAGGCTCTCACGGGCCAATTTTGCTCTAAGGAGGAGGCGCCACCACGGCCGCTATGCCACGTGTCCCGCGTGGCCTACCCTAGGCACAAGAAGAGGAGTCGCCTCAATAGCTGCCATCATCCCCTCAAGTTACCATTTTAGAGTCCAAGATAAGTTAGGAAATAAGATGTTAAAATTAGAAAGGTTGGGTTGTGAAAGAAGAATCTGATTTGATAAGGATCTCCTAGTTTACTTGGCAGTCAAGTTTTCCTGAGACTATAAATATGAGGATATTGTAATCAATTGATCTCAAGTAAAAATTGAGTAGAGTGAAATCTCACTTGCTTCAGCCATCTAGCTCTATCTCCTCCCACGCTCCGACCGTAGCCGTACCTACCACTCTTCCACGCGCACACCACACACCTCATCTGCTATCGGCTAGCCAGTCGATCCTCCGCCTCTAGTGCAATGGCCACGCAATCTAAAGCCCAGAAGCTATTCATGGCCTTCGCGAAGGAGATAACTACTAAGTTCAAGAACATCTCTACCGGGCTATCCAACATCAACATCCGCCTCGGCGAAATCGAGAACGGTCGAATTGGTGGTGCGGTCTGCGGTTATCAAGGTGCACAAGCTGGTGGAGCAGATTGAGAAGGAGTGGCGATCAAGGTAGAGACCGCCACCAACAAAGCCATGGAGGAGACTGACTGCCAGTTCCTGCCTCAGCAAAGTCGAGCAGACTACCGATGATCGTTGCTCGGCTAGAGGTGAAACTTTTTCTCCATGAAGGACCAACAGAACAAAGTTCCATTGGTCAGCGCAGCAACAATGGATCTATCAGGCATGAGCATCCGTTAGGAGGTAATAGTTTACAATAAAGGATTGACCGATCTCACCGCCAACAAGGAGACAATCATGATTACCATAGACACAGGCATCTCAGGCCAAGCTAGGATGACGAGCCACGACCCGACGATGAGACAGTTGTCGGAGGCACCGTCCCCTAGCACGACGACTACACCAATGGTGTCGCTAGCAAGGTCGTCACCATAGACACCACCTCGCCTCCATCGTGCTACCGCTGAGAAGAGGAAGGAGCAGCGGGAAGCTGACATCAACAACACTGGGACACTCGCCCGGAAGCAACTACTAGACGATGACAACACCAATGATGTCGCTAGCAAGGTCGTCACCATAGACACCACCTCCTCTCCATCGTGCTACCGCTGAGAAGAGGAAGGAGCAGCGGGAAGCCGACATCAGCAACACTGGGACACTCGCCCGGAAGCAACTACTAGACGATGACAACAACGGCAACAATGCTAGCAACAACCTAAGGATGGTGATCAGCCTCACCAACTTAGGTATCCAAGGAGCTCCACCCATGTATCTCGTAGGAGTCATGAATGGAGGCGGTGTCATACTGGTGGATTCAGGCGCCACACGTACACAACGTCATCAACAATATAAGAAGAGCATACAAACCTCCCTTGCAAGAAGAGTACGAATGCCAGCGTGCACAGTATAAGTACTCATCCATTCCAAATTGTAAGTCATTGTTGCTTTTTTAGATGCATACTGTACTATGTATCTAGACAAATTGTATATCTAGGTACAACCAAAATCTATTACATAGAAAAGCTAGAACAACTTGCAATGAGCCAAGAGAGTTGTTTTTTTTTCAAATAGTCATTAAAAATTATGATGAAAATGTATTGTCATGAAAATATTCAGAAATAAGATGTCATATGTGGGTTATGAAGATAGGGTTTGTCTTCTAGACAAAAGCCATGGTTTCGTCATTAAACTAAATTGGTTCCTACAAAACATTACAATTGGTGACCAATTATTTTGTTGTTATTATGAGGTATCCCTCATATAAGTTCATATTTTATGTAGTGGATTTGCACTACAAAACCAAGTATGAACACATAAACTATGTACCTTGTAGGGTCCATCTTCAATCATAAATTCCACCTGCCTGCCATACCTCTACAAAAATAGTGAAACTATTTGGCTATAAGTTAAGTCATATGGGTCTCAACATTTCATTATTCTTCAACCCTATATATAGATGGGGCTATGTGAATATGTACCCCAATTTTGCGATATGGCAGAAGCTAAGACTTGTTGCGAATGAACAATTAGTGTCCAAGAAGCTACTGTAGTAAAAGTACTTCAGGGAAAAACTTTAACATTTAATACCAGACTAAATTCTACACATGATGAAAATGAACTGATCAAGTAACATGCCATGCAATTTCTGAGGCATGTGCATCAATCCACCTCATTCATCAATAGTCAATAATAAGTTCCCCAAAAATCTAATATAGACACAAGTGACAAACGGTTGCAGCCATAGAGGAGGGTGCGATCAGCGGGGAGGTCACAGGTTTGAATCCCACCAACCATGAAACGCTCGATCTTAGCACGTAAAATGCCCTAACCATTTTAGGTGGGGACCTACTCAAATTCAAAAAAAAAAACCCTACTTTTTTTCATCTATTTTTGGTATTTTCCAAAAACCACATCAGTGCCGGTTCAAAATCCAGCACTAATGGGGGTTTTTGAACGAAGACCAAATCTATAGTAGTGCATGATTCAGATCAAATACAACAAAAGCCCACCAAGTTTGGATGACCAGCAGAAACAGAAAGTTACTGCATGGGCAGTTATTCATGATTCTGATATGAAACCATGCATAGTTCACAATTTTCAGGTCTTACATAATCAATGTTTATCCATGTCCCACTAACTCAATGCTGTATATATAGTTTCCTAGATTCCATCATCCTAGAGCATGCTTGTGACCTCCATTTGGAGATCACATCGAGATGCCTGTGTGCATTTGTACAACAATCTCGGTATCCATGATCAGTTTGAGGGTTTTTGTGCCACTTCTTTGTTCACTTGTTTTTGAGTGCTTTTTCCTGAATCATGTTTTCGTACATGAATCCTGGGCAAGTTTTGACACAAGTTACTGGCAATAGTCGTGCCCCTCATGTAGTCCATGTGATGAGTTGGTTTGGCAAATGGTTAGTTGGATCGTTGCTTCGAGATATTCTCTAGGTGGAGTTTGTGAACTTGTTGTTTCAGTCACTATAGCAAAATTCTCGGCGTAGTGTTGGAAACGGGAGTATATGGTATTATGGTGTCTGGTGACACCTATTTAATTTTTGGACCTAGACAACTTTCTTTTCCTTTTAAATGGGTTTTGTCCGCCATTTTGAAACAAATTTAATGGGTTTGCCAATCATTGTTGAAATATACATGCTACATATATAATGTTTATAATATTTATTTATGAAAAAATATAATATTTAAAATTAAAAAGAATGGTATTAAAAAAGATAGGTGCTTTTCTGGACAGAAGATAAACTTCACCTGCTGAAGCAAAAGGACCATAAGACAGTCCATAATTTAAATATACAAATGTAGGAACTTATTATTGACTATTGATTAATGATAATGGGCAGTTTTTACTCAACAATGTTCTCTCACAATACAAAGATGTTCTAAAATATTTCATATAAACTTGCATATTGCAATTAATTTATTTTTTAGATGAAAGAACATTCCATTAACTTGCAAACCAAAGACGATCTTCAAACACCAGGTTTTCAACAAACTTCAGCACACCATCCCAGAGCAGGCCGGAGAGTTGAGAGCACTTACAAGTTACCACCAAGAGATGCTAGATACACTATTGGATCATTCTAATTAATAACTTTCCTTGCAATAATTTTATTAGATGACAAGATTTAGCTGACAAGATGATATAATTAACAGACCCAAATCTATAAGTGCCATCTCTCCATGATTATTTCACATTCCTCAATCCCATGTTACTTCATTAGCTGAGCACCCAGCAGGCGGTGGCGGCGCGATTGACTGGTTGCTTCTCCGCTGGCGGCAGGTGTCGGCGGAGGCTGGACCCAAGTCATCGGTATCGGCGGAGGCTTGACACAAGGTGTTGGCATTGGCGGAGGCTGAACCCAAGGTGCCGTCATCGGTGGAGGCTTCACCCAAGGAGTAGGCATCGGTGGAGGCTGAGCCCAAGGCGTTGGCATTGGTGGATTGTTGACACAAGGCATTGGCATCGGCAGAGGCTGGACCCAAGACGCGTCGGCATCGGTGGACGCTGGACCCAAGGCGTTGGTATCGGCGGAGGCTTGACACAAGGTGCTGGCATCGGCGGAGGCTGGACCCAAGGTGTTGGCATTGGTGGAGGCTTCACCCAAGGAGTGGGCATAGGTGGAGGCTGCACCCAAGGAGTAGGCATCGGTGGAGGCTGAACCCCAGGTGTTAGTGGTGGCTCGACCCAAGGGCGGGCGGTGGCCCAACATGGCACACCTTGGTACAGATGCAGGAGCCAAAACGACCTAGCCAAGCAGGCGCGGCTTGGCTAGTGTCCATATAGCTAGAGCAGTAGCCACCAGTGTAGCCTCTGCCTCCCATGGTGACGCAGCACAAGGCCGCGCACATCCAATTGGCCTTGCAGATAGACCAGTGCATCCGCAATTCGCATTGTCCTGATGTCACCATTGCCTCAGCTCCAGCTGCAGCTGCAACCAAGAATACTTTCTTTTTATGTAGATTTTGATGATGAAGCATCAGCTACTGTGCTTCGTGCAAATCTTGCTGAAATTTGAAAGTGGATTTCCAGGCCACTTACGATTTGACGTGAGGAGGATAGCCAAGGTGAAGCCAGCGGCCACTAGTCGCTTGTGGAACGTCATGGCTGTACCTTGTATGGAGGAGTGACGTACCTTCTTGCTAAAAGATGTTGTATGTGCTGTGTTTGATTTATAGAAGGATAGTGGCGGCGGCCTACACCAATGAATTCACTGTACTAATTGATCGACATGAACAGTTTGAGGAATCAAGCCATTCTAAATGAGAGGTGGTGTATATATAATAAAGTCCATTCCTCAAGTTTTATAGAATGATTTTATTCTTTGCAGTAGTATAATTATGAGATGCTATACTTGCTCCGTTGTCCATTAATGAAAGGACTTTTCTTTATTTCCTAGAGAGGCTATAGAGGAATGGAAAAGACTATGCCTCAATTAATCACTAAGATTATAGAGATATGCAATTCAACATCTTCCATTTCTACCAGTGACATCAATGGCATATGATAATTTATGTCTTAAACATAGATACTATCCATTGGTAGGTCCTACAATTGAAACAACAAGAGCTTTGAGAGAAGTTGGGGGTTCTTCCACAAATTCTTAGTAACAAACTGTGGACAATTTTAAATGCTAAAATTATATGCATTATGGATAGAGGGAGTACATTTTTCGATAGACATGAGCTTAACTCATTTGTGTTCTTCATTTCTAGAGCCCGTAGTCAATATACACGTCTCGAAAATTCTTGTTTACGTATGCTAAGTTCAATTCATCATTGTGGGCTTGGACACGTGGAGAAGGGTTTTGTGGGCGACTCATGGCCGTCAATTAGCATGTGCAAAGGTGGGCAACTGTTCGGGGCCTCCAAATTTACAGCTACTAATCTGCTATGCTAGCTGCTAGGGTGCTAATTACTCGAGAACTAGTTTTTACTTTTTTAGCATTATGATTTGATCTGGACCTAGTAGTGTAAGATCTATATAAATTTAAAGTTTTATTGATTTTCTTGAAATTTAGGGCCTCATCATGTATTTTGTTCAGGGGCCTCCAAATTCTAGGTATGGCCCTAGGGCGAGGTAGGTCGTCCTCACCGCAACGCGGCACATGGCAGCAACAAGCCATGATAGCAGGCGTGGCCCATGGCAATGATCCGGTCGCCGGCAAGGCCCGCCCAGCAGGCGCTACACATGAGAACGCGTAACGCAGGGATAGCAATGTTGAGCAGGCATGGCTGCGCCGGCAAGGCCCAGCAGCCAATATATTGAAAACTTGCCTATAGAAATACTCGATTTCTAGAGACACATGCTTAGCAATGGTTGGGACAGACGGTTGGTGTGTAAGCAGGTGACGTGGTAGTGATCGATGCCATTATAAGCATAAGTTTTTTTATTCCTAATCACTCCTCATGGAAACATTAAGCATTAGAGAATTACTAGCAAACTTCTGTGCGTTGCAACGGGAGAAAAAAACTATCACACATTCATGTGACACGACAAAGTATCACACGTTCAAGTCAAACGACAAAGTAAATGGTACATATATGTTTATGTTTTACCATTTCTATAAAATTTCTAACCTATGACTATACTACAAGTTAATATTGTCAATAATATGAGAATGTCATATTATGACTGCATCCTGTTAAAATACAATCTTGGTTGTTGTTTTTTTCCTTACGGCAAAGCACAGAAGTATTAGAAAAAAATATTATTGTATCTTTAGTTTTCATACTATCATGGTTAAATATCATGGCCCCAACCGCCGCCACCACCGCCAGCCACATCGCCGCCGCCCCTCATGGGATCTTGGTCATAAACATTTCCAAATACATTGTTTAATTTATTCTCATGTATGAAACCCCTGCAACACGTCAGTTGAACGTTCCCATCCTGGCGATGCTGGCTTCTCAAATGGAAGCCTGTCCTTGACGCATACGCATGTGAAGGTGCCAATTTTGCTGCAGTGACCAGTTGTGTAGCCAATACTGACGCAATACTTCCTGCATTCCTTGTTCTTATTGCACGCCATGGGGCCTACAAAAGATTATTAGATGATACTTGAGCCAACTTTTATAACTAGAAGAACTTTGCATATATTTGAAAATTTATTTTTATGAATCTGAACTTACAACATGACACGAGTAGCAAGGCCAAGGTAAGGCCAGCAACAACAGTTTTCTTGTTGAAAAACATGATGTAATACAAGGAAGGAGTGTGGGTGTTCCAAAACAACATGTGGACTGTATTTATAGGCGGGGTTGGCTAATTGGTGGGCTAAATAGACTAGTATAGTGCCCGTGCTAACGCTACGGTTTTAATTTTAGAGATACACTTAGAAACAACCAAACGATGATATTTTTTACATAGTTGAGCTTACAAACAATTGCATATAACCACATATATAATTTGAAAAACACTTATACATAACAAGGCATAATATATTTAAGTCTTGCCTTAACCATCTAATTTATGATCTGCCTAAGAACATAAGTAGGGCTTCAAGATTTGTAAGGAAGCTGTCAAAACTTTCATTTGCACAACTCTACAAAAATATTAACCAAGAATTTTGTCCTCGGTACAGATAATAAGTTAACTCTTATTAATGTATTGTGCTCTAGGTATTTTACTGGAAATCCCCCTCTTGCTCTGCTTCTGCTTGGGCCTCTCCATTGTCCACATATGCACCACTCGGCTGAAAAAGTAGCTAGCTAGCCATTATTGATGAGTAGAACAGCATTTATTCAATCACATGTTTTTAAGGATCGTGGCTGAGGAAAATTCTCCGCTCTATCCATCAGGTGTGTAACAGGCTCAGCAATACTATATCAGTGGTGATTTGCCAGTATTTCCTCCCTTATCCTTCTTACGTCTTCCTTCTTCCTATGATACAGGTGGTATATTCAGTTTATAATTAGCTACTCTTAGCACCACAGTAACTGGACTAAAAGAAAGAACAATGCATTTGACAACCTGGAAGAAACAATAGAGTAAGGGGAATCCATTGCATTGTACTCGAACTAACTCTTCATAGCAAAAAAACACAGTAAGCAAAATAAGTGCTATATGGCATGCCACAGATGAACTGCTCCAAACAAAAGTATGTGAATTTCGGTTTCCTTCAATACTCCAAATTCTTCCATATCATAAAGTTATGTGCTAAATCGTTCATGAAACACTTCATTGCAAAATTATTAATTAGCATTATTAAAGAGAAAACATATATAGTTAAGAAAAGAAAAGCTTTGTGCACCTCAGACACATGCATCGTGATAAACATGCACCTCAGACATATGCAATTCTGTAATGCATCAAACTCACATAGGTAGTAGAATTGCATTTTGGTTCATAAGCCACAAATTTTAAAAAAAAAAAAACGGCCAAGGAAATAAATCCAAATTAATAAAAAAAGCTTAAACCACCATGCAGATACCCTATCTCTATAACATAAAAAGAATAAAGAGGAGGCATTTTTTTTTGGTGCGACATTCGCTTTGAGTCTGCCCAACCGCCACCCCATGCGAACCCGAAGGGGAGAAAAGGAAACGAATCATCCATGCGACTGATAAAGGAAGGAATTAATCATGCAATAAAGGAAAGAATTAACCATGCAATAAAGTAATGAAAAGGGAAACGAATCGTCCATGCGACCCGATAAAGGAAGGAATTAACTTATTTGTAAAGAAGGAATTAATCACACAATAAAGGAAGAAATTAACCACACATGTTGTTTGTTGCCATAAAAATAGGAAGGAAACCGTGACTCCAGCTCTTCCACCCGTCCGTAAATAGAAGGAGAAAATCTAGGAGGAAAAGAAAAAATCCCACGGAGTCCCACGGCGCCCATTCTCCTCTCGATCGAAGAAAGAAAAAATCGCGGACCACGCCTACGTGCTTTTTTCCTTTTTTAGCTTCCGTGAGAGAAAATAGGAAACTAAAAATAAAAAGATCTGCATGCACCCTCCCCATGCCCAAGCGAATTTAGAAGGTGCGATCAATCACGCCCTCCCCCACCCGCACGCAAATTTGGACGATGCGATCCTCTCCACCCATGCGAATTTGGAAGGTGCGATCAATCACGCCCTCCCCACCCCCATGCTAATTTGGAAGGTGCGATCAATCACGTCATCCCCACCCGCACACAAATTTCGAAGGTGCGATCCTCTCCACCCATGCGAATTTAGAAGGTGCGATTAATAACGCCCTCCCCACGCCCATGCAAATTTGGAAGGTGCGATCAATCACGCCCTCCCCCACCCGCGACGCAAATTTGGAAGGTGCGGTCTCTCCCGCCTCCCCACCCGCAAGCAAATTTGGAAGGTACGATCTCCGGCCTCCCCTCACCGGCAACTACAATCTCTCCAGCGAAACATTTGGAACCTACCCATACGTGAAAAAGACCCGCCCCGCCGCCCCACCGCCGACCCCGTGCGATCTCCCTCCCCCGTGTCGGCACCGCCGCCCATTTGTCTCCATGATGTCCACGCATCATCCTCGTTGTTCTCCCCATGTCGTTGTCCTCAACTCCTCGCTCACATGTTGTGCACCCAATCCGTTGTTCTCCCGCTGCTGCGCCGCCTTCGACGATATTGAATGCGTTGCCACCGGAAAGAGCACCGCCACCACGACCGCTCCGGCGTCTGCCGATGCGATGGCGCCCAAGATCTCGCCGGGCGCCCAGCTCCGCTATGGTCGCCTGTAGGAGGTAATCTATTGATTTATCCGTTGTTCGTGTCGTCGTAGTTTGGTCGCCGTGGCTTGCCGTGGTTACAGTACCGCGGCCGGCCGTTCTTTGGTTGTGGATGCTACTGGCCGTGTTCCTACTTTGCCGAGGGTGGTGCGGCGATGTGTGTCTTCAATTATGCATGCGACACGTCATCTGTAGTTTTTGAATATGCGCCGTCATGTGAAGGCGCTACCGCATCTCTAAATTTTCATGTTGTGAACTCTGGCGTGTCACGCAAATCTCTAAATTTTCATGTTGTGAACTACGTGTACGCAAACCTACCTTCATTTCTTCCTTTTTTAGAGTCCACTTCTTATTTGTTCACTACTGATCTACCGTTATCAACATCAGTTTGATCCATCAAGTTTTGAAGGTATTCAGTAGGAGGACATTTTAAGCCTATTGATCTTGACATTGAATAGTCCTTCAATTTCCACTATGAACAAAGTAGTCTTTTTTGTTTAAATGAGTAGCTTATTCTCGTAAACTACGTTTCTACGAGGACTGGCGACGTACATGCTACTTTGGAGCTGCTACTATTTTATTAGTATAATTTATATTCAATGAACCTTGCTACTTTTTTTGCGAAATACTATCTTGGAGAAAACCTATGCATAGATTTGGATACATGTTTGAAAAAAACTATGCTCTTGATTTGGAGACAAGCCTTCTTTGGTTTGTCGAACCGGACTTTTTTGCATACTGAATCCTGTTGCTCCATCACACCAAGTCACCTGGACAGTCCACTTAATATTACAAGACCAATGGTTAAGTATGCATACACATATCCTTGATAATATTATCTTAGGCGAATTACTGAAGAAGCCCATAAAATAGAGTTTAAAAACCCGCGATATCCATGATTGATTGTGTTACTTTCACAAAAACTTATTTAGATTAAATGTCACTTTAATATTATTGTTTAATTTTATAGTATTGTTATCTTATCATGCGATCCATGTGTTTTTATATAAAATTTAGTTATTCCGTAGCAACGCACGGGCGTTTAACTAGTCTAATCCTAAAAATCAAAAACAACTTTAGACACCTAACCCGACGCCGGACAGATATGAGCAGAGAGGGAGTGAAGTGGGGATCCGAATCACTTGCCGCCGGAGTGGAAGGCCACGATATCGGGCGCTGAGATTGCGTTCGAGCAGCGGCGGCGCTGCGCGGGAGTAGGCAACAACAACATAGCCTTTTGTCCCAAGCAAAAATCTACTGTTCTTACATTGAACTCAAAAGTTTTGAAAAGGCAATTACCTTAATAACAAGATCACTGATAGATATTTCCTTTCCACCAATGCATTTGGCATATAGATGAATGTTATTCCCACATTGCCCATCTGAACTCATCGACTTCAGGCTTTCAAACATTTTATAAATTGCAAGAAAAAAAACTCTGTATACAAGCGAATGTAGTTGAAACGTCCACCTGCCAGAGGAAAACAAGTAGTATATGTGCATTAGAGTCATGTAGTATTTGCTAATCCATTTATATGAGTAAAAAAGCTCACTATTAATAGAAATTGTACATTGAATAGTGACAAGCTGGATACACAAATAGATCTTACCGATAAAGAAAGGAAGAATAGCAATCTTTGGTTACCCCGACGGGATCCCATCAGGCATCAGCGATCTGTCAGAATGTGCACTGAAACAATCAAATCGAATAAGCAAATATCCAAGCAGAAGAAAAGCTTTACCTATATCAGAGCGGAGAATATGGCCAACGAAGGGAGCAGTGGTTTATTCCTCTCAAAGCGTGCCAGCACGGATCCATATCGCCGTCACCGCCAAGCACGAACGGGCGGCGGATCGCGACATCGGTACATCCGTCTGCACGTGCACGCCCATAATCACCGGGGATAGTTAGGAGATCAGGCTTGGCAGCCAGCAGCCGCCAAAGCCGTTGAGTGCCGCCGGCGCCGCCGTTGGGTGAATCGTGCACGGTCGCCGCAGGATCGCGTGGAACCCGAGGCTGCGCAACCAGCGGCCGGCCTCGACGGTAGGGACCCGAGGAGGAGTCGGGATCGCCGCCGGCGCCGCCGCCGCTTGCTCCCGAAAGTGTCCCCGCCTCGCCCTTGGCTATCGCGCCGTAGCAGCAACCATCGCTGTTGCGCCATCGATGGCCGGTTGGGGTTTCGAGCCTTGGGAGGCGCGTGTAGGAAGGGGATAGGAGACAGCGCCATCGATGGCCGGCCGGGGTTTCGAGCCTTGGGAGGCGCGTGGAGGAAGGGATAGGGAGGGGAGAGAGGAAGAGGCGGAGTCACGCGTGGGGAAGAGAAATCGATCTGCCTGATGATGAGAAGGAGTGCGAGCGATAAGAGGAATCTGCCGCTGATTTCAAGGCGCCAGTAGGATGCCGGGCGGGTGGGGCTGTGTCCAATACTTTTGATCCTGACCGTTAAATCGTGTCCGAGTAATGAGAGAGAAGATTGAGAAGTAATCTGGGTGGTTCATTCTGAATAGATTCGAAAATATTTGAACGTGGAGAAGTTGGTGCATTAGTAGGTAGATATGTGCTTAAATTTCTTCTGTAATACCATCTTATATACTCCCTCCATATTGAAAAAGGAAGTCGTTTTTGGAAAAGGCTTTGGTCAAACATTGGGAACATAAATGATTAATAACTTTTAAGTCGTTGAGTTTTGAAATGTGAAAATCATATCAATAGATTTGTCTTGAAAAATACTTTCATAAAAGTATACATATATAATTTTTAATAAATATTTTGATAGAAAAGAGAAGTCAAAGTTGCACTTTGGAGACCGTGTCGATGTCCTAAACGACTTCCTTTTCAATATGGAGGGAGTAATTAATAATTAGTTTTTCTATTATTTTCTTCATCTCTTCTGTTCCTTTTATTATTTTCTACTAAACATTTAATTCATCCCTACAATACACCCTCTAATTAGCTAGTATTGGTTTTGCTCCCCGTTGAAATAATCTCAAATAGCATTTACCTTATTTATATTTGTCTTCTTCACAAATGGATGCTTGTCCTAGTGGTTAAGGCACGGCCCTCCATATAATTGTCTTCTTCACATACAAAAATGATTTTATGAGGGCACTGCCCAAATATTTATAGAGGTGGTCATAAAAATCTAACCGTCTTGCAAAATGCCTTTGGAGGCCGATGTTTTTATTTAAGGAGGCGGTCACAATTAATCATCTCGCAAAAAAATGTGTTGATGCTCACTGCAGGAAGCAAGCAAGCAAGCCGAAAAGAAAGCAATATAAATCCTTATGCCGCGGAAAGCGAACAAAAGCATAGGTTCTATCTCAGAGTCCAACCTACGCCATCAATAAGGGGCCCAAGTCAAGTCGTAAGTAGCAGATCTGATCAGGAAACAACCCTACGAGCTTTCAATTCGAGGATCTGGGAGAGGTGTTTTCATAGTCATCTCCGAATATTTTTTATTTCATTTTTCTATGATATGTCTTTCTATATGAAAATTGGTTATTTACGATGTATGATGATCCCTGTTAAGCATCCATGGCTGAATGGTAAAGCGCCAACTCATAATTGGTAAATTTGTGGTGCTAAATGTTATTTATTGAGGCACGTGGCCTTGCCCGGTAAGTCGATTTACGGAGGTGGTAAAACAATATTTGTATTTGTAGATCGATTTACGAACGATAAATTTATGCTGACGGTCAAAAAATACCTGCCTCAGTAATCTTTTACTGAGGTAGGCATTTATTTAGCTTTCGCCTCCAAAACTCAAGCGCACAGGATTGGAAAGAGATGTAGCATAGAGTTGCAGTCTTGGGCCCGCCTAGCCTCGCCTCGTTCCTCATTCTTGGTCGAAAACCACTGTCGCCGCCTCTAGTTGTGTGAAACCACTGTCATGTGGCAAGAGACCTTTGGCCACACCCCAAGACACCACACACTCGGCCACAGGGAACGGATCCATACCAACCGTCGCGCCACACTCTCTGCACCACCCATTGTAGAGTGTCTTTGTTATCCTCCATAGCGTCGTGTGTGCTTCGCAAGTTAGACCAGCCAATGCCTAGGATCACTGATGTGCAGCTCTTGCAAGGCTGGATCCGATGCCATGTAGAGTCATCATTGTCGAGTCGTTTGTGCTTCTTCACTGGGAATGGCAGACGGTTCCTACATGATGTTATCTCCAGCAGAATGGACAAATGTCTCCCTCCCCTCCCGCCCTCGCGCGTGTATGTCGCGCATCTGTCTCATCTCACTCGGTGCCCCTCTCTCTCACTGGGAATGACCGTAGATCCACATCCACCTCCACCCTTGGCCAGTCCCCCACCATTGGTAGGCCCCTCCACCTCAAGCGAGCGACGGCCGGGTCCCAATGGCTGCTCGTGAGAGCATAGCCCCCAACGTCGACGCTTTTGTCCTCAGCACCTGCAGATCCAGTGGTGTGCGGCTCTTCATGCAATGGCACGGCGGCGACAACGAGTCTCGGATCTACAACTTTGTAGTTGAGTACCATTTTATCTGAAATCATTATGGCTCAAATATGTTTTAACATTAATGATTTTTAGAGTTCATTTGTTCATAATTGGTCAAGTGACGTCGAATAGAAAAATGATCAAAAGCAAAGTTGTAGATCGAGATCTAAAACTTCGTAGTTTAAACTTTTCTTATTTGAATCCTTTTAGGGCTTCAAATCAATCTCTATCTCGAATCTGGTAAAGTTAAGATACGGGAATATTTGTGCGCTATTGAGTCACAATAAGGGTGTAATGCATGAGTCCAAAAGTCCTAAGTCCAACTTCTAATAATAAAAAAAAAATCAATATTTTAAGCTTGATTTGTAATTTTCAAAAAAATCATACAATATGATGGTTTCCTTAAGAAAATTGCCAGTATAAATATTTATAGTGGCTTTTTTAAGTGACGTCAATAAAGTTTCCTGATTTTTACTTGCCTCATGCATGACGTACTGTTTGGTAAAAGTGCAAGTAAATAACTGTTGCTAGTGTTCGAACCAATTATAGTTCAGTGTTGTGTAATTTGAACTGGATCCACAAAGCGAAATTCCGAGATTCAAATAACATCAATGTTAAACCCGAGTAATTGTTAGTAAACTCGGCCCTTATATTGTGACTAGATTGCATGTTTGACAGGTTGTTAGAAGCCACCCCGTACATTTCTTAATATAAGACGACACATTAACCGTGGCGGTTTTTAGCCCAAAGAGCCCATACCAACCCCCTAAGTGCTAGAGCATATAAAATGAAACCCTAACAGTCCCTCACAAACCCTAACACTCACTCCTCACTCCTCACCCCCCGCACACACACATGCATACCACCGAACACTCACGCAGCATGCACTCACTCCTTATGTACCCCCTCCACTCCCCTTCCTTCCCACCCATCCCCATCCTCCCACCCCCAGCGGCGCCGGGCCTGCGGCACGGCACGAGGCCGATCCTCTCTTCCCAACGGCGCGTGGCGCCAAGGGCGCGAGGGCGTCCCCAGGTGAGGCCGGCCTTCCCTCCCCAACGGTGACGCCGGTCGGCGGTTGGCGGTCGCAACCGGGCGAGCCCTCACGGCGCGGCGCAGGGCTTTGTGGTGGTGTGCGGCGCCGGCTCGTGGCATCGGCGGTGCTCGCGGCCGGGATGCGGCGGTCCAGCGGGCGGTGAGTGACGGCGGCCAAGCTCGAGCGGCGGCCTCCTCTCTCGCAACTCTAGATCCGGATCCGTGTCGGGGCGGCCTAATCCGGGCGGCGGCAACCTAGATCCGGGCCCTTAGGGTTTGGTTTGGGCTTTTTCTTTTTATTATTTTTAGTTTATTAACCGTGACGGTTATTTGGGGTCCTAGAAACTGCCATGATTAATTCATCGACAAGTGACCATTTGTAAATTAAAAAAACGCCACCGTTAAGATTTTGTGTAGTGCTGAGTAGCATCTATTCATATAGGATCCGACAAAGAGCACTTGGAGCAACATCGATGTCCCAAAAACATCTGAACGCAAGTGCTGAATGAGCTCTTAGGAGCTTTTGCTGCTAATTGTTCAATCAATTTACGTTAACTAAAGAGGGACAAAAGAAAAGAGGCAAGAAACACACGAACACCTTTCCCTCAAAAGAAACACACGAGCACCAAATCCAACACTTCACTCATCAGAGGGGCAAATTATGTGAAGGTGAAGCAAGTACATACGAATATAAAAAAATTCAATGCGTCACTTGTCAAAAACAAAAACAAAAAAAAAAAAACCCAATGGACTTTCGGTTTAATAATCTCCAACTAGCATGCCAACCATAGTGATAAACGACCACAAGTGGAACTCCATGTCTCCATCATCAACCATAATTGGAGTTCAAGGTGCGATACAGTCACAACCAATGTTCCAAATAAAGGAAACAATGGATAACCTTAATAACCAAAATCAAACTACGTTAATACACATACACCAAGCTAATACACTACAACAGATTTGTACATTACTGCCGGGCTCAAACTCCTCTTCATCGACGGAAAAAATGAACCAACAGAACTAAAGCGGTAGTGATGTGGGGTTCCAAACACTGCCAGTCGAAACACCGGCGGTGATTTAAGGATACACTTGCGGTTAGCTATCAAACCGACAAAGCGCCATATGATCGAACATTGTCGGTGTTTCTTCGACCGCAAAGCATTTCCGATCCAAGCAATGCCGGTTCCTAAGTCAAACGGCAGTGTTTATATTCAGTTTCCGCGGACTACAAACAACCGACAAAAGTGAGGGAAATAACACTATCGGGTTACATGTTGCCGGCAAGTGTAGCGAAGAGACAACAATGTCGGTTCAGTGTGGACCCGACAATGATATTTACGTGAACAATGTTGGTTGATTTTTAACCCGATAGTGTTATTACAGAGTTGACACTATCGGTTGGTTAATGCAGCCGATAGTGTTGTTTCGTCATCGATGATGGTTTGTAACTCAAACCGATAGTGTTTGGTTTAGTAACACTTTGTTTTTGTTTGTCATTCACTATCGGGCCCACGCTAGCCT
Organism: Hyparrhenia diplandra; assembly: GCA_015847255.1. Taxonomy (NCBI): domain Eukaryota; kingdom Viridiplantae; phylum Streptophyta; class Magnoliopsida; order Poales; family Poaceae; genus Hyparrhenia; species Hyparrhenia diplandra. Next base: position 121,061 of record JADLZK010007964.1, read on the forward strand.
AGGCTTTTTTGTTTTATTTTTTAAGTTTTAAATTTATTCATGGAATTCAGTTCTTTTTAATCCCTAAATGCATCATACATTAAAATCGACAAAACATTACATGGTTACTAACCGCCACCTTTTTTATCAATTTTAATATATTCAGTTTTTTTTGTTTTTGTATATAGTATATTAATATAATAAATATTATATATATGTTAATGTTGTGTGTTGCTCCCTACGTACTGAATCTATTTCGTTTAGGTTCAAAGAGCAATTAAAATTAAATACGTGCAAAATAGTTGAGTGCCGCTCAATTTAAATAGCGTTTAAATTTGATTCGAATCTTGTGCATTGTTCAATGTAAAATTTGTTAAAGACGAACCATTAACTATCGGTTGTGCCTTGGGAAACGCAGACGCTGTTTTGAGTGCGAGGAGACGGCCATTGGGTTGGCGATGGCCATTAATATTTTTCCAAGAAACCGTCTTTTTGGGAAACGCCATATTTATAACCCCCTAACATTTGTCGAACACTAACCTCTCTTTCGTACCCCTTTCACAGGAAAGCCAGACACGCCGCCGACGACAATCGACATGGCCGCCAACCGGGAGGAGATGAAGTTCGCTATGGAGCGCCTCGGCGCCACCCTCAATAAACTCAATAGCCTAGCCGACGATGTTGGCTCGCCAAAGGTGAATCTGCCCCTCGAGCGAGAAGACCAGCCTTCTACGCCCTCCGGATCGACTCACGGCCGATATCCTTGCCGAGAGGATAGGCCAAACCGGAGGAGATGGAGGAGGAGGCACAAAGGCGGCCACCGTAAAGCCGGCTTCAGGCGGGCGGCCAAGAAGGCCAAGAAGGTGGCCTAGGTTCTTTTTTTTTTATGTTAATTTATCTATTGTCTTATTTGTGTGGATGTGTAAGATACAATACATTTGGTTTGTGTGGTTAGTTTGTTAATGAACCAGTTGTTGGTTAATCTGATGCATGTCAATCTTTTTTTTTTTTTTTGTGTTAATTTGGGTTCTCTTGCTTCCTTCTATTGGTTTAATATGATGCGTGTGAATCTTGAAATGGCTAGCGGTTTTATTTCAAACTCGCAGTCATCGACCATGACGTGTTCTAGTATGTTCTAGTTAACCAGTCATTTCTTAGTCCGATGCGTGTCAATCTTCATTTTCTATCATTTATTTTATCGTTCCCTCACTATCGGCCAGGAAGGCGGTTATCTAGTATTTTTATGTGTTTGTAAGATACTATATATTATCTTGAAATGAATGGATCGCGGCGTCAATATATCTTTTTTTTCTATCATCATTGCTTTCTTGTTACTTGCGTCTTAAAATCACTATCGGTTCTTTTTTCAAACCCGACGGTGATCTATGTCCATCGAGATCATTGTCGGGCCACTATTCAACGCGGTAGTGTCCTAAATCTTCACCGTCTATTATGGCCAGTTCCTTGGATTTTTCTGATTCTCACGGCATGAGAATCGGTCATCACCTTTGTCGGTGGATTTGTTTCAGGCATCATGCCGGCGCGGCAAGGATGGAACTAATCTGAGTAGTAGTGATATTTAGGGTCACTAGACTTCTAATTTCACTACTCAATCATACTCCCTCCGTCCCAAAATAAACGGCGTTTTTCGTTTCGAGAAACATCCGCCGGCAATTATATATTAAAATAGGATTAATATTTATATTACATAATTAGTATCATTGGAAAGATCTTTTGATCTTGTTTTTTAACAAATTTATTTGGAGATTTAAATCTTCTACGTATTTTCTACAAATCGAGTCAAACTTGTGGCACGAAAACCCAAAACGTCGTTTATTTTGGGACGGAGGGAGTACATTAATTAGTGAACGATTGTTTCCAAAACCGGTGATCAATCCAACACAACTCCTGTTACTTTTTCTCTAAAGAAAAAATATATTAATTCCTGCCTCTTTCAATTTTTAGAAAGTCACAAAGTCATACGTATAACTGATGTGCATAACTTTATATGTGACAACTCTTGACCACAGTTTTTCATCATAATTCTTTTTATTTCTTTGGAAAAACTTTTTTATTTTTGGAAGTTACAAAGTTATACACACAAATTATATGCACAATTTACGAAATAACTTATTAACAAAATTTGTCATCATATTTTTTCTTATTCATTTAAAATATAGTTCTCATAGCTTTTCATTTTTTAGAAAATTACAAAGTTATGCTCGCAACTTATGTGCAAAACTTTTTACATTACAGATTATTACCACAACTTCTCATAAGTAAACTTTTTTTATCCGTGGTTGTTGACGGTCACTAACGACACATTTTTAACGTCAACATCCTACCATAAAAGGGGTGAAACTATACATTATCATACTCATATACATTTATAACTCACATATTTTCACTTGTAGTGTCCAAATTATTATTGTACAGATTTATATAAGAACCAAGTGGAAAATGTACCAAAAGGCGCCTCCCTGGAAAGCGCATTCACGAAGAACATCAAGCCCAAGGGAGAAATGGACCAAACACGCGAAGCTGGGCCGAAAGCAAACACCGCCATACAACTTTTCGGGCCCAAAGACGCCAAACTGCCAGAGCCCGCCCGAGCGGGGCAAAGAGAGTCTTGGCAAGACCCACGGTGCGGCCGCACCCCTGGCCGAGGCGGCTCGGGCCCAGCCCGAGGAGGCGGTTCGTTACCTTCCAAAACTGGCGTTGCCGACGTTGGTTGGTCGGTTTGGTAGTTTTGGAAGGTGTTCCCAGGTCGGTTTTGGCTCCTTCCATATGGGGAGGGACATTTTCCAATGAGCCCCCTCTCCTCTACCTATAAAAGGAGGCCATCTCTCACCATTGTAACACACACCATTTTGGAGCCTCCTCACTTTCCACTCCTCTTCTCCTCTCCTCTCTACTCCTCCACTTCTCTAGTTCTTTTAGTCTTTAGTAGTATTTGGAGCAAGGCTAAGCTTCATTGGAGAGCTTGTACTTGGGAGAAGGAATATTCGGTATGAATACATTTATGGTTTATCCTCAAGTCTTGATCTCATATGCTTGTGCAATAGAGCTAGAGTATTTACATGTTATATTCTTGACATGTTGTTCTCGACACGATCATGATAGAAGAACTAGACTATAGTTCCTATGTCGTGGTTAGTCGTATAGAACTTAGGGCCTAACCATTCATGCCATGTATTTGAGTAGAGTAAGAGTTGTCTTGAGGTGGCGGTTCGTTGTGGCTTTCGGGCCTTGGTCCATATCTTAGCCCGTCCATCCGTAGGGGTGGGGGTCTGCGGGGATATGGGTTGTACCTTAACACGCGGGCATGGTGCCCGGGTAAGCGGGAACCTTCGAATATGAGTGCATGCCATGGTTGAGGGGATAGGCGGCTTGGTCGTGACAAGCCTTGACCGTCCCTTGAAATCCCCCACGTTCGTGTGTCTTTGTAGGAGTTCAGTAAATGCCTTCTATTGGGCGGATGCAGGAGGTCTCCCCGTCCATCTCACTCTCAAACCCTAAAACTCTAGTCATCTATGTTTGCATGATTATTAACTTATTCTTTGCACAGCTACTTTAGAATGCCTGCTCCACTTAGGAATATTCTTTATTCTTTATTTTCCTTTTATCCTTGAGGTTGGCCCAAGTGTGTGTCACACTATCTTAAACTATCATGACTTACCCCTGTATTGAGTATTGGTCAACCGCACGGACATGTTGTCTTGTTCATGCCCCCCGCTAGAGTCCTACACCATGCCTTCCTTTGAAAAAATATAAATAACGATACCCTGAATATCTCGGGTGAAATGCTACAACGGTATTTCCGTGCGCTTGCGGACTTGTTCGTAAATGCTACTGAGAATGCCACCCGACATCCCGTGGCGATAGTAGCCGGAATGTAACAATTCGGTGAAGTCGTTGTGGGAAGTCAACCTGTGGTTCCCAGTGCTCTTGCCTTTTTGGCACTTGCGCTTAGGAAACGCAACAGTGGCCATAAGATTAAATTAGATTGGGAAGAAAAGAAAATGTGAAAAATAGAGAAAAATGGTGAACATGAAAAATAACATGGTGCACGAACGTCTACACCTAGTACTTGAATGATTATTACATATACAATCATGTAACATAGATAGATTAAGGTATAAGAAACTTTAAATAATAAAGAAAAATGTACAAAATAGAAAAGGGGGAAAATAAATAGAGAAAGTGGGACCCACCCTATGAGGAGATGAGATCTTACTCCTCATGGACGTGGCACATGGTGGAGAGTGACCACCTGTTCAAAAGTGACCGACTACTCACTCGATTCGGCCGAATTTGTGGCCTCCATGCTACATTTGGGTTGGAGTCCTGGTAACACCTCTCTATTGGGCCTAGCTTTGGTCTTCATCTAAAAGTGGTTTTGGGGGGCGGGGGTGGGGGCGCAGATCCCTATGTGCATAACCTCAGAGTATCTCTGGCGAGTGGTGACTAGCAGCCAGTGAAAGGGTAAGTAACAGAGTTGCGAGGGGAGATAAATAAAGAAGTAATCGCGAGAAGAGAGAGAAAGGGAGGAAATCAATGAGGAAGGCTTGGGCAAGTGGAATGGTTGAAATAGAGTGACAATGCCAAGTTGTCGGTTCTTGGTTTGGGTACACTACTCGTAGAGTCATGTGGTGAAAACTAGCTAGATGAAAACTTTTGACACATTTTATAGTTGTATAATAATAGAGGTTTGATGAAGCTTTAGATAATTGATTTAGGAAGTACAAAAAATATATGTTATATGAAACTATATATTTATTACATACGTCATTAATAATATTAATATACTCCCTCCGTCTCAGAAAACATGCAATTCTCACATCCGAATCAAACATTTTAAACTTTGACTAAGGTTATATAGAAAAATACTAACACTTATGAGACAAAATAAGTACCGTTAGATTAATTATAAAATATATTTTCATAATAAATTTAATTCAAGATATTTATAAATGCTAATATTTTTCCTATAAACTTGGTCAAAGTTAAAATAGCTTGACCGATACGTTTTCTATAATTGCATTTTTTTTGGACGGATGAGTATATAATATAATGTTATCTTACATTAATTTAACATTGTTAATATAGTTTAACTTCAGTTCCAGAATTAGACAAGTTTTATTACAAATTTCAAACAAGTCAGGATTTCTTTATACACAAGCTAACCAGAACCATATCTATATTGATATACAAGCTGAATAATCAGCCTGATCCATATCTGTTGAGCTTGTTGATGCACGCATTACGCAATGCCCCAGCTAACCACAACCAAATTAAACAAGAGACTCAGGTTGGTGGAGGAATAGGAGCGAGACTGAGATGCCGGCGGCCGCGAGGAGCAACGCCTGCTGGAGCCTGCAGGTGGCCCTGGCCCCTGGGTGGTGGACGTCGTCGAAGCCTAGGCGGGTCGCAGCGTCCGGCGGTCCGTCAAGAGTGCTCGTGGTTGCTAGAACAGTTCGGACTCGTGACTCGCAGAACCTCCCGAGTCCCGAGGCGACATCGCCTGATTCTGTACACGTGGCCCAAGTAAGGAGGCGAGAGATATTGGAGGTAGAAAATCAGATAAAATCCTCACGTCGGGGCTAACTTTTCAAAGGGTATGAACTGAGTGTCAAATAGAGAGAAGCGCACGTATAATGGGTTTTCAGAACCAAGGTCACGATATTCAAAGGTCCTTCGCTGCCGGGCGAGGAGCAGACCACGTAGCGGTGCATATCCATAGGCCATATAGGCTCCAAATTGGAGGGGCCTTAACCTTAAGAGGCGACGACATCCGTGCCAAATCTTTGAGTCCACTAATTAGTGAATGATTGACCGGTTTAAAACCAGTGATCAATCCCACACAACACTTTCTTTAAAGAAAAACCAAATTCATTCCTGCCTCTTTCATTTTTTTTAGAAAGTCACAAAGTCACACGGATTATTGATGTGCATAACTTTTTATGTGACAACTTTTCACCATAGCTTTTCATCATAACCTTTTTCATATTTGGAAAACTTATATTCTTAATTTTGGAAGTTATAGAGTTATACACACAAATTATATGCAAAATTTACGGAATAACTTATCAACATAATTTGCCATCATATTTTTTGACATTTTTTTTTAAAAAAAGTTCTCATAGCATTTCAATTTTAGAAAATTACAAAATCATGCTCGCAAATTATGTGCACAAGTTTTAACGTGACAGATTATTACCCCAACTTCTCATCATAACCTTTTTTGGATTCATGGTCACAAAATACAATTAGATTGGGAAGAATAGAAAATGTGAAAAAAAAAACTTATATCAAAATGGTGAAAAAGAAAAATAGTATGGTAGAAAATAAAAAAGGAGAAAAATAAATTGGGGAAGAGTGACCACCTGATGAGGAGATGGAATCTTACTCCTTGTGGACGCGGTGCATGGTGGAGAGTGACCACTTGTTCGAAAATTAGCAACTACGCACTAAATTGAATTTGGGCCAAAATTGTGACCTCCATGCTACATCTGGGCTGGAGGCCAACATCTACAACGAGTATAACACAAAAAGGACTTTTTTTTTGTGTTTCCTTTGTGATCTGTAGAAAGCGAGCTGCCAGCGTCGATACCGATCTGGTGCTGCAAGTATCATGTTCCCATATGTAAAGAAAGTGCAAATTTGCTCAACTTTATAAATTCCATTAAATTCGAAATCAAATCCAAAAACCATGAATCAAAATTACATAGGTTCGTTTTGATCAGAACTATATTAGAGTTGCAATAAAACAAATGTTTCACCTTTAATATTGGTTTATTTTTGTTTTGTGTAACCATTAATATATTTTATAGAGAATTGTTTGTTACTCATATCAATGTGACTTTTTATATAAAATATAAAATACTATTAATATTGGAAAAAATTGTAATAAAATTCAATGTATTTGTGGTTGATGTAATTTGCATCAATGAGCAACACAATAGTATATACAAATGATACTCATGATTGATCATGGCTACATACGAACAATTATATGAAATTTGTCTATTTAGGTGTCTGCATTGCGTGACTTCCAAGAACTTACAAACAACCCCTATTTGTGGGTTGAACATGGCCTTAAGAGGCAACATCCATGACAAATCTTTGACTCCACTAATTAGTGAACGATTGGTTCGAAACCAGTGATCAATCCCACACAACTGTTGTGACTTTGTTCAAAGAGAAACCAAATTCATTCGTGCCTCTCATTTTTTTTAACAAAGTCATACGTATAAATGATGTGCATAACTGTTTATGTGGCAACATTTCACCATAGCTTTTCATTAGATCTTTGTTTTCCTTTTTAGAAAAGTTATTTTTAATTTTTAGACGTTACAAAGTTATACACACAAATTATATGCGTAATTTACGGAACAACTTATAACATAATTTGTCATCAAATTTTTTTCACATTTCTTTTTTTTTTTTTTTTTTTTTAAAAAAATAGTTCTCATAACTTTTCAATTTTAGAAAATTACAAACTTATTCTCACAAATTATGTGCATAACTTTTTACATGACAAGTTACTACCCCAACTTCTCGTCATAAGATTTTTTTTTTTGGATTCGTGGTCATAAGATCCAATTAGATTGGGAAAAAGAGAAAATGTGAAAACAAAAACTGATATAAAAATGGTGAAAAAGAAAAATAACATGGTACACTAACATCTACAACTAGTATATGAATACATATACAATCATGTAAAATAGATAGGGTAATGTATAAAAGATTAAGAAAAGTAAAGAAAAATGAGAAAAATGAATAGAGAAAGAAGCACCCCACCTAATGAGGAGATGGGATCTTACTCTCATGGACGTGGCGCGTAATGGAGATTGACCACCTGCTAAAAAAATGAGCGACTACTCACTAGATTAATTTGGGCCAAATTTGTGGCCTCCATGCTACATCTAGGTTGGAGTCATGCGAGTGCCTCTCTATTGGGCCTAGCTCGGCCTTCATCTAAAAGCGGTTGGGGAAGGGAAAGGGGCGAAGATCCCTTTGCGCATAACCTCAAAGTATCCCTAGTGAGTGATGACTAGCAATAGTAGGTGAAGGGGATGTTTGGGGGTAATGGGGACACAAGATTGAATTTGGGCCAAATTTGTTGAATACGATGCTACATTTGGGTCGGAGGCGAGCAACTCTCTATTGGGCCTAGCTTCGGGCTTCATCTAAAAGTGTCCGGGGATGCGAGTGGAAAGGGGGGGCGGAGATCCCTAGGTGCATAACCTCAAAGTATCTTTGGTGGGCAGTGAGTCACTACTAGTGACTAATTGTTGTATAAAAGTGCCAAATTCTCGTGCAAACGCTAGTGGTAGTCGGTGAAAGGGGAGGTTTGGGGGTAACGGACATGTGAGGGGAGATAGAGAGAGAGAAATGTGAGCCGGAGTAGAGCAAGAAAGGGAGTAAAATTAAATGAACGAGGGAGGGATGAGAATGTGAAATGGTGAGATGGAGTTGACAAGGCATGATTGCGGGTGCTGGGTTTCGGTACACTATTCGTAGAGGCACATGGTAAACAGTAGTTGGATGAATTGTTTTTTGACATGTTTAATAGTTGTATATAATATACTAATAGAGATTCGATGAAGCTTTAGCAAAATACACACAAATATCTCTTATATGTAACTACATATTCATTAGATATACATCATTAACAACAATAATATATTATATGATCTTAAATTAAATTAATTTGATTGATGATGTTATTACTATAGTTCCACATCACTACCAAAATTAGTCAAGTTTTATAACAAGCAAATTTCAAAGAAAACTCAGGATCTTTTCCCACCCCACCCCAAGTATACCCACGGAATCTCCCTCCTCCAAACGCCAAACGGTCACCTACCTCGCTCCTGCCGATGTAACGCAACGGCAACGCCCGGCTTTGACTCCTGTAGGCCCCACCCTCGCTCGCGAAATCCGATGCGCCCGCCTCCTCCCTCGTCTCATCTCGGTACCGCGACACACGAAGCAGAGCAGAGCAGCAAAAAAAAGCACGCATGCTTCTACCCGCACCCGTGTCCCTCGCTCGTCTCTCTCACTGACCGGTGGTCCCACCACCTCCCACGCCAGTTGTCCGCCACCTCGCCACGTCGCTCCCGCGCCCTGACTCCTGCTGCTGCTGCTGCGTTGCAACCAACGGCTTCCCCGCAGCGCTCCGTTCACACACTCGGCTCCTGCTCTCTTACACTTACAAGCCGGGCCCGCCGTTCTTCGGACCCACCCATCAGGGATAGAGATCTACGTCCCGTGCCGGTCGACCCCACCATGCAAAAGCCTGGCCGCGCTCCCACTATAGCACCCCCACCCCCACCACCCAACCCACCCAAAACCCCAGATTACCCCAAACCCCCTCCCTGAAATCCCGTTCCGATCCACCACCCATCCATCCAATCCATGGCCGCCGCCGCCGCATCGCCGGCGGACGCCGCCACGGGTCCGGCGGGCGCGGCCGGGGCCGGGCCCGCGGGAGCGGGAGTGGGACCAAGAGCAGCGGGAGCAGGCGCGGTCGGGGGCGCGGTCGGTCGCGGTCGCGGAGCATGAGGTGGAGCAAGCCCCCGAAGCGGGCGCGCCCGTCGTCCCCTCCGTCCGGTGGCGGGTCCCCGCCGCCCCTCCATTCCGCATCGGCGGCCCTCCTCGCCGCGCGCGAGCCGCTTCCCCGGGCACGGAGGTGGAGGTCCGCGTCGACGACGAGGGCTTCCACGGGTCGTGGTTCGAGGCCACGGTGCTCGACTTCACCCCGGCCAAAGGGTACCGCAACCCGGCGCGGTACACCGTCAAGTACGTCCACCTCCTCGCCGACGACGACGAGGGCGTCCTCGCCGAGCCCTTCGCGCCGTCGCACATCCGCCCGCGCCCGCCGCCGCCGCCGCCGCCGCCGTCGGAGTCGTCGCCGGCGGACCAGCCGCGGTTCCAGGCCCACGACATCGTCGAGGCGTTCCACCACGAGGGGTGGTGGTCGGGCATAGTCGTCCCCTCCTCCGCCGCCCGCGACGCCGACAACAACACCGGTTCCCGTTCCCCGACCCCGACTCCGTCACCGTCGCGTTCCCCATCACCCGCGAGGTCATCGACTTCCCTCCGGGCCTCGTCCGCCCGCGCCGCGACTACGTGGACGGCGACTGGATCCCGTCCACGGCCGCGATGGCGGTCCGCCCGAAACGCGCCGTCAGGGTGTACGCGGTCGGGGACAAGGTGGAGGTGGTCAGGCAGCGGGACGCGTTCGGGAGTCGTGGTTCCCCGCCACCGTCAGATTCGTCGTCGACGACCTCAGCTACGTCGTCGAGTACTTCGATCTGGAGGAGGAAGGGGAGGAAGGGCCGGAGAAGGCCACAGAGTACCTGCATTGGAAGTTCATCAGGCCGGCTGTCGAGCATAGTCCACCGGAGAGTGAGTTCCAGCTCCAGCCTGGCGCTGCCGTCGAGGCATACTGTGATGGGGCGTGGTCACCGGGTGTGGTGCGCAGGGTCATTGGGGAGGATGAGTATGAGATTGGGATTACTGCCAAGAAGTCGGAAATGCTGGTGACAAAGGTGAAACCGTTGCTCAAGCCGCAGTATAAGTGGAATGGCAAGCAGTGGAGGATTGCCATCCCTAAGGTAACTGCAACAGATCTGTTTATCACAGCCTGTCTTTATTAGCTCATTTCTGATTGTCTGCTCTTGTACTCTTTTGAGATGCTGATGCTGCTTGGTTGTTGGCATTGGCCCTTGCTGACCTTACTGCATATCTTAGTTCTTTCATTGTCTGGTTGGTTGCAATATCATTGATTGCCTGTAGGCCATAGCTATTCTTGAATCGCAAAATTGTTAGAAATACAAGTGTCAGATAGGTACAAACACTAGTTTAATTAATTTCATCATTGACACGGGGATATTCTGCTTCATATGATTTGTAGTGCTCTCCAGCTTCAGCCAAATATTTGGCTACATTTCCTGTCCTTGAGTTTGTGCCTTTGTCTGTGAAATCGCTGTCTCTTTTATGAGTAGGATGGAGTTTCTGGCGCATTATTAAGTTAAGACAAGCTGGCTCCTTTGTGTTTTGCGTGTTTGGGATGCTAATTTTGAATAATAGGACCCTGAATACAGGTATCATCAATGCCATGTCTACATAAGGTCCTCTAGGAGTAGGCCGATGGGAATGGGTGGGAGCACCACTTAGCATTTCTATGTTCACATTTTGTCACCAGGAATGGGAATGGGAGTGGGAACAGGATAGCCAGGAGGACGGATGACATGGATATATGGATAGACCTATAGAAGTAAACAAGTAAATATGGACAGATTCAACAGGAACAGAAAGTATACACAACTCTCATTGATTCTGGAGTTCACAAGTTCACCCTATATGTCACAGTCACAGCATAGGGTTCACAAATCACAAGTTCTTACACAACACTCGCCACCTCACAAATCTCAAGGGTCACAGCTCATAGGAAGCACACCACTGTGCTCAATACTTGGACTGCAGCAGTTCACACTTCACAGCACTGTATGGGCTGCATGAAACCACGCACCACACCACCAGTTCACGGCATGGCTGCTGCAGTCCACAGCACCAGTTTGCAAGTTCAAAAGTCACAAGCACATCGACTAGTAGTAGAGGACTTCTGAAAGAAAGTGAATCGAAACCGAGAAGCAGATGAAGTGATTACTGATTAGAAGTGTAGGAGATGAAGTGATTAATTGAGAACTTATGGACATGGATTGCTTTGGCTCAGCCACTGCCTACATGCAAGGCATATGAGCAGGCAATTCTCTTTGCACCCATGGGCCGTGGTACAACACCCTTCCCCGTCTTTCAAATACCTTACATCTGCAATCACACATGCTGCACACCACAAACTTGAATCAACTGCATACCTCGTGCTTGCTCTTGCCAATGTGGCTTGAGTGCCTGCACCGATGACAACAGCTGTCCCTCCTTGTGAACTAGATCACCTGCCCTGCGGCCCTGCATGACAGTATTTGATTGGTGTCTGGTAAACTGAGGGCTGAGGGGAGGCGGTCGGTCCCAATGGTGTGTGGTGGCATGACAGCATAGGCATGGCCTTGCCTCATTCGCTGCCTGCTCATGGGCGGTGGTGTGACGTTGCCTCGCCTCGTACAGTGATGGAGCAGCTGCATTGCATTGTGTAGATACAGGAGGATGGATAGCGGATGCGGAATTACTATTTCTCTCCTAAAATATAAGTATTGAAGATTCTCCCATGTCAAATTATCCTATGTCTGACCAAGTTTATGGGAAAAAGAGTATTACTCCCTCCGTTCCAAATTATATTAGACATTTGGGCTTTTCTAGATATGTAGTTGTTGCTATGCACTTTGATAAACACTGTCTAGATACATAGTAAAAGTACTGTATCTCAAACATCTTATCATTCAACTAGCATGATCTGTTCTAAATATTTCCTTGTGCAGAGGCGGGCTTACTCAAGGCGGCAGTCTGTGTCTGGTAAAAGTCCAAGGTCACCAGTTGAGTTGTCATCCAGTGATGAAGAACACACTCTAGGAAAGAACACATTAGCCGAAGGTTCTGAACATGGTCCAGTCTCTGAGATGGACACTCCTTTGTCTGCTCTGTGCAAGTCACCAGAAAGCACTCATTCACCGAATTCGGTGCCAATGAATGGACTCCATTGTGCTTCTCCAGGACATACAGCACCAGTGGACAATCAAGTAATCCTGTCTGATATGGTTGTTACTGATGGTGAGCTTAATGAACCTGTCTCTGGAAGAAGTGTTGATGACCATGATACGCTTTCTATTACTCAACTAAGAAAGAAAATGGCAGCGTGCACAAATAATGCTACCCGCAAAAACGAAATCATTGTCAAATCAGTCAGGGTGGACATTAAAGCAGGGAAAGCACACCCTATTCAAGAACTTCAGGGAAAGGTTAGTCTCTAATAATTTGAGCCCCATCCCTTATGTTTTGTAGCTGGAGTAAGGCCTGCATATAATTTATTATCTCTGTTAATGTTAATCTTTTTGCTTTTGCAGCCGGACATTGTTTTAGCTTTGAGTGTGTCTGAGAATGGCCGAACTATTCCATCTCCAGATAGATTGGTACAGACTTATGGTTGGCTTTTAAAACTTCCCTTTCTGTATTCGTATTCATGTGTTTTGTTGTGTTCTATTTGCCAATCTATATTAGGTGTCAATAGGGACCAAAAGAGGTTCAAGTACAAAGGTTCTTGCATGTAAGAAATGTAAGTGTTTTCTATGGAACACATTCATCTTTATAGGTGGTAATTGAAATCTAACAACAGTTGCCGGACAATCTGCAGTGGCTAAGAGGAGAGGATCCAAAGTACTGTGCAGTCCAAATAGGTCATTGGATGTGACTGGGACTGTTCAGCAGAGAGAGGAAGAAAGGAAGTGGCAGAGCCAATGGAAGAATGTCCTATAGCAGTAAGAACATTCTTTTACAAACTAATACTTATATTAGCCATCAGCACCTCACCCATGTACTATTATTAAATCAGGGCCTGTTGGGGTGTCAGAACTCTGGTATTCAAGAGAACATAAATGAATTGTTAAATCAGGGCCTGTTGCCAATGGTGCCTCCTGGCTTTGAATCAACGGATAATGGGAAAGGTATGATCTGTGGCAAAATCTACCCATGTCAAATTGTGCATAGTTTGCTATGTACATATGAAGGCATACATGATAGTTGCAGACCAATGAATCAATGATTAATGAGTGGATTTCTGTGTGCAGGTGATACTCAATTTGATGAGCCAACTGGTAGGACCAACAGCCTTATTCAACCAAAGGGAAATGGTGACTTGTGCACAGACCATGCTGCTACCAAATTAGCTGAAAGCAACCATGTTACGGAAACAACTATCGTATCACATGATTGTCCTGCTGAACAAGCCCGTGGGGAAGTGAATGATATGTCAGTTTTACAGAATGCTGAGAGTTCACAGTGCATCATCGGTAGCTCTACATTGATGAGCTGCTCTGCTTTTGAGAGCCTTCTGCCTTCACCACAGCCTCTCTCTCAAGTATCTAGTCACCATGCTCTGTTTGTCAAGAACTCACCTATGTGGCATCTAGTTGAAGCATTGAATGTGTTTAAGGATCTTCCTCAACAACCGCATTTCCTTCCACTCCAAAAATATGCCCCAGGACTGCGTGAAGGCTCTGCATTAGGTCTGATGGTGTCATACGCGGACTTAGTGAAGGTTACAATGGAAGCAAGCATAGACAACAGCATGGAATGGTTCGAGGACAAGATGCAGACAATCTCCCATCTAGAGGAAAACGGATTCATTGTGGATTTCATGCAGAGCGCCTTGGCCGAATTGGTGAAGCTCAAATCAGAGCACACAAGTTATCATGGAGAAATTGGCAAGCTGGATTCGAAGATTGTGGAGAAGGCTGCTTCGTCCTCCCGAGTTGCTGCATTGCTTGAGGAAAAAGATACAGCTGCAGCTGAGCTGGAGCGAGAACTTGGGCGCATTCGGCAGGAAAGCCAGAGGATTGCAGAGGAGAAGGAAAAAATAGATGCGGAGGCCACGAGCATGAAGACAGCGCTTATTGGGTACCAGGAACTGCGCAGCGGTGCGGAACACAAGTTCAACAAGATCATGTCTGCGCTGCGGAGGAAGAGGCTATCCTGATGCAACAAGCTTTGGATAGAGTTCTGCTGCATCTAACTTTGACATGTGTTATTTATGCTGCTGTGGGGGCTGACTGTTGGGTATCATAGTGGATCAGATGGATCGCTGTGGTTGTTCTGTGCAAGTCATTCGGTACCTTATTATGTAGTAGTATCTGTAGGGGTATCTATGGCGCTTAGGGAGCTTGATTAAGTTTAAACTCTTTATAATTGCTACTGCTATAAGTATTAATTGCCAAACTAGTTGGACCGTACTTGTTTGCCTGTACCATGTTAGTGATCCAACTTGATATAAGACCAGTTGGGGGCTGGACCCATTGTCATTTTCTGGGATGAGGTTGTTCCTGTTCTTGTGTTTGTTTGTGGGACGGTGTTCCTAATGCTTGTTCTGCGTTTGATTGAAGGGGTTGGATTGGCTGGTGTTTTTTATTTGGTGCAATTAGCTTTTGAGTTTCCCCAGCCGGCGTATAATCAGTTGGCCGTCGATTGCACAGCGCACGGCTTGGTGCACCCGTGGAGCAGTAGCTTCACCTGCAGGCTGTAATAAGCCAAGTCTGTATCTGGATTGAACTATTCATCAGTTTCAGACAAACCACCAACACGGGCACACGGCAAGAGCCCGACCTGTCCTCTGCTCCTCTGATGCGTCTCTGTGACCGCCGTGGCCACGGCTTCCTTGCTTGAGCTGTGTCGTCGTTATGATAACTACGAATAATACTGCAGACGTTTCTGAAATCGTTTGTGTCATACAACATCAGACACAAGTTTTTGTATTGTTGTAAAGCGCAAAATTATCTTTGTCTATGCAAGAGAAATGGCAATTGGTCAGCATGATGTTCAATTCCTCCAATCAAACTTAATATACAGGCTTCTGAATTCAAACATCATTAATTAATTCATTCAATATATATTGAAAACAAGAAGAGAGTAAAGTGAGAGTTTAGTTCCCAAATTTTTCAACTTCACCTATCACATCTAATCTTTCGACATATGCATTGAGAATTAAATGTAATTTTTTTGAGATTAAGAACTAAATGAAGTTTAAACAAAAAACGAATTCCACACTTTGGTGTAAAAACGACGAGACGAATCTTTTTCAACCTAATTATTCCAAGATTAGCCATAAGTGCTACAGTGACCCACGTAATTATCCTTAAGTGCTACAGTACCCAAATGATCCGTCTTGTCATTTCAGGCAAGTTTTGAAATTAGTTTTTTAATTACTGTCCGAAAATTCCTTTCGACATTCGGTAAAACATTCGATGTGACACCTCAAAATTTTTCACTCCACCAACTAAACACCCCCATAGGTGACATGCATATGTTACAGATCAGTAGCGAGATATATATATTGAAAACCAAGAAGACAACGATTTATGTAGATAGTACGCTTGCAAGAATATTGAGCCCATGCGTCGCGCTACCACACGGGTAACACGGGCAGCTGCCCCACCCTACCACCGCCGGAGAGGCTCGCCACGAGCCTTGTGCGCCCCCATGGATGGAGGCGGCGAGGCCTTCCTCCCGGCGACTGAGGTGCAACGGATCCAAGGCGTCGGCAGTCATGCCCTCTCCGCCGTAGTTTTCTCCTCTTACCCCATCACCCTTCCGCCTCATCCCCTACCCCTCACCCCGTCACCCTTCTGCCTCATCCAAGCCCCCATGGCCAGATCTGGCGTGGCTGGGTCTAGGGCGGGCGCTTGGCCAAGATGGCAGCAGCGGTCCGTTAGGGTTTGTCGGCGCATCCCGGAACCTTCATTGTGCCTGTCGTCTGGCGTCATGCCGCCCTCGCCTCCCCCCCTGAAGATCTCTAGATTGGTTTTGGCTAATTGATGACATCCTTAGGACTAATCTCTCTATGCTAAGTGTTTATATTAGTTGGAGATTGGTCAAGCCAAGGTTGGTGCATGATGATCATGGTGGATGGATCGAGGTGATCCAATTGATGATCAAGAGCGAGGATTGGCGTGTTTCGAGGATCAAAATGGGCTCAAGGCAAAGGTATATCATAGGGCCATTTTGATTTTACACTCAAGACACCATAGAGGGTGTGAGTGATTATAGGATCGATAAGCCGTACTATAAAGAGGGGAAAACTATCGTACATATCGGTCCTCATGTAACTCTAGGTTTAAAATCATTTGCATGCATTCTAACCTAGAGAGCTAACTCCGTGCTTGATGGAAAATGTTTTCAAAATGCTAACACATGGTGTCGGGGTGTTCTTCGACGTGTCGGCAACAAGAATCAAGTGACGGAAGTTGGTTTGGAGCAAAGGCGAAGGAACGACGACAAAACGACGGATTTTCGCAGCTCAGACAGTGACCGGACTCACTGATCGGACGCATGGAAAATCGACCGGACGCACCGGTCACCGCGTCCGATCAAAATTCCAGTAAGCTTGTTTTCTCGGTCGGTGGTCGACGGGCGACCGGACGCACCGACCGGAAGCATCCGGTCGCGACCGAAAGCTGGATCGGACGCGCGACCGGACGCACCTAGCCGCTCGGGTTTGGCGGTCGGTGGGGTTTGTCGGTTGTGACCGGACTCGACGGTGAGTGAGTCCGGTCGCATCCTGGTCGACCGATTTGTGCGTGGTTTGCACCCCAACGGCCACATTTCGTGGTGTGGGGTATTTATACCCCTTTGGCCGGCCATGGGAGGTCTCTTGGACATTTGAAATCATTCCTAACACCTCTAGAGCTGAGCACACCCTCTCCTCCTCACTCCTCTTGCTTGTGAGCATCATTCTAGTGAGTTGAGGTGATTCAAGTGCACTTTGCTTTGATCTTTGCATCTAGTGGCACTTGGGGATCGTTGTGAGCCGGTGGTTTTCTTGTTGCTCTTGGAGAGCACCACTCCTAGCCGGCTTGGTGATTGGTGGAGGCGTTGGCAAGAGAAGGTGAATGTTCTTGGCCACCTCCGGTGATTTGTGAGAGGACCGTGCATCCTCGTCGGGACGACGAATTGCAAGATAATACATTGCTCGTGTCGGTGAGTACCTCTCATTTGCTTTGGGTTCAAGAAGCCTAAAGGCATTTGGCTTGGAGTGAGCTCCACCTTGACCCACACGTGAGAAGGTCGACACAACGGAGACGTAGCTTGACGGGTGCTCAAGTGAACTTCGGGGTAAATCATTGTGTCTCCATTCGTCTATTGTCATTCGTTGGTGATTGACTTCATTGTTCATATTGATATTCATCCAACGGTGATTGGTTGACTTACCTCGACACTTTGGTATAAAACCTCATCTCTACCTTGCATTTACTTTGAGATATATATTGTGCTTGTGTAGCTTGTGTAGAATTGCTTAGTTGCTAGAGTATCTTAGCTCTTTCACCTAGTGGTAAAGTAGAGATATAGCCCTTGTGTGTGATTTAGAGACTATAGCAACTAGAATTGTCAATAGAAGGCTTGCCGACAAGTAGAGCTAGAGCAAACGCATTTACGCTTTGTTAATTACTAACAAGTTGCTCTAGTGATTTTGTAGAAATTTTATTAGGCTATTCACCCCTCTAGCCATTTAGGACCTTTCAAGTGGTATCAGAGCCGTGGTCACCATTTTAGCAAGGAGTAACACCCTTCGGTGCAAGATATGGCTACTATAGTGTTCAACCATGTTGGGGGAAAGCCACCTCACTTTGATGGTGAGAGTTCTTTTGATCATTGGAAGAGAAAGATGACCATGTATCTTGGATCGATACATGAGAGAGTATTGGAGGTGACGGAGAATGATTATGTCATTCTTGATCCTACCAAGCTCACCAATGAGGATAGGGCAAACCGCACTTGCAATCGGATGGCACTCAATACCATATACAATGCCATCGATGCAAAGATCTTTGAGGGAATCAAGGATTTGGATCGTGCAAGTGAAGTGTGGACAAGGTTGAGTGAGACATATGAGGGCACAAAGGTTGTCAAGAGTGCCAAGCTATATGGCCTCAAGAGTGAGTTTAAGACCTTCAAGATGAAGGATGGTGAGACAATTCTTGAGATGTTTCACCGGCTATAAGTGATTGTCAATGACCTCAAGACATTGGGATACAAGACACAAGATCAAGACTTTTGTCACAAATTCTTGATTAGCCTACCTTCAAGGTTCAAGATGTTGATCCTCATGCTACAAAGAGATGGGCTTGATTCAAAGAAGCCAAATGATCTACTTGGAGAAGTATTGACATTTGACAAGTATGATCATGATGTTGATGCCAAGGAGAAGAAGGAAGATAAAAGGGTTGATGAGAAGAAAGCCGTTGCATTCAAGGCATCCTCTACCTCACACAAGGGCAAGGCAAAAGCACAAGAAGAAGAATGTGATGTATCCGGCCTAGAAGAGGTTGATGAAGCTCTTGCCTTAGTTGTCAAGAAATTTGGCACCATGCTCAAGTACAAGAGGAGATTTGGGAACTACAAGAAGAAGGACACTTCCAAGGGCAATGAAGACAATAGGCTATGTTGGAAGTGTGATTGTCCCGATCATATCTTTGAGGATTGTCCTCATAGGAAGAACAAGAAGAACAACAAGGACCGTAGAAGGGGCAAGAACAAGGCCACCTTCAAGCAAGGCAAAGATGGTGCATTTGTTGTGACATGGGATAGTGATGAGTCCGAAGAAGAAGAAGAAGAGGGCAAGGCTATGATGGCACTAGTTGATCAAGACAAGCCTTCTCTATTTGACTCATCCTCCGGTTCATGCTTCATGGCTAAGGCCACTAAGGTATATGATGAACCATCCTCTAATGAAGTAAAATATGATAGTGAGGAAGAATATGATGAATCAAATAAACCCACTAAAGATGAGATGTTTGAGGCAATGGAGCAAGCTAACATTGTTCTCATAGCTAAGGCAAAGGAATGTATGGCCTTGGAAAAGAGAGTTGCCTCTCTTGAAAAGATCCTTAGGGAGCAAGAAGCATCCTATGAGTGTCTAAAAGAAGACCATGAGGAGCTTCAACTTGCTCATACAAAGCTTGAAAAAGCTCATTCCTTGCTAGTAGCTAAGAGTGACAAGGTTGTCTTGGTATCCAAGAAGAATGTTGGTTCAACATGTGACATTGTAGATGAACCATTCGTGGTTAATGTTGAAGAACCAAACATACCCTCCACATCCACACCAATCCACTCTACCTCCACTAGTAGTGATGAAAAGGTTTTAGATTCATCATTATTAGTTGAGAATGAGACTCTCAAGAGAGAGGTGGATGAGCTCACCCACGCCTTGGGTAAGACATATGGTGGGGATGCCAAGTTGCTAAAGTGCTTGGGTAGCCAAAGATTTTTCTTTAAGAAGGAAGGTCTAGGGTATATCCCCAAGAAGGACAAAAAGGCTTTTGTGACTCCAAAGCCTAGCTTTGTGAAGAGCAATGGTTCTTATTGCCAAAGATGCAAGCAAGTTGGGCATCTAGAGCAAAAATGCACTAAAATGAACACCAACAAGAAAGCAAACAAAGTGCATTCAATTTGTTTTGATTCATGCTATTTGCTTACCAAGAGGGAGAATGGTGTGAAGGCAAAGTTCATTGGTACACCAATTGTGGGACCAAAGAAGAAGTCTATTTGGGTGCCAAAGGCTTTGGTGACTAACCTCCAAGGACCCAAGAAAGGATGGGTACCTAAATCTCATTGATTTGTCTTGTAGGTGGATTACAAGTCCGGTGGGAGGCATTGGATTCTTGATAGTGGGTGCACTCAACACATGACGGTGATGCTAGAATGTTCAATTCCTTTGATACAAGTTCAAGTGGTGGTAGTATCACATTTGGTGATAATGGTAAAGGCAAGATCAAAGGTCATGGCAAGATTGAGATCACAAGTGACTTGAGCATATCCAATGTGGCACATGTTGACAAGGTGAACTTCAACTTGCTCTCGGTAGCACAACTTTGTGACCTTGGTTTCAAGTGCATATTTAGGGTTGATGACATTGAGGTTGTTAGTATGAAAGACTCAAAATTGATATTCAAAGGCTTTAGGCATGACAACCTCTATCTAGTTGATTTTGGCACAAGTGAAGCAAAATTGAGTACATGCTTGCTCTCCAAATCAAGCATGGGTTGGCTTTGGCATAGAAGGCTAGGACATGTTGGCATGAAGCAATTGAACAAGCTTGTGAAGCACAACCTAGTGAGAGGCTTGGATGGAGTTGAATTTGAAAAGGACAAGCTATGTGGTGCATGTCAAGCCGGCAAGCAAGTAGGCAACACTCATCCTAAGAAGAATTTCATGAGCACTTGCAAGCCATTTGAGTTGATGCACATGGATTTGTTTGGTCCAACCACATACACTAGCATTGGAGGAAATAAATATGAATTTGTGATTGTGGATGATTTCACTAGATATACTTGGGTATTCTTTCTCAATGACAAGAGTGACACATATTCCATTTTCAAGACATTTCTCAAGCAAGTGTGCAATGAATATGATGTTACCATCAAGAAAGTGAGAAGTGACAATGGTAGTGAGTTCAAGAATACAAGAATTGAAGAGCTATGCAATGACTATGGCATTAAGCATGAATTCTCACCTACCTACATACCACAATCCAATGGTCTAGTTGAGAGGAAGAATAGGACTCTCATGGATATGGCAAGGTCAATGCTTAGTGAATATGATGTGAGTCAATCATTTTGGGCCGAAGCAATCAACACCGCATGCTACTACATCAACCGATTGTATTGTCATCCAATGATGGGAATGACACCCTATGAGCTCTTGAATGGAAGAAAGCCAAGCATTGCTTACTTTAGAGTCTTTGGTTGCAAATGCTACATATTGAAGAAAGGCACTAGATTGGGCAAGTTTGACAAGAAATGTGATGAGGGATTCTTGCTCGGTTATTCCACTACAAGCAAAGCATATAGAGTGTGGAATAGCACTAGTGGTCAACTTGAAGAAGTGCATGATGTTGAGTTTGATGAAACCAATGGGTCTCAAGATGAAGAAGAAAATCACAATGATGTTGGTGGAACCCAATTGGTAGATGCAATGAAGAACATGGACATTGGACACATCAAGCCAACTCAAGTGATTGATGTTGATGATGACAAAGATCAAGTGCTCTCTTCTCCAATGGGTCAAGCTAGTGGTTCTCAAGTGCAAGATCAACAAGCTAGTACATCTTCTCAAGTGCAAGGCACATCAAGTGATCAACCAAGTTCAAACAATCAACTACCAATACTTCAAAATACAAGTGTTGCTAGAGATCACCCAATTGATCAAATCGTTGGTGACATTGCTAGTGGAGTACAAACAAGAGGAAGACTTGCGGCATTTTGTGAGCACTTTGCATTTGTATCACAAGAAGAGCCGGAGAAGATTGATGATGCCATGAAAGATGAAGAATGGGTATTGGCAATGCAAGAGGAGCTCAATAACTTTGAAAGAAATGAAGTATGGGAGTTGGTGGAAAGGCCAACCAACTATAATGTCATTGGAACCAAGTGGGTGTTCAAGAATAAGCAAGATCAAGATGACATTGTGGTTAGAAACAAAGCAAGACTAGTTGCACAAGGCTACACTCAAGTTGAGGGTCTTGACTTTGGTGAAACATATGCTCCGGTGGCTAGATTAGAGGCAATAAGAATTCTATTAGCCTATGCATGTGCCCATGACATCAAGCTATACCAAATGGATGTGAAGAGTGCATTTCTCAATGGCTTCATCAATGAGCTTGTCTATGTTGAGCAACCTCCGGCTTTGAAGATTATCATCATCCCAATATGTTTACAAGCTAAAGAAGGCATTGTATGGTTTGAAGCAAGCACCTAGAGCATGGTATGAGAGGTTGAGAGACTTCTTACTCAAGAAAGGCTTCAAGATGGGAAAGGCCGACACTACACTCTTCACCAAGAAGATTGGCAAGGATTTGTTCATCTTGCAAATATATGTGGATGATATCATATTTGGGTCAACAAATCAAGCATATTGTGAAGAGTTTGCTAAAATGATGGCCAAAGAGTTTGAAATGTCTATGCTTGGAGAGCTCACTTATTTCCTTGGACTACAAATCAAGCAAATGAAGAATGGTACATTCATTAGCCAAGGGAAATACATAAGAGACATGCTCAAGAAGTTTGACATGCAAGATGCAAAGGGCATTACCACTCCAATGGGTACAAGTGGCACCTTGGATCAAGATCTCAAAGGCAACATGGTTGATCAAAAGCTCTTTCGGTCATTGATTGGTAGTCTACTCTATGTGACCGCATCAAGACCGGATGTCATGTTTAGTGTGTGCTTGTGTGCAAGATTTCAATCCTCACCAAGAGAAAGTCATTACAAGGCTGCAAAAAGAATATTGAGGTACTTGAAGCATACACAAGATGTTGGCTTATGGTATCCCAAGGGGTCTAGCTTTGAGCTTGTTGGCCATTCGGACTCCGACTATGGTGGTTGCAAGATCAATAGAAGAAGCACTAGTGGGACTTGTCAATTCCTGGAAGATCTCTTGTCTCATGGTCCTCAAAGAAGCAAACAAGTGTGACACTCTCTACCGAAGAAGCCGAATATGTTAGTGCGGGGAGTTGTTGTTGTCAACTACTTTGGATGAGGTCTACATTGAAGGATTATGGATTTGACTTCAACAAAGTACCCTTGTATTGTGACAATAAGAGTGCTTGCAAGATGACTCAAAATCCGGTGCAACATACAAGAACCAAGCACATTGATATAAGGCACCATTTCATTAGAGAGCATCAACAACAAGGAGATATTGCAATCCATCCAATTGGTACCGAAGATCAACTTGCCGATATTTCTACCAAGCCACTTGATGAGAAGAGATTTTTGCAAGCTTCGAAATGAATTGAACATTCTTGACTTCTCCAATATGAGTTGAATGCACCCCATATATGTGACATGCCTCTCCACCGAGCCAAAGCAAAGGTGAAATTGTTTGACATGTCATCATAATATCTAAGGACTTGCATCATCTAGACATACAACTTGTCCTTTAGGATTGCATTCATGGAAAAACAATGAATTTCAATGTATATGTGCCATCACTATTGTCTTATATGCTTGATTGATCTAGTGATGACATATGACATACTTGTGGGCTTGCAATCTCAAGTGTTGAATTTGGATATATTGTCAAATATGTGGTTCAACATAGACATGATAACCCTCACTTGAGGTGTGAAGAAGCTTGTCTTTGGTTCAAACCGAATTACATGTATGGCAAGCTATCCAAATTTGACCAAATTTGAAAACTAATCTTTCCAATATCAAAAGAACCCAATCAATCCTTTTATGTCAATTGTTGACAAAGGGGAGAGATTAGTGCATAAAGATTAGAAGGGGATCAAAAATTTTTTTTGAAAGCACACAAGTAGGGGAGCAAGCTCATAAGCCATTTGATGCATTTGTTTGTGCACTAACATATGACTTGCTCTTGCACATGTATTTAAATTCCATATATACATGCTTGTGTGGTGTATGCTAGTGGTACCTTGATTGATGATTGATCAACTAGCATCCTTAGGTGGTATCTAGATATTTTGATTTCCGCTCTAAATTCAAGTACCTATGCTTATAATATGATCTCATGAGGTACTTTGAGTTTTTGATGAAATATCTAGTTATCCATGATGCTTGTATGGTGAGAAAGGCGCAACTCGATTGGTATCATGCTTCAAAGGTCCATTCTTTCACCTTAAGCATCATTTTGGTAACATGGCTCACTCCCTAATTTCAATATTCATACATGTATGCAAAGCCTATACCAAACTCTAGGCATACATGTAGGGGAGCTCATGCTACCAAAATCGAATTTATTATGTTTGTCCAATCCTATGATTGTAAGCAAAATGCTTGGACAACCATGATAGGTTCAAAAACCTTTAATCATAAAATCTTTATGCGGGTTGTCACCAATTACCAAAAAGGGGGAGATTGAAGATCTCTAGATTGGTTTTGGCTAATTGATGACATCCTTAGGACTAATCTCTCTATGCTAAGTGTTTATATTAGTTGGAGATTGGTCAAGCCAAGGTTGGTGCATGATGATCATGGTGGATGGATCGAGGTGATCCAATTGATGATCAAGAGCGAGGATTGGCGCGTTTCGAGGATCAAAATGGGCTCAAGGCAAAGGTATATCATAGGGCCATTTTGATTTTACACTCAAGATACCATAGAGGGTGTGAGTGATTATAGGATCGATAAGCCGTACTATAAAGAGGGGAAAACTATCGTACATATCGGTCCTCATGTGCCTCTAGGTTCAAAATCATTTGCATGCATTCTAACCTAGAGAGCTAACTCCGTGCTTGATGGAAAATATTTTCAAAATGCCAACACATGGTGTCGGGGTGTTCTTCGACGTGTCGGCAACAAGAATCAAGTGACGGAAGTTGGTTTGGAGCAAAGGCGAAGGAACGACGACAAAACGACGGATTTTTGCGGCTCGGGCGGTGGACCGGACTCACCGGCCGGACGATGGAAAATCGACCCGGACGCACCGGTCACCGTGTCCCGATAAAAATTCCGATAAGCTTGTTTTTTCGGCCGGTGGTCGACGGGCGGCCGGACGCACCGGCGAAGCTGGATCGGACGCGCGACCGAACACACCCAGCTGCTCGGTTTGGCGGTCAGGTGGGGTTTGTCGGTTGTGACCGGACCCACGGACCGGACTCACTGGTGAGTCCGGTCAGTGCGTCCGGTCAGGCTGATTTGTGCATGGTTTGCACCCCAATGGCCACATTTCGTGGTGTGGGGTATTTATACCCCTTTGGCCGGCCATGGGAGGTCTCTTGGACATTTGAAATCATTTCTAACACCTCTAGAGCTGAGCACACCCTCTCCTCCTCACTCCTCTTGCTTGTGAGCATCATTCTAGTGAGTTGAGGTGATTCAAGTGCACTTTGCTTTGATCTTTGCATCTAGTGGCACTTGGGGATCGTTGTGAGCCGGTGGTTTTCTTGTTGCTCTTGGAGAGCACCACTCCTAGCCGGCTTGGTGATTGGTGGAGGCGTTGGCAAGAGAAGGTGAATGTTCTTGGCCACCTCCGGTGATTTGTGAGAGGACCAGTGCATCCTCGTCGGGACGACGAATTGCAAGATAATACATTGCTCATGTCGGTGAGTACCTCTCATTTACTTTGGGTTCAAGAAGCCTAAAGGCATTTGGCTTGGAGTGAGCTCCACCTTGACCCACACGTGAGAAGGTCGACACAACGGAGACGTAGCTTGACGGGTGCTCAAGTGAACTTCGGGGTAAATCATTGTGTCTCCATTCGTCTATTGTCATTCGTTGGTGATTGACTTCATTGTTCATATTGATATTCATCTAACGGTGATTGGTTGACTTACCTCGACACTTTGGTATAAAACCTCCTCTCTACCTTGCATTTACTTTGAGATATATATTGTGCTTGTGTAGCTTGTGTAGAATTGCTTAGTTGCTAGAGTATCTTAGCTCTTTCACCTAGTGGTAAAGTAGAGACATAGCCCTTGTGTGTGATTTAGAGACTATAGCAACTAGAATTGTCAATAGGAGGCTTGCTGACAAGTAGAGCTAGAGCAAACGCATTTACGCTTTGTTAATTACTAACAAGTTGCTCTAGTGGTTACCCGAGACCCAAAACCCGATGGGTTTTTTCTCTATTAGGGCATGGGCATGGGCATGTGTCAATTTCTCTACCCATGGGTTTGTTAATGGGCAAAAAGCCAAACCTAGTGGGTTTGTAGGCATGGGTCTGGGCATGCAGTACCCAAACCCGCAAAACCATGGGTTTTTTGAACCCGTTCCATCGTAAAGTAATAGCTCAAATTATCTTGTATATTAGCAAATAATTTTATATGCTCACTAAATATATTTAAAAACTTTTACATAGAAGAAGAATATACAACAATTGAATAAAAAAAAAACAAAACCTCTCTTCTTGCTTGAGAGCCGAACAACTCCTCTGATCCAATTATGGGCCAGCCTGCTTGGCCTCTTGGGCCCAACTGCTAGAACGTCTTGCACTCTTGCTTGCTCTTTATACTCCAATGCAATACCAGCAACATATTAGTCCCACCTCTCTTGTTCAACACATATGAAGCTGCACCAACTCTATAAAAACAAGGCAAACCAAAGGTAATGTGATACAAACGAAGATTGTATTTGCCAAGCATGGGCAACCCAAGGGTACCCGTTACCTACACGGGCACGGGTATATGGGCCAAAATTTGTACCTGTCAGTGGCGTGTTTTTTCTTCTTTGAGGGCATGAGTATGGGTTAGTTGTATCCCGCGGGTACCCCTTGCCATCTAGAGCTGCCGGTCGTGTTTGGCGAGCTCGAGGTGGCCTGGGATCCTCAGCTGACCCCTTGCCATCTAGAGCTCGGTCGGTTTGGGCTTCGAGGTGGCCTGGGATCCTCGGCTCAACGACGCAGCCCTGCGTCGACATTTCACGCTGATGCTCCGGCGCTAGCAAGCTGCGCTCAAGGCTAGAGCAGCTAGGAGCAGCGGGGTCCGTGTCCATTTTCTACGGGTGGTGTGGTGGATGCTGCAGCCTTTTGTGTCTGCATCACGGCTTCGTTGCTTTGGGTAGCGCGAGTGGCCTGTATCCATGGCAAGAATCGGTGTGAAAACCCTACCCGGTTGTCTTGGGCCGGCGGCAGTGGCGCGGTGTGCGTCATCTACCCGCTTGGAGGCGTCACCGAAGCTTCTTCGTCTCGAGCAGGCTGGGGATGCAAGTCCTACTCATGTGCTCTTCCAACATTATTGGCATCTGCAGATGTCAATTCCCTGCAGCTTGTCGCCCACTACCTTCGCTGGAGCTCGCCGACAGGCTCCCTCTCATGCAAATACGTTGCTTCTAAGAGCGAGATGACCCCACCCGCGGATGCTCGCCATGTCGATGATCATAGGCCCCTCTCTCATGTGGATGCTTTGCTGCTAAGAGCGCGTTGGTCCCATCCGCGTTGGCTTTGCTGCGTCGATGGTCATTCTCTTAGGCCCACTCCTATGTAGATGTTTTGCTGTTGGGAGTGTGTCGGCCCCTTCCGCAAATGCTTTATTGCGTAGCGATGGCGGATGTTAAAGGCTAAGCACTGCAAGTGATTTCGGGCGCAAGGCTTCAATGCTCATATATAAGGCGCCGATGATGTAACAAACCTCCTTTCTTAATTCAAAGACACGTAAGTCTCTTGTTTGATTAAGAAAAAAAAAGAAGATAGCGATTTCATGCCAGTTGGGATGATGATGCAACTCCTTTTTTTTTCATCGGCCCATTCGCCCGTCTTTGATGATGCAACTTCTGATGCTAAATTAAGTGTAGTAGAGTGGTCAGTTAAGCTACTTCATTTAGTTCATTCGTATTCCATTTCACATATATGCCGTTAAATCTTAGTCAATTAGCTCACATTTACTTGTGGTTGACGAAAACGAAAGCAAGTTAAACTTGCATTCGCACACATGGCAGCTTCGTTGCGCTTGCTTGCTTCGTCGCGCAGCCAGCATTGCGAGAGGCACCAAAACTCACTGTGTCTTAGCTTGGCCGCCAAGCTAAGAGAGGTTGCGCCAGTCACCAAACCAGTCACGGTTGGTTTCTGTCTTGGAGGATTCCAAAATGGCATGACTTGTTTAGCATTCAGTCGCTTCCTGTTGTTGACTTTTGCTATGCATGATCGATCGACTTGTGTTCAGTTTGCAATTGGCAACTGAGATATATAATGTATTACACTATTACTGTACACACTGCTGCAACATTGCATCTAAGCAGCAGCCAAGAATGCTTGGATTATTAGATCTGCTGTTTGAGCTTTGATAGCAACAGATTCATGCATTCTGTCCTCTCTTTTTTTGTTTGTGTTAATGTTGTTAAATAAAGTGTCACAAGAATACATTAGCAAATTTTGATATTAATTTGTGTGTTGATATATCACAAAAACAAGTACATTTTGGATCTTTTTTTTAAATAACCCAGGTTTAGAAACTATCAGGCTGCTCACTGGTTTCAGAATTATTTCAAGAACTATATACGTTTCATTTACATGATTTTGGAGATCATTGCACTTACGTTTGTAATGACACTTGCCATCCCTTTTGGTTTTCTGCAGTCATCAAATTTGGTTTTGAGACCTCAAGTAGGAATAGGAACACTCTTACTAAGCTCCTACCAACTTGCATCAGAATTTTAACTCATTGGGTAATCGGTACTATAAGTAGACCAGCACAGTTCACACAAGTACCAACTACACGGCAAGTCAGCAAGCAGCATCACGCCACATTTCCACGACCCACTCTCCCTTGCCGCCGGCCGGCGACAGGAATCACCACGCCAACGCCGCCGCCATGACGACGGAGGACGGCGGCAGCAATGGATCGGCGATGGCGCCTGCCCCAGGCCTTTTCACGCCCGAACGAGACACTCCTGGGCCTGTCGGCGCTCGGTCTTGCGCGGCGTGCTTGGCCGGTCATGGCGGGGTATTTCGCTGGTCCGGATGGCCCAGGCTGACCGTCCGTGTTCCGTGATTTCACGGCGCCAGAGGCCGTGGATGCCGTCGCCCGGCGCTCCCTGTCCGATATACGGAGGTAATGTTTCAATCAGAGAACTTTGATGATTTTAGAGATCAAACTAAAAAAAATTATTTTAAGAAAATAGACTAACACCAATCAGAGAACTAAACTTTTGCAGTTTCTATGGTTGGAGGGTGTTGGTTATCCGGTTTTGTAGTTCAGGGGTTCAAACTGGATTGACGGGCAACTTGAAGGTTGAAAAAATATACACTACCCTTTTTCAAAATATTATGTATTGAAAACGATTGTCATTTATGAGAAAACAATAGTACCACATTAACTTTTAATATATAGTTCAAATCAACATCGACATGCTTTTAAGTCCCAAGATTTATTAATCAGAGATATACTTTTTAGCGAAATGTACTTACTAAAATCTATGCTCTGTTTTTTGAAACACTGAACCTTAGTTTTTTTTTGGACTTTACCTTATCTCTATTATAATATGGTTGAGGGCTAAATCAAATGTCCACAAAAGAGAGCGTCAAATGATTGGAGGCCAGGATCGAAAGTTTGATGCAAGGTCGACATCCTTGTGTATCGCTACTAGCTTAACAACAGTTTTTGAACCCCATCGTTCGCACCCATCGAACACCGAAAAAAATTTGGGCTCCCTCATGGATCGACCCACGAACTGCCGGGTCTCGCCATCGAGATCGACGGGCGCCTGCCGGGCACGCGCCACGATCGAGATCGACGTGACTCGCCATGAGATCGCCGGCAGACTGCCGCTGACTCGCCACGCGAGCACGACGGCGCGCCGCGATCTGAAACCGCCCTCGCCGGGAGCACGCCACAAGACCTAGGCGGCGGCGAGCAGTCCGACGTCGAGCTGGGGCTTGCAGGCGGCGGGGTGACGCCGACGGCGGCGGCGGGGAGGAAGGACTGGCCGTTGCCCAGCCTGGTGAAGTGGTGAGTAACCTGCGCAGATTTTGGGAATTTCTGATTTTTCCCCTAAATCTAAATCAATGGATTTAATCATGGTCTGAATTGTGAGTGTGTCGCCTTGTGATGTTGATGGGTGGGGGAAGGAGGTGAAGCCGTGGGGCTGGAGCCGGCAATGTTGACAGGATGGCCTCCTCCTTCACGTGTTCCTGCAGCTGGCATCGAGGTTGACAGGTTGCGCATGATGCCCACCCTGCGTTAGCTGAAATGCCCTCAAGGTAATAACTTTTGATTTCTCGATGTTTTTAAGTGAATTCGAGGTGGATTCCATTGATTCCTTTCATTTCGGTCCAAATTGGAGCAGCAGCTATGGCTCTCAACCTTTTCTTCATGAGTAATTAATCTTGTGAAAAAAATCACCATGCAGTACATTGGAATATATAATTATGATCAGGTTTTGCTGAAAACAAGAAAACTGGTGTAAGCCTCTTTTATGGGGTTAGAAATCTTGAGAGGATGGCATATCAGGCAGGTATGTTTATGTCAGATTAGTTGTACAGTTTGTATAATTTCATACTCTGTATATGATGGCTGGTGACTATGTGCTGTGACAGGAGAGGTTCCATGATTGGGAATCCAGAGGAGTTAAAATTGTACCTGTCCTCTCAAGGCCAGATGGTCAAATTGACAGGCGAACAAGGTTATGTACAGGTGTGCTGTTATCTTTTGACTCCCATGTTATTTATAGTTTGTTGTGTTTCTTGTGATATAGAGTTTCTTTGCATTTTGTAGAATGTGTTCTCAAGGATGAAGAATATTGTAAAACCTTCATTAGTGGGAGCAATCCTCCTGCCTCCTTCGCATTTTTTGTTTGTGTCTATCTGCTTATTTGCTGATGAATTGAACTCTGTGTGGAGTGCTAGAAACTCTATCCATAACTCTGTTGATTCGTAATACTTTCAGTTAGCATTGGCCATTAGGTGTGCAGATGTTAATATGTGCTTACACCAATGCTTCGGAATAGCTAAGTGCTAATCACATTATTTTTAGGCACCTGTTTCCGTTCTAAAAGAGAAGGTTGTTGAAGTGACTGGGGTTCCATTGGATCATCAGCGCTTGATTTTTAGAGTAAGAGTCTTGAAGGATGATCACCTCCTATCAGAAACCGTATCCTTTCTGTTTTTGCATCTTGCTTCATGGTTATGAAGTGTACTTGATCAATCTGCATCTTTGTTTCACTTATCCACCTGCATGCAGCGGTGAAACCGAAAGATTTTGTCTGCCAAGAGTAACGGATTACGGGGAGTTATTAAGGATTATCGGTTAATGCCTTTCTTAGTGGATTATCGGTTAATGTACATTTTATGGATGTGCTAGGTTAATGGTTTCCATCAGTACGTGGCTGGATATGCCATTTTGCAAAGGAACTTATCTCACATTAATATCTATTCAAAATTATCATTTTTTAATATGTTTTTTAAAAAAATTCCACTTATATGCTTTTAAAATGCTTTGTTGTGTCATTCAAATTCCCAATGTGTTTGTTTCTCTCCATCCATATTCTGTCATGTCTATCCTTAACGACTACAAGATTTGGAGGATGGATACACATAGTAAATACAGTTTGTTTCTTTCTCCATGAAGTTATCTGATCGCATGGCTCTAGGCTATTTTGACAGCTTGTGATACATGTATGTCTTTCTGGATGGTCTTTTGGCCTCTGTGTTGAGATCATAGTAAATACGAGTCGTGATATAGACAAAAGCACTCTTTTTGGTAGAAGAAAAACTATGATGTATTAAGATTCTCGGAATTAACAATGAATTGTTGTGATAGTCTGATTTATTAAGCCTATTGTTATGATACTGTAGGCTCACTAATTTTGGGTACGCAGGTCTGTCTCTAGCGTGGAGTTGATGGAAGACATCGGAGTACATAGGAGACCATGTTGAAGGCGGAAATATAGGTGCCATGAATTATCAAAAGTCGTCAAATGTTTAGTTTTGACGTGTTCTCGAGACATGAGCATTTGTATGTTTCTGATTCCCCGTTGTTATTCTACTGCCACATGAACTAATGGTTCGTGATGTCAAGAAAGTTGTCCTAATTGTTCAATTGCAACGCTGTGCTTTTTTCTTTTACATGAAAATAATTGTGTTGCACTCAGCTAACTACCAATTTTTTATTTTCAAGTGTGTTCCTGAAATAAAGCCGTGGCGTTAGCACGGGCACTATACTAGTCACCATAAGACTTGAGAAGTTCATCTGCCACTCTTTTTTATTTATTCAAGTTTTTTTTCACCAAGCCGCCACTCTTATTTTCTAAAGGAAGGTTTTATTACTTTCTCAAGAGCAATACATGGAGTTGATACAAAGGTTTGAAAAGAACTACTCTTGTCTTGGTCAAACTACTGTTATAGTACCAGTATTAATAGTACTAGGAAAATGCCTCTTCCCCATATGCTTCATGTTCCCACTATAAGGTTCCCTACCCTAGATTGTGTTAAGCATGACATTTTTTTTTCATGTTTTCATGAAAGAGAATTTCTTATCCCATGATTAATGGGACTGTCATGGTGATAAAAAACAATGACTGAATCCTGCACCTGTGGTCTAGCCTAGTGCTTTGTGTTCAGTTCAGTCAATTGACATTGAGTCCTCTCGATATCTCGGAGTTTGGGCACGCTTTGTGTTCAGTTCAGTAATGCATTCAAACTGAATTTCAGATCCATCGCGCAGCACTTATCCCATGATCTACCATACGAATTATCACCAGATGATGTCTACCTCACAAGTGGCTGTGCTCAAGCAATTGAGATAATCTGCTCTGTGTTAGCTCGTCCTGGTGCCAACATATTACTTCCAAGGCCTGGCTACGGGTTCTATGAGGCGCGCGCTGTTTTCAATGGCATGGAGGCCCGATACTTCGATCTTCTACCTGGGAAAGACTGGGAGGTTGACATCGATAACGTGCAAGCTCATGCTGACAAGAACACGGTTGCCATGGTCATTGTGAACCCAGGCAACCCTTGTGGCAATGTGTACTCCTATGAACACCTGGCCAAGGCAAGTTTTGTTGGTTTGTGGTGTGCCATTGTTGATGATTTCTTGGGAAATAATCTGAATGCCTAGTTTCTTTCTTTGATTTTCCAGATTGCTGAGACTGCACGGAAGCTTGGCATATTTGTTATAACAGATGAGGTTTATGCACACTTGACATTTGGTGAGAGGAAATTTGTACCGATGGGTGTTTTCGGTGCGGTGGCTCCAGTGTTCACACTAGGGTCCATACCAAAGAGATGGGCGGTGCCTGGATGGCGTCTTGGATGGATTGTTACCAATGATCCTAATGGTGTATTTTGGAGGACTAAGGTTAATTCTTCACATCTCATGCTTCATCATTGATTATGTTATAGTCAGTAGTGGAAAGGGCTTGCATTCTAAATGCCAGAGGTGCTGACATGATTGGCAAATGGCAAAGCCATTCTTGTGATTCAGGAATTAAGTGAAGGTACTATGCAAAATGCTTACATCTGATTTTTCTTCTTTCAGGTAGTGGACAGCATCAAGAGCTACCTTGATATATCCACTGATCCTCCAACATTTGTCCAGGTGATACTAACTGCAGTATCATTTTCTTCCAGGACTTAAAATTGTCCATAAAAAAACAAGGATTTGCTACTTTGCTTCCATTTAAATTTATTTTTTTTTTTTTTTTTGTCAGGGAGCAATTCCATACCTCCTCCAGAACACAAAGGAGGAATTCTTCAACAGAACCATCAAAATTCTAAGAGAAACTGCAGATATAAGCTGGGAGAAGCTGAAAGGCATCAATGCCATGACATGCCCCAGCAAACCTGAGGGTTCCATGTTTTTAATGGTCTGTGAATGACTACATATACTTTTCCATGTTGCAAGACACCATGAGGGGTTCCTAATGGGTGTGGAGCTCACTTGGCTTGCTACAGGTTAAACTGGATTTATCCTGCATGCAAGACATCAAAGATGACATGGACTTCTGCTGCCGGCTTGCAAAAGAAGAATTAGTGGCTGTTCTGCCAGGTAATTGGTTAATTTTTACTTGGCATACATGATGTGAAAATACAATTCTAGAATACAGTTTGATTGGCTTAGTGCAAGATAATTTTTTTGTTCACCAGACCACGTTTTTATTTGATGTAATATAACATGTTGGAAACAAATTGCCAGGGTGCGCTGTTGGATACAAGAATTGGCTCCGAATCACCTTCGCAATAGATCCATCTTCTCTAGAAGACGGCCTTGATAGACTCAAGTCCTTCTGCTTGCGACACAGCAGGCTGACAAAGTGACGTGATAAACTCACCGGTTCCTTGCAGCACAGGACAAACTATTATATATGGGCTTCTACTGATACATGATTGTGTATCATATTCACTAAGATGATATATGGACTTCTACAGAGGTCGTCTTTAAGGTGGCCATGGAATTTTCCTAGGCACACATGGGTGGTGATCTAGTCTACGAATTGATTAATAGGAGTACTAGTGTGTTTATATTCCAATAAACTTTGTATGCTTCGTACATTGTGATATGCAAAGGCCAGGAGTGCATGCTTTCAATATAATTTTATCAACTTTGTATAGTGATCTTGAAACAAAATAAAAACCTCCTTTATTGTTTGTTTTTTTTTTCAGTCTCTAGGTCCCTGTGAAGTAAAGGGCTCTAGTTCTTTGTGATGCATGTTTATATTTATAGGTGCAAAACAGACTTCTAAAGTCTATAACACTTTTCTTGAGAAAAAAGAAGGGATTATACAAGAACAAGCATCTATAGTACCTTCCTCACAGACGGGTCGAGATATTGGCGATGCAACGGCTGGGGTTCATCGATCGATGCAGCGAGCTCTCAGTGGCGGAAAAGGAGGCCTACGACAACTGCCTCGAGGATCCCAACCCCTCTCGAGGCGCTGCGACAGATTCTCATAGAAGAGAGGCCGAGGCAGTTGACCGCCTGATCGTCAGAGGCGACTAGATAGTTCGATTAGCGAGTAATAGTACCCGACGCGCCTGATCGTCAGAGGCGACTAGATAGTTCGATTAGTGAGTAACAACATCTTGATCTCTTTCCACTAGGGAGGGCTGAACTGATTGTTTAACATAGCCAAAAAGAGACACCCCCCCAGTGCGTCGTTGTAAACCTTGTTGTTTCTCTGCTTAATATAAAAGATGCGCATACCTTATGCGTATTCCAGAGAAAAAAAATAGTACCTTCCTCGAAAGAAAATGAGTTCGATCAGCAACACGGGTCTCCGCAGAACCAGGATAAAGACCTTCTTCTTACCCATAACCTTTCTCTGCAGTATTGGAACCAAGATCGGGCTTGGCATAGTTACGAAGTTCCCGTTCTATTTAACTAACACTAACTGAAGCTAACCGGAGTTCAGAAGACGTCTAAGGTAAATAAATGGACAGCGCATAAGCCTGAGAGAGGGTAAACAATTTACAAATGGCATCAATCATGCCGTGATATTATAGTTAATTCTTCATGAGATACCTTCAAACTAGATGAAGACAAATCACGCATCGATCAATGGCAATTTCCAAGACCAATGCATATATAACAACTAGTACTTCTGAGAAGAAACCGGGACCTGACGCCTCCACTTCATCAGATAAGGGAGAATAATATGGCCGGCATGCTTTCGTCCTATCGTCCCTCGCAGTCGTCGCCGGCGTTCACGGAGCAGCAGCTGAAGCAGCTCCGGGCACAGTGCCTCGTCTTCCTCGCCTTCAGGTAACACCATCATCGAGTTCTTCATCACTTGCACAATTAATTTATTATTAAGCTCTTCATCCGCGAGCCTCGGTTTTCCTTTTGATCAAACAGATGCCTGTAGAGCAGTAGTAACTACTAATAACTAGTACTCCATTTTCTGATCATTCAGACAGATCTGATACATATGGACGATGGTTGATGACGGGTTAATTGTGCTTGATACCTTGTTTAGAATAGATGATCAAATCTAATCTGGATTAAGTACATTAGTACGTACTAAGAAAGACTAATGATTTCTATGTTACTATGTATCTAGAAACAACATGGAGCCCACGAAGAAGTATCTGGAAATTGCACTGGGAGAATTTTCTGCAGAAGGTATGAACTCAAACAAGCAGATTACTTGGTGGTTTCAGGCTGGCACACAAACATTTTTATGGTTCCATGTCTGAGATCAGGCAGCAGGAATGGCGACGGCGGCGCAGACAACCGTGACGTAACCGAAACCGGCTCGTCTTCTTCGCCGGTGGTGTTCTCTGTACCGACTGCTGTGTTGCCACCGCCGGATCCTCTAGACCTGTCCACGCTGCGGCTGTCTTCTCCCTCCCCGGAGTGGCGCTCCTACCAGAAGAATTGTACGCAGGGGACCGCGCAAAATACAGTGATTCAAGTAACTGTACAATTGTGATGTTATTTTAACTACACGAGTCTAAATTTATAATGCACATTTGACACCGTAAACGACTTCAAATGAGGGGGAGGAAAAAAAAAAAATGTTAACTGCAAAGTTGTGATCTCGTGAGTACTATAATTTGTTGTTGACTCTATCTCCCTTCAGCATTGTTAACCGTCTTAAATTCTATTTGAGAAATTGCATCAAATATTTGGACGTGTAAACTATCTTAAACTTAAAAGTTCTCACTATATATAGAATCTTAGATATCATTGAAGTATATATGACATTTTATATGAAGTTTATCTTGATCCGATCTTATATGAAAAAGTTATAATTCTTTTAGCGTTTATTGGAAAATGACTATATTATATCATCAACACGGTGACTAGCGAGGCAACAGTTCAACCTGATATTCAACTGATTGTTTCTTGTTCAACCTGTAGAACCGTGCAACGCACGGGAATATATAAATCTAGTAGACACTGAAATTTCGGTCGTTCTTCGATTGATTTTGGATGACACAATCCAAAGCCAAATAGAATCAGTCTAAGTCAAGTTTATCCAAAGCACTAGCTAGGGTTGTTTGATTGGACTTCGAACGATCCACACCTACACCCACGTCCTTAATTATTCGACACATAATCAATCAAATAACTTATTTGTTCCCACAATAAGGTCTCGAACCCTTCGTGTTCCCTTAGAAGACGTCTAAAAAAAGATCGACTACAGTGCACAAGAGCAGATCGATGATATCAAAGGCGTTCAGCCTTTCATGCCTCCAGCAGCTGCGGCCGGCGTCGATTGCCCAGCGCACCGCTCTATCGGCGCATACGCATGAACGGCCGCCGCCGCCGACATTAGGCTCCGGCGAGTCACCCTGGCGTTCGGGTTACCCAATTAATTTAAAAGTTCGGGTCGGGTAGTTCGGGTTTTGAAAAGTTCATATGGACGATGGTAATAGAATCTGCTAGTTTGAAATCAGCCTAAGAAAAAATTCATTACCCGCAGATACCTGCAGAAGGTATGAACTCGGGTTACTTGGTGGTTCGGGTACACCCAATCTACCCGTCTGAGATTTAGGAGGAGAGAGGCGAGATAGAGAGTGGGGAGTGTGGGTCACCGCCGGTCGCATGCCGCTGCGGGATTAGGATGCCGCATCTGGTGGAGTAACACGATGGATTGAAAGTCGCATGCTGCGACTTCAAATGGATGCATGTTGGCTGAGGCTTTAGGTGGGCTGATGGCCCATAATGAACATAGGAGATGAGAGTTGGGGCTATAATGTTAGGCTATATTTTTCAACGTAGATCGGGTAGAATGGGTAGAGACCGGGAGATGTTGAATTACCCAAACTAAGGGTTTTTGGGTAATGACAATCACTACCCGAATTTGGTTTCGTATCTCTAATTCGGTTTGAAGAAACTTCGGGTCCGGGTTCGGGTATTTTGGGTTCGAAGAAAATGGGTAGTGGGTAATTTGCCCAGGTGACCGGCGAGCAGTAGCCATAGACGTAGTTGTTTCCAGCCTTTTGCTTGCAGATGGTCACGCAACTCGTCGGACGTGCAGGTGATCCCCATGATACTCAAATCGCAGAGTGCTGATCCACCTGCAACCAAAAGAGTTTATTGGTTAATCTTGAGATGCAGATGAGAGCATTAGGCGAGCTATATATGTTTTGAAGAAAGTTTGCGTTGAGCGGCGAATCTCCTGCCAATCAAAACTCACCAAATGAGGATGTTTCTTCACCATTTGACGCCACGAGCAAGGCCAATGTGAAGCCGATCACCACCATTGCTAGCTTTTTGTACAATGCGACGTATAAACCTTGTTATTATGTTTGATATTTATAGTCATGCATGCATATAGTGCTGGCATGATATATATCTAGATATGCAAATAAATCCACATTCAATATGGTAACTAATATTGTTCTATTTTGGTAACTAATAATCTGAGGATGATGAGGTGCATATATGGTTTTGACTTAATGATTTCCCCATGTAAATAAATAATATACATTGTAAAATGATATAAGTAATAACGTGTTGTAGGAGCAATCTTTGCCCCCTCTTTAAATATGCTGCGGAAATCATGGCAACAACAATCTGCGAGTCCTTTAAGTGAGGTGCAAAATCATAGTACCAGCTTTCTATACCCCAATAATAAGTAAGGTGCAAAATCATTGTCACAGCTGCCTTGGGAGGGCGACGGCGTTGGCGGCGGCACGCGGGCAACAGGGGGGCAGCGCGTGGGGAAGATCTAGGGTTACGGAACACAAGACCGGAGCTGTTAGGAGTTGCCTCTTTAGTTTTTTTTAACTAAAATTCAACTGATTACATGACCCTTGTATTTATAGTCCGAGGGAGACTTGCACAATAAGAAATATCTAAGAGGTTTCCTTATAGATCAGAATAACCCCCTAAATATTTATTCTCTAAAATTGTTCTGTCGGAGGTCGGATGACGATGGCGTACGCGGTTGGTGGCGCTGGGCTGCTCCGCCCCTCCCTGGCGTACGTGTTGGGCTCTTTAGGCCTTCATGTTTTGTACTGTGACACCTCCCCCTTCTCCGCATAGCGTGTCCTCACGCTGTATTGTTGTCCAGTAGTCGACGTTGATGGTGTACTCAAAACAGCATATCCCGAAGATTGTGTCATACACTTGCATATGCAGGCGTCAATATTTTGCAATTCGTTCCCATGTCGGAGGCATAGTGTAGGGGTGAATGAGTTTGATGAACATGAGATGCTGACCTTTTCTGGTTCAGGGCTAACGGATGGGAGCTCATTGATTTCTTGGTAGATCGTGACGAGGTGGAGCAGGATCATGACCTCCAGGGTAGTGAAGCAGTCGCTGAGGTAGAGGGTCATTGCGTCCGGCATGTTCTCCTTGTCGTCGTTCTTGAGCAACGTCCCAGTTGGTGCTCGCGTCTTGGGCTTGATGTTGCTGGTGATGTTGTGGAGCTCTTGGTTGTTTGACCTAGCGATGTGATCCATGAAGAGGGCCTCCGGGGTAGCAACGGGGTTGATGAGGTAAATTAGTGTGGATGGCATGTACCTCATGTCGTCGTCAGTGGAGCTTAAAAGTCGGAGCTCATTGGTGAACTTGAGAGCGTAGTCGTACTAGATGTCCATGTCGTTGAGGGTCGAGGGATCTAGCTGGTTTGGCCCTCGGGGCTCCACGACTGTCATAGCCAAGTCATCCATGGTGAAGTGTCCATCGACTGTCGTCGTGCTGTGTTAAGAATGTGGCGAAGGGGCGTTGAGGAGAGGAGGTAGGTGAATCTCTATGTCCCTCGTGCTGGGCGCCTTGGCCGGTAGCATGTGATGGGTGCAGATGTAGTCGTTAAGGGCATCGTCAGTCGTGTTGGCGCGAGAATCGATGGGCAGCTTGAAGCCGCAAGGGAGATACCATGTGGACAAGAGAAGTACCTCTCTTATCAGGTGGATAGCGGCATACCTTACATATTTGTTAGGGCCGATGTTCTGTTGTCATAGTGCTGACGTGGGTGCCTTCTGCGCTAGAGCTTGCACTGGTGTCATCAGGAAGTCGGCTGCTAGGAGTGGGGGTGCCCATGATGTACTTGCCGGTGTCAAAGCCGTGATAGGATTCATAGCTCGCTTGTCGATATTCTCCTCCATACTGGATGTCCGAGGGACGTCCAACAGGTGTAGCGGATTGATGTCGACGTCGAAGATTTGCGAGCGGATGATCGTGGCGCCCGTGGGGGCATCGCTGGTGTTGCCTGTTGCGGCGCCCGTGGTGGCATTGTCGTTGTCGTGGATGTCGTGGTCCAAGTTGTCGATGTCGGGGTCGATGTTCGCGCCCGTGGGAGGGGCGCCATTGCCATTGGTGGCGCCCTTGAAGGTGTCGTGGTTGCCGTTGTCGATGTCGAGGACGTCATAGTTAGCGACGTCAATGGCGATGTCAGGCGACGTCGTTGTTGCATTAATGGTAGTTGTGGTAGCTCCATGTTGGTTAAGATGGACTTTCCTAGAGACTGGAAAGCGGGTGATTGGCTGATCTGCCAGGCTGGTAATGCCATTGGTGTTCATGGCTTTGGTGTTGTTTAGGACTTCGGGTTCAGCGACGCCGATGTCGACGTCAGGTGACATCGTTGTGTTTCCCATAGTGACATTGGCGGTCCCATTGTTCCTGATGCCATAGATAACGTTGTTGGTGTTATAGGAACTTATATGGACCGTTCTGGACGCTCGCGACGTTGGCCTAGTTGGGTAGGCTTTTTGTGGAGCAGCTGGTGGACGTTGGCGGTAGCCTCCTGATCTGATCTGATTTGGATGGCAACAGTGGGGGCTTCCTTGGGATGGATGAGCCCATTGCTTGCGGTATCGGTGATCGTGGAGGGGACGACACGGCGGCGGCTGTGGGAGCACCGTTGTCATCGGTGGCGCCCATGGTAGGCATCGTCGAGGACTTCATGTGGGCGAGGTAGCCTGCCAGGATGGCGTTGTGCTAGGACGAGAGGATGGAGCCGTACTTCACCTTGACATGGTTGGAGATCGTAGCGTTGTCGGCGGCGTTCTCTAATCCAAGCGCGTAGATGACCTCTATAATAATCTCCTGATAGGATGGCAATGGAGTAGCCATTAGATCTTGACGGTGGTGGTGGTGGGTATTGGGCTGGTCTCCGAGTACCACGTGTCACAACCAACTTGGGGAGGGAGGCAGCGACGGGCGGTGGCGCCCGGGCAGTGACGGAAGCAGCGCACGCTGGCAGCAGGGGGCGGCGCGCGGGGAAAAGCTAGGGTTAGTGAGCAGAAGACCGGAGCTGTTGGGAGTTACCCATTTAATTTTTCCGATTAAGATTCAATTGATTACATGCCCCTTATATTTATATTCCGAGAGATACTTGCACACTAAGAAATATCTAGAAGGTTTTCTTATAGATCGGAATACACCTTGACAAAAAAATCTATTTCTTTCCTAAATATTTATTTCCTAATATTATTCTGTCGGAGGCTGGATGGCGACAGCGCGCACACGGTGGCGGCGATGGGGCTGCTACTGCCCCTCCCGGGCGCACGTGTTGGGCCCTTTGGGCCTTCAGGTTTTGTACTATGACAATCATATACTCACAAGAAATATGTCTTCATGGTAGCCAGCATCGATGCGAGTATCCGAACAGGGAATAATGCAAATGCATAGTATCTTTTTTATAATAAAAACACCTTTTTTTCACTTCTCCAATATTTCAGGTGCTTGAATTTTAAAATGATTTTAGATAACAACTCCTAGAACCAACCAGTACAACTTGTTCTTCTCAATATATTAGCATAGTATCTTTTTTTTTGTTCTTCTCAATATATTAGCAACTATTTATCTCGACGCTATAAAAGGAAATCTAAAAATAAGAAAAGAAACAAGCAATTTGCCATCACGAACAAAGGACTTACACAGGAGGAAATTTTCCAAGCCAAACTCAACACTGTTAGAAAGGAACAATTACAGATTATATTAGTAATTTTTTTTGTTGTGCAATGTTAGGGGCCATGGCCCCCTGCCAGCCCCCTCAGCTCCGCCACTGAGTACAAGTAAGTTGTTATTTTTCTAATTTGTTATTTGTCTTTGTACTGTAACATATCACATTTTTGTCCTTGTTTCACTATGGAAACAACTGTAAATTGTTAATATATGTTAGGTTGTGTTTAGTTGCTCCAAAGTTTGGACTCCTCCAAAATTTCCGTCACATCGAATCTTTAAATGTAGCCGAAATCGAATCTTTAAACGTAGCCGAAGACGCATGCATGGAGTATGAAATATAACTAATTGCACAATTTGGATGTACGTTGCAAGAAAAATCTTATGAGCCTAGTTCGCCCATGGTAGGACAATATTTACCACAAATAAATGAAAAGTGCTATTCAGGTTTCACTTTCTAGTCACTTTTCGGGAACTAAACACAACCTTAATTGTCTTTGTGCCAACACGAAACAGACTTTGACATGCTACGGTTTTGTCAAACGGTTTGTTTATCATCAGAACTAAAAATTGCAAATTGTGGTTAGATTTCATGAAATGTTTTCTATCTGGATTCTCTAAAGTCTCAACAAACATTTGAATTGATAAATAAAAAAAGGTTTTTAAGTGTAACATATTCTAACTTTTTGCAATAAAAGGAACTAAAACTAAAAAATATAAAATTGATAGTACATACAGGTGCAAAAGAAATACTCTATCCAGTCCAAATTGTAAGATGTTTTGGATTTTCTTTAGAGTCATGAGTTTAGATTATGAGGAAGTATGTATTTGTGTTGAGGAGTTGTGTTCACTAAGTCATGCAAAGATTTTCTTTTTGCAAGTTGAAAAAAAGGACTTCAAATCGTGGTGCCGACTATAATTTATTCTTCCCTTGGACAAATAAGCTATGCATGCTTTATGTATACCTTTAATTATATGCCACGCGACTAGTCATGTCACCCGATGTGTCAGTTGTGTCACGTTAATGACGATGTGAGCTCCCTATTAAAACATGTTCTATGGCAACCGTACTTTTCATCATGGGAAGCTCTCATGGTAGTGCGTACTATGACCAAACAAGAATCCTGTCCGTGACGTGTATGCCT
This sequence comes from Hyparrhenia diplandra, assembly GCA_015847255.1. Taxonomy (NCBI): domain Eukaryota; kingdom Viridiplantae; phylum Streptophyta; class Magnoliopsida; order Poales; family Poaceae; genus Hyparrhenia; species Hyparrhenia diplandra. Next base: position 164,103 of record JADLZK010007964.1, read on the forward strand.
TATGGCGAAGAAAACATTCCAGGTTAACTAGTAGCTTAACCTACGGTACCTAGTAGCTAAGCCAATGAGCTTGCATCCACGTTTTTGTAGGGCATTGCATCATACTATAATAAGCCATAGAGATGCGCATCCAATTCAGCAGGCACTGTCTCTGTGACGTGGACGCTGACGCATGTTTTTTGTATTATGGTCAGGGGCCATTAATCTGTACGTCTTTGTCCACTTGTCACACATGGTCTGCCACCAGTGGTACGTACCCTCAATACTTTTAAGTAGCAAAGACAAATGCAAATTGATAAGCATGTCCAATGCTTCCAAACTACATTATATTACATGTCCCCTAGTATCTGAAATTCCTTTCAATATTCACAGAAATTAAATTTCAATATTACTGTTGGTATTCTCAATTTCCTTGACGGTGCAGCTACCATCAGGGAATTTTTGGTTTCCAGTAGTGAATATAATGGTAACGAAGCATCACCGTAATTACTAATAACGAGTTAATAACTAAGGCCTATGCAACATTTTAAAATTGTGACTTGGGAAAAACTATCAACGAGAAGGTTAAAAAAAAGGAGAAAAAAATTTGATGACACAGGTTTACGTTTGTGCATTAGGAGAGCGACAAAGATGATAATAAGACCAGATACACAGCTTCCTCGCTCTTTCAGCAACAGATCGATGTTACACCAGTCAGGACTTGCAAATAACTTGGCCGGCAAGCCATCGAATATGGCGCCACCAGTCAACAACTACTCATCAAATTATAAGTTTTGTTAGTTTGTGGATGGGATGGCCCACCAGTTGTGGATGGCCAGGCTACCAGTTTGGCAGTTTAATATTTATGGTGTGTTCACTTCACGACCTAAAAGTGCTATAGTATCCGTCACATCAAATTTTTTGACGCATAAATAAAGTATTAAATAACAAATAGAAATAAAAAAAAGTCTTTACAATAACCGAACCCAAAGTAGTCGCTTTCCGTCCATTGTGACCTATAGTAACTTTCAGTTGATGAACCAAATATACCATGTACTAATAACTAGATATTGATTCTATCCCATAATATAAGAAAAAACATTAGTTTCTTTTTTTGATGAGGATGATTTTTTAGTTAAACCCTTAGTCAATGTCCTATGTTTGAGCGAACTAAGCATAACCTAGCTGGTTAATTAGGTTCCTTATGTTGGAACCTACCCACCTAGGTTTAACTGTGCTCATATTTTACAAGATTTAACTGCAATATTATTTTTATGGTAGGCGATGTGCCTATCAATAGGGAGGTGAGTATATGCAGCCAACATGGCCAGTTTGAATAACAATCTCATTCCAAATAATGTGGTGAACCATTATTCCTGAATTAATGCTATAAATTACGCCGAGTTACTTAATTCATTATTAGCTTTATACATATATAGCTACAAAATTCAGAGAGATAGGTGGTAATAGATAACACATTCTATTTCTAACAGGCAAACACACCAAGATGATTCCTTTAGTAGGGATGATCTAGATTCTCATAGAAACTTTTTGAATCTGGATTCTCTAAAGTCTCAACAAACAATTTTGTAGATGAGTCACAATGACCTTAGGTTGAATTCTAATTCATAAGATTTTTTTTGAAAACCTATATATACAAAAATATGTATAAACAATTTAAACACAACATATTTTAACTTATTGCAGAAAAAGAAATAAATCTAAAAAACAAAATTTATAGTAAATCCGAAAAAGAAATGAGCCTGTACAGAGGTGACTTTAAACAAATGAGGCTGCAAAAGAAATTTCTGTGTCCATCTTAAATTGTAAGACGTTTTGACATCTTCATATTCATAATACTTTCTGCTATGCACTCAGATGTAGTGCATGTCTAACTTGGTACCAAAAAATAACTCACCTAGAAAGTAAATTCAAAACATCTTTTTATCCTGGAACATAGAGGGAGTAGAAGAGAATGTGTGCGAAACCATCTCAAGTAAATTCAGGTTGCTGTAGAAAGAAACCGTGATAGACAGGGTGTCTCAGCTCGATCAGACTTCTTCTGTTTGGCGTGATTCTCTGGGCGAATCAGAGCTGATTCCGTGAACCAAAACTGTCGCTTTGTGTTATCATTAATTTCTGACATCCTATTTTCACCAAAAAATCTTTCTTTTTGCCTAAATTTCTTTGTGTACTATAAGTAAACCGGCACAGTCCAGTCCTCGCAGTGGGCAAGCCAGCCACCAAGAAAGCCAAACCTCCCCGTCCCGATGGAGAAGACCGCCGCCAGCAATGGCGAGGCAGTGGCGGCGGCGGCTGTCCGGGGCTCGTGGAACTTCGCGCCGAACGAGACCCTGCTGGGCCTGACGGCGCTGTCGGTGCGCGGCGTGCTGGGCAGGGTCAAGGCCGGGATGGTGGAGGACGCAGAAGGCGGCCGGCCGGTGGTCCCGATGGGCCACGGCGACCCGTCGGCGTTCCCGTGCTTCCGGACGGCGCCGGAGGCCGTGGACGCCGTCGCCGGCGCGCTCCAGTCCGGGGAGTACAACTCCTACTCAACTTGCGTCGGCCTTGAGCCTGCACGGAGGTGACTTCCCTCTCTCCGCCCCTATTGCTGCTTTAGTTATTTGCAGATGCACATCCTATCCAACTGCTTGAAGATGAAATAATTATTGTGATCCTGTTGCTTGAAAAGTGCTGAAAAAATTATTGTGATGAGTAAATTAAAGTAGCTTTTTTAATTAAAAACAAATTGCGCAGTAAAATTGAAAATAGACGAATCTTTTTTTCAGTTTTCGTCATGGACAATAATTGGTCAAATCACTGAACCGAACATCTGCCAAAATATTTTGTAGGTGATTTCATAGCGAAAAATTTTCAGTTTTGCGTCTGGTGAAGCATATTTCAGTGTGTCAACTGCTCTAGTTGGACAAGTGATTACTTACTGGACTGGTTTGAGGCCCTTTGACTTCCACACCTTATTTCATAAAAGAGATTGCACACCATTAATTCATTATTGCTTGATTGAGTCAGCATGATCTTTTGTGTTAGTTAACACAGCATATGTTCTGTTTGGGAATCACTAAACCTTACATCTGCCAGTATTGTCTTTGCCAACCTGCTCTGAAAGCATACAGTTGACTGGTTCTGTGGAAAGGCTGTTTGATTCCCCCACCTTATTTCAGAAAAGAGATTGCACATCATTAATTCATTATTGCTGGAGTCAGCATGAATTTAGTAGTCAGTTCTAGTTAACAGAGCCTTTTCTCTGTTTCGCAATCACTGAACATTACATCTGCCAATATTGTCTTGGCCAATTTGCTGTGATAGCAAACAGTCACGGGGTATGAATGATAAAATATATATACCAAAAAACAATACTACAAGTGAATAACTATTTAACTGATCCTATGGAAAGGTTGTTTGTCTCCCCCACTTTATTTCAGAAAAAAGATTCATGCACCATTAATTCATCATTGCTGAAGTCAACATGCTCTGTTTGGGAATCACTGAACATTGTCTCTGTCAACTTTATGTGATAGCCACTAACATCAACAATACAAGGGGACATATTGCTTTGCACCTTGGTTCCTGTTCCAACTATAAGATTCACTTCCTTAGATTATGTTGAGTTGAGTCATAACATTTTACATTTCCTGTTTCCATGATTTCTTTTTGGTTATCCAATCAGTACTACATGTTTGTGTTCATAAAAAAAGATAATGAGTCAACCCTGCACCTGTACTACATGCTATGTATTCAGTCTCTTGATGCCTAGGAGTTTGCACAATGAAATTTTCTCCAGACAGTCGTTTGTGGGTTTTTTTTTTGTTTGCAGTATAAACTAAAAAGTACTTAATTTCTTCCAGTTAATAAGAATTCCATTATACATCTTTGTTCTTCACAACTCCAAACATTACCTTACTGTGGCTTAAAACCATAAATTTCAGGTCCATTGCTCAGTACTTATCCCATGATTTGCCATATAACTTGTCACCTGATGATGTCTACCTCACAAGTGGATGTGCTCAAGCAATTGAGATAATCTGCTCTGTGTTAGCTCGTCCTGGTGCCAACATCTTGGTTCCAAGGCCTGGCTACTTGTTCTATGAGGCACGCGCTGTTTTCAATGGCATGGAAGCACGGTATTTCGATCTTCTACCTGAGAAAGATTGGGAGGTTGATATTGATGGCGTCCAGGCTCTTGCTGATAATAACACTGTTGCCATGGTCATTGTCAACCCAGGAAACCCATGTGGCAATGTCTACACCTATGAGCACCTAGCCAAGGCAAGTTCTAATAAGCTACTTCTTCTGCCTCAGTGAATCATTCTTGGAGCCTGAATGCCCATATGTGTTCATGATTTTCTAGGTTGCTGAGACCGCGCGGAAACTTGGCATATTTGTCATAGCAGATGAGGTTTATGCACACTTGACATTTGGAGAGAGGAAATTTGTGCCCATGGGTGTGTTTGGGGCTGTGGCTCCAGTGCTCACACTGGGTTCCATATCTAAGAAATGGGTGGTGCCTGGATGGCGGCTTGGATGGATAGTTACCAATGATCCGAATGGTGTATTTCAGATGACTAAGGTTCTTTACTTTTGCATGGTTTAACATTGGTTATCTGATAATCAGATTTGAAATTGGTTTGCATTTCATATAACAAAATGGCCTGGGTGCTGACATGCCTGATCAAATAGTAGTGCTATTTTTCACATTTTGGAATTAAATGATGGGGCCATGCAAAATGCATTCACATAATGCTTAGAAAAGTTTTTTTTTTCTTCTTTCAGGTAGTTAGCAGCATCAAGAGCTACCTTGATATCTCCTCTGATCCTCCAACATTTGTCCAGGTAACTATAACTGTGTTCCAATTTTCCTACGAGACTTGACACTGTGCATAGGAAAATACTGGTTTGCATCGACTTAACAACAAAATTTTGTTTTTCAGGGAGCAATTCCAAACCTCTTCGAGAACACAAAACAGGAATTTTTCAAAAAAACCACCAAAATTATAAAAAGAAAGTGCAGACATATGCTGGGAAAAGTTGAAGGGCATCAATGCAATCACATGCCCAAGCAAACCAGAGGGATCCATGTTTGTAATGGTCTGTGAATCATTTGCTGGAGACCATGATTCATTTGAATCTATACTCTTCCATGTTGCTGGACACCATGAGGGATTTGCTAACAATATATGAAGTTCCCTTGACTTGCTACAGGTGAAACTGGATGTATCTTGCCTATCGGACATCAAAGATGACATGGACTTCTGCTGCCGGCTAGCAAATGAAGAATTAGTGGTTGTTCTACCAGGTATTGGTCTTCGAATACATGATTCATTTGAAACTATAGTTGTACAATGCAGATCAGTTCATCAGCTTAATTAGTACAAGACATTTTCCCATTCACCTTGGGATCACCTTTTTATTTGAGATGTAACATGCTGGAAACAAATTTTCAGGATGTGCTGTGGGATACAAGGATTGGCTTCGGATCACCTTTGCAATTGATCCATCTTCTCTCGAAGATGGACTTGATAGGCTGAAGTCCTTCTGCTTGCGATACAGCAAGCCGACAAAGTGATAAGATAAACTCACCACCTGTTCCAGAGATACGTTTATGATATTGTATCATCTTCACTCGAAGATGATATATTTGGTGCTCTAGATCGACAGTAATAAGCAGTTGCTGATTCCATGACATCTACTCATCTACTGTGTGTAGGTGCTACACGAATTTTAGGGGATTTTGATTGTTATGATCTTCTACACAGATGTGTATATGATATTGTATCATCTTCACTCGAAGATAATATATTTGGTGCTCTAGATCGACAGTAATAAGCAGTGGTTGATTCCATGACACCTAGTCATCTACTGTGTGTGCAACACGAATGTTAGGGGATTTGAATGTTATGAACTTCTACACAGACATGTATATGATATTGTATCATCTTCACTCGAAGATGATACATTTGGTGCTCTAGATCGACAGTATTAAGCAGTGGGCTTTGATTCTATGTCATCTACTCATCTAATATGTGTAGTGCTACACGAATTTTAGGGGATTTGAAGTGTCGGAGACTCCACCTCTTTCATGAATCCATCAAGTTTGGTCTAATATGTTTCGAAGTGAAATCACCATTTTCCTTTTACTCCCCAGGTTTTAAATTACAAGCTGTTCTGTTTTTTCTAGATATAGTCTTACTATCTATACATATATAGTACTCCTCGATTCTAAATTGTAAGTCATTTCAAAAACTTTTAGAGAGTCAAAGCATCTAATTGGATCAAAATTATAGAGAATTACAAAGATTTTTGAAATTAAATAGGTATATTATGAAAATATAATTAACGAAGAATCTGAAGGTCCTAAATGACTAGAGGAGGTGAATAGCCTAATAAAAAAATCTACAAAATCACTAGAGCAAACTTGTTAGAATAACAAACGGCGACATTGCGGTTGCTCTAGCTCTATGGTTAGGCAAGCCACCTATTTGCACAATTCTAGTTGAACTAATGTCTCTAATTCAATCACAAGGCTATATTGTTACTTTACTCCTAGGTGAGATCACTACACAACTAACAAGGGCAACTAGCACAAGATTATCAACTAGAATCAAATACACTACTAAGCAACTAAAAGCTACACAACTAAGAGCTACACAAGATATATAAGAATCAATGAATACAATCGAGGAGAAGGATTGTTATACCGACTTGTAGAGGCAATGAATCAATCACCAATAGAGATGTACAATCACAATCAACAAGATGAAGCCAATAACCAAAGGAGACAATGAACAAGTCGTTTCATGCACCAATGAGTTCACTCATGCACCAATGAGTTAACTCTCCAAGGGTGGTGCTCAAGCTAGTTGGTCAAATGAGGTCAAAGCCACCACTCACAATTGAGGTACCCAAGACACGAGCAATTTAGAGATGCAATTGTTTTCATTTGTCTTGCAGGTTTTCATAGGTTTTCACTGAATAAAAGTATCTTAAATGATGGATTAAAGTACCACCATTGCTAGGAGAGTATTCTCGTTGAGAACATCGAAAGCAGATATATTGTTTGCTACATTTGGAGGTGAGAATGAAAATATATTAATTTTACAAATAATGGAAGACATCAGCGTCGGGAATTAATTGGGCCATGGATCAGAATTTGGCCCATAAAGGCCTATGAGCATTATAATTAGATATGATGAAAGGTTTAGTACCACATTGCTTGCTAAAGATGAAGGGAGACTAGGAGACCCTTATATATAGAACCACCTCTAGAATTATTAATTGTTTTTTGGTAATTCATTATTCATCTCATCTCGGCCCGTTGGATTAGAGAGGGCTCCCAATGTGAGAAACTTTCTGTAACTTTTCAATGTAGGTTTTTAAAGATCTTGGACTAGACTAAATCAAAATGGAAAAAGTAATAGATTAGATCTAGTTGAGAGCTTTTAGGGAGAGCTAAGCAATATGCTCGGTTTTGGAGGAGTTTTTAGTTTTTTTGGTATGTTTTGTATCTTTACTCAACAAGATTTATGCCTTTAATATGTTATTCTTCGCCATTTCCTTTTATTCATTTTCATATATATGGGCAGGGTATAGTATTTATGTCTTTGCCCCCATTGGATCTTTGAGCAGTATTGCAAAGTGCTCCATCACCAGTTATCATCATTAGTGCGGCCAGGGTAGTAATCTATAGAATAGACATGGTGTGCAAGATTATAGGTTACTTGAGTTGTTTGCTAGCCTCTCCTCCTCCCTCCGTGAAGTTACTGTAGTCGGTAGCTGCACCGGCTGCACGTACGTCATCAGGAAACCTGCCCTGAGGACCAAGATCGCCCTGAGGACCAAGATTTGGAATCCACCACATGGCCGCCGGTTGATGTTCATAGATCTTGGGGCACCACCGACGTGCTCCTTCGGGAGACGCCGCCGCCGGCAAGATGGTGCCCGTGCTGGCTTTCTGCCAACGCCAGATTCAGGTAAAGTATGTTGCTGCTCCTGTCATGCATTTTGTGTTATGTTTGTTTATGAACGTACGCGAGAGTCCGTTTGACGCTGGTCGATATATTAGTGATCTGAATGCATCTGCCCCAGAAAACCAGCATCTTCTTCCTTTCTGACTTGAGTCACAGCAGCATGCACATGGTCCACAATGACCAACAAATCGCAGGCCGGGACTATATGCCATTGTCGCAGTTCACGCCAACATATCCGCATATGTTTTTGCCTGTTGCACGTCGGCGCTTTCACTGGTTCCATAGACGCTTCGAGAACCTCCATTGCATCCGGGAGGGACCGTTGCAGCAAATAGTAGCATGTTGTGATTTGCGTTGTCGGCGGGCATTGCACGCACCGGAGGTCTGCAATCCAGAGTGCGGTCATGCGGTGCAAGCTAGAAGAAGAGGAAAAACTTTACCTTTGGTGGTGCCGACGGCTTCCCCCACACCTCCTTTGCGCCAGCCAACGCTGTGGCGCCGAGGAAGGAGCTCCGTTGGCGTGCCTGATAGGACTGTGGAGGGATTGGCCTCCCGACGTCCACCCACCAATTGAGAAGTGGTCCTGCACGCCCTCAGTGAGCAGGACGTCAAGAAACAAGTCCAAGAGCGCGGCATTTACTCGGTTTAGCAACGTTTCCGCATGTCATGTTTTCATGAAAGATAGCCATTTGCTAGGTGCTTTTGAACAGGTGTTCCTACAATTCCACATCATTGATCTCACGGTGGAAGATAATAGTTGTTTAGTTCCCGTGATATTTTCACAAGGAATTGGACCCACATTCTCTTTATCGTCGAAATTTACAAAATCACTCAATATTATATCATCCCTAGTTTTGAGGTAGTCGAGTAACTGGTCAATAGCAGAAGGCGTATGGGCAACAAAGATCATGTACTATCCTTGGCTTTCTCTTTGTTGAAACTGTTATGATACAAAAAAGAATCAACAATCGAGCATTTGTTTGGGACCCGGATAATTTTTCTCATCTGAATGGCAGCCAATTGATCAAATACTTGACTACCTCAAAACAAGCGATGATATAACAAAGATTTCGACCATCAAGAGAACGCGGGTCCAATTCCTTGTGAAAATACCATATGAACTAAAAAAAAATTTGGTATCTTCTTCCGCAAGATCAATGGTAACATCTTGTCTCGACTATCATCTTTGGTAACAATATTTTTGAAACTGCGATAGACATCCTACTTTCATACTAAGCAGACATCTTAATCGAATTGGACCCTATACCAACCGGGCAACAAACAATCTACTAAATGTTGAAAGGAAAAATTTTGGAAGCAATAACTAACAAAGAAATAGATGACAACCTCGGGAGAAGAAGAAGAACGTAGTAGCCTAGGGTGATGGTACATGCTCTATGTATATGTGTGTATATATACACAGAGATATTTGTCTGGTATATATTAGTTCTGAATTCACAAAGTTCTTATGAAATTGTGTACCGCATGCACATAGACCACAATGACCAACACATGGATCAGAGGCATATATGCCATTGTCCTGCACGCCAGCCAACCAATATATATCACATATATTTTTGCCTGTTGGATTCGCCGCTTTCGCTAGCTCCATAGTTGCTTTGCGATTGCATTTCATCAGGGAGGGAGCGTGCCAGCAAATAGTAGCATGTCATGATCTGCATTGCGCTGCAAGCCAGCAAGTCCTGATTTCTATATTAATTATCCTTTGCAAGCTTCTGAGGTTACAAATATCATCGCGTCCGTCGTGACGCGTATTTGTGAGGAGTGACGCGTATTTGCCTATGGTGATGATATATATGTGTATATATACACACAATGACGTTTGTATGCCTGTGTTCCGGCCCAAACAATGTAATTGTTTTGTCCACTTTTATATAGGAAAACACCTGTCATATTACCCTTGGTGCTGTCCATGGTTTACACAGGCCGTCATGTTGCTCTTTTGCTGCCAATAGCAATAGTTATATATCAACCATAACATTGCATGCAGTCTGCAAATAATGCGTACGATGCATGCATTCTGCAAATTAATAATTTGAAAGCACAAACGTCATAAGAATTGTTTACTCGCTTTGAGTTAGTAAACATGTCATGAACCGAAAAGGGATTGCCGAAAAAGGGCCCAACAAGGGGGAACGCATAGCGCCGCCGGGGCCCAAGGCCCCGGCCGGCCAAGGCCTGAGGGCTGGGCGCCGCCACCGCCCACCCGTGAGCATGCCATCGTCATCAGCTTCTTCGTTAAGTAAAGAATATTTAGGGAATAAAGGATAGGAATAAAATAGGAAAGGAATAAGATTGCTTGTAAAAGAGATATTCCAATCTATAAGGAAACCTCTAGACCTTTCTTAGCGGGAAAGTTTTCCTCGAACTATAAATACAAGGGGCATGTAATCGTTTGCAATCAAGAAGAAAATTAAAGGGGTAACACCCCAAAACCCTAAGCTCTCTCTCTCCATCTCTCTCTTCCCCGGCGCCCTTGCGCCACCTCCCTCCCCTTGGCGCCGTCACCTCCCCACGCCACCGCCTTGCCCACCTTGCCACAGCGCCGCCCGGCGGCCACCGCCCCGCCCCGCCCGCACCGCCTTGCCTCGTCATCTTCCACCTCTTCTACCACATCTTCAACAACCCCCGACCCAGATTGCCGCCGCCCGTAACTCCAATTGCCGCCGCCCGGCAGCCGATTACCGCCGCCGCCGCCGCCCACGCTCCACCCGCGCGCCCGCTGCCCGCCGCCCACGCCGCCGTCCCGCGCGCCGCCGCGCCGCCAACACCGCGGCCCTCCCCTCTTCTTCCTCCTCTCTACGGTTCCCAACGCCCCTAATCACCATCTACACCACCATCGCCCATTTGTCAAGTCCGTCGCCGGCGTGTCTCAGATCGCCAGAATCATTGCGGTCTGTGACAAAACCTCATCATATATGTCATACTTTTTTGTGAGATTATCGGTAGCGGTGCTACTAATTGTCTATTCTTCTCCTTCTTCACGTGGAGAGAACTGAATGCCAATAGTTTACAACAGCATCACTCAAGCCATATACTTGGTAGGAAATGTATTATGTGCAAACCATCCCTTCGCACGAACCATACAAACTTCTAATCTAGACCATAGGATGCTGATCCAAGGGGCACGAGGGGATTAGCTAATTTTTGCAAATCCCACTCCCACCTCCCCCGTGGTAATCAGCTCGTGCCCCTTGGATCTACATTCTGTGGTCTAGATTAGAAGTTTGTATGGTTATGAAAGAAATTGCCGATTGAAGGATGGAGCTCACCACAAAGACTAAAAGGATGATGACAATTTTGGCCTCCACTACACCATCCTATGCCATGTATCTAGGTCAGAGTTCGGTTCATCATGCAAAAGTCTCTTTGACAAACATTTAACCTCTCCAGCTATATACACGGCTTTTGTTTCAAATAATGATTCCTATCTTTTTGGGTACATAGTTTTCACTATACCCGTAAAATATAAAATATACAATATGTTAGATATATATAACAAGAAGATTCATGTATCTATAAAAGCAAAAATGACTTACAGTTTAAAATAGAGGGAGCATTATGTATACAAAGTGTCTGGCCGGTTACCTAAGGCAAACAAAGACAGATTCGTCACTACTAATATTTCTATAGATGTGTACTATATGAATGTTCCCCACTTGAGGATGTTACAGAAATACAGATAAGTAAATATTCTATTTATCTGTATATATGGGGGGCGGGGGGCATATGGAGATATGATGCAAAGTCAGCAACCATATATTGGGACAAAAAATTATATACATAAATTATGAACTAACATCTACTCCCTCTGTTCCAAAAAAAAAATGCAAGTCAAAGTTTGTCAATGTGCAAAGTCAGCAACCATATATATTGACTAGATTTCTAAAAAAATACGTGCAATATTTATATCTCCAAATAAATTTGTTAAAAAACTAGACTTAAAGATCTTTCTAATGATACTAATTACTTAGTATAAATGTTTATATATTTTGATATATAATTATCGATAGTTTGTAAACGTTAACTTCTCGAGAAGCGAGAATTGCATGTTTTATGGAATGGAGGGAGTATGACAACTAGAACCATATAAGAAAGTATATATATACGTTAACTTCTCGAGAAGCGAGAATTGCATGTTTTATGGAATGGAGGGAGTATGACAACTAGAACCATATAAGAAAGTATATATATGAGTTTTGTGTTATATCCAACCTGACAGAAGAAAATGTTGTGAAACCCAAACTTTTAATACAAATTTCAAATGTGCGTATCTCTTAAAGTAATTAGCCCGTGCGGTGACACGGGTTGATGGACTAGCTATTTCGAGAACAAAACCGATATTCTTCTCCTACTTTTTGCAACGTTCATTCCTACGCCATGCTTGATTTTCGTCGTAAAATATTGTTGCCATGTGAAGTTGCAATGATTAGGATATGACATGGCAGTTTAATATGAAGATTTAAATCGTCAAAATCTTTTTTTTTTTTTTTGACAACAACACGTCAAAAAATCTTTGATGGCTCAACAAAGCCCGTCATATTTTTAGCTAGCCCATTGTTCTTTTCTGAATGAGCCCCTGTTCTTACATGGGTCCAGGCATTTAGGTTCAATCTTATATGGGCCACATTTATTTTTTTGACCGTATTTCTGTATGGGCGCAGTGCATTTACAATCATTGCAGCCCACGATATACATTGCAACCTATTGAATGATTTACATCCCATTGCAACAGCCTGCAGCCCACAAAAAATATTTGTCTCATTCTGGCTAGGGGCCAAAGATTATATAATTTTAAAAATAGTCAGATTGTATAAATAGTCGGATTATAAAAAACTAGTCAGATTATATAATTAAAAAAATCATACCGAAGGACTAAGAAATTGCAAATTTGAGTTTTTAGACATGTTGGACATTAATAAATAGTCAGAGCTTATTATAAGACTCAGGTAATCCATTTTAAATTATCCGATAATTATATCAATCGAAATTTGTCGATACTAATTTCCACTGCATCCTCATGGGTATCAAAAACTTTTCTCTGTATATTTAAAATCTGGATTCAGATTCAGATTCAGATTAGCATGTATTATGACAGGTAAAATTTGGATGGAAAACTCGAATCTCGTTAGCTCGCCGCTCGTCGTGGCTCATTTCGACTTCGACTTCGACTCGGCTCGTTAGACTAACGAGCCGAGCCGAGCCAAGATTTAAGCTCGTTAGCTATATCAAGCCAACTCGAGCTAGCTTCGCGAGCCGCTTCGTGAGCCAAACGAGCTATACATACAAGGAAAAAAAGCAGCAAAATCTATATTAGTTTTGTATTACATTATGTCGTGCATTACATATGTTAGCACATATTAAGTTTTTTTCACTCTAAGGTTCCTAGATGTATTATTTTTTATATTATTATAATTTTTAAATTTTAGATAAATATAAATATTATATTTTGGGTATTTTTTATCCTTGGCTCGTGAGCTTAACGAGCAATTTCGAGCTTTTTAACGAGCGAAAGTCGGCTGGACTTTTGGCTCGTTAAGATAATGAGCTGAGCCGAGCTAGCTCGTTATCCTAACGAGCCATAACGAGCCGAGCCGAGCCGAGTCGGCTCGTTATCCAGCTTTAATGGCAGGACAAGATCCTTAGAAAAAAAAAAAGGCAGAGGACACGGTAACCATTTGTAGTGCGATCTTGAGTCGTCAATCATTCGTCGCCATCTGGTCTGCTACCCTGTTCCTCTCTGATCGGTTACTCTGCTCTTCTTCTTCCTCCTCTTCTTTCATGCATAGAACACAATAGAATAGAAATCTACTCTCTCTGTCTCAAAAAAAAACATGTATTTATGGAAATCGTGCCAGTCAACTTAACCGAAATTTGACTAAATTTATAGTAATTAGTTTCAATATTTATGTCTCAAACAAAAATTATTATGAAAATATATTCCGTCATGAATTTATTAATACTAATTTTTTATTATAAGTATTAATAAAATTTATATAAATTTAGTTAAAGTTAAAATTGACTTTTCAGAAGTAAGAATTGCATGTTTTTTGAATAAATAAATGCAAAAATAAATTGCAACAAAAAATGGAACCAAGAGACTAAACACAGGCCAGGCATGGACAGACATGTTGAAAATTGCTTTAGCTAGTGATGAAGACTCGGGTAATCCATTTTTAATTACCCGATAATCATATCCGTCAGACTTTTTTCAGTATCAATTTTACCCTACATTTGCATACATTACAATACAACCAGATTCAAATTATTCAAAGTATTATGTGGATATAAAATGCTCTTCTTCGTATATTCAGATTCAGAGTACCATGATGATTAAGACAAAAGGAAAGAAAAAAGACAGCAGGAGAGGACGACACGTAACATAACCCTTTGTAGTGCGATCTCTGAAGTCCTCCTCAATCATTCATCGCCATCTGTGTCTCTTACTCTGTTCCTCTTCTCTTCTTCCTTCCCAAGATGAAGATGATGGTTCCTCTCAGTTTCCAGTCCACTCACCTTCTTCCTCCCCAAGTTAGAAGACTCTGCTCACACTAGCAGTGCTATAAGTAGCCAAGATCGCAGTGGCCACTATGCTCAGCTCAGCTCGCAGAGTCGCAGTGGCCAAGAAACCGAAACAGAGCAACCACCACGATGGAGAAGAGCAACAAGAGCGGCAGCAATGGGGTGGCGAAAGCGGCGGTCCCGGACGACTCGTGGAACTTCGAGCCGAACGAGAGGCTCCTGGGCCTGATGTCGCTCTCGGTGCGCGGCGTGCTAGCCAAGATCAAGGCCGAGATGGTCGCCGCCGACGCGAGGCCGGTGATCCCGATGGGCGCCGGCGACCCGTCGGCGTTCCCGTGCTTCCGGACGGCGCCGGAGGCCGTGGACGCCGTCGCCGGCGCGCTCCAGTCCGGCGAGTTCAACTCCTACTCCACTGGCGTCGGCCTTGACCCCGCACGGAGGTGAGCTGAGCTGTCTGACTTCTTGTTCTTGTTAACACAGTCAGCATGATTTTAATGGCTACTTCAAGTTAACACAGGCTATGTATGTTCAGCATGATTCCATTATAATAAGCACATGTTTGTTCAAGTTAATACAGCATATTTTGTTTTCAATTACTACAGATTCCATTATAATAAGCACATGTTTGTTCTTCCCAACTCTGAATTCAGGTCCATCGCACAGTACTTATCCCATGATTTGCCATATGAATTGTCAATTGATGATGTCTACCTCACAAACGGCTGTGCTCAAGCAATTGAGATAATCTGCTCTGTGTTAGCTCGTCCTGGTGCCAACATCTTGCTCCCAAGGCCCGGCTACAAGTTCTATGAGGTGCGCGCTGTTTTCAATGGAATAGAACCCCGGTACTTCGATCTTCTACCTGAGAAAGACTGGGAGGTGGACACTGATGGCGTCCTAGCTCTTGCTGACAAGAACACTGTTGCCATTGTCATCATCAACCCTGGAAACCCATGTGGCAATGTCTACTCCTTTGAGCACCTGGCCAAGGCAAGTTCTAATAAACAATGCTTCTACATTAGTTGACTGCTATGGGATAGTCTGATTTCTGAATGTGTATTTGTGTCCATGATTTTCTAGGTTGCTGAGACCGCGCGGAAGCTTGGCATATTTGTCATAGCAGATGAGGCTTATGCACACTTGACAATTGGAGAGAGGAAGTTTGTGCCCATGGGTGTGTTTGGGGCTGTGGCTCCAGTGATCACACTGGGGTCTTTATCAAAGAGATGGCTGGTGCCCGGTTGGCGGCTTGGATGGATTGTTACCAATGATCCTAGTGGTGTATTTCAGAGAACCAAGGTTCTTACTTTACTTCAACTCAATGTCCAGGCTGCTGAGTGCTGTCATACTAGATTTAATAGCAAAGCTATTCTTCAGATTTTGGAAGTAAATGAAGGTACATCGCAAAATACTGTCACACAATTCTTAATTAGACATGTTTTTTTTTGTTGTTCTTTCAGGTAGCCGCTAGCATCAAGACCTACCATTTTATCTGCTCTGATCCTACAACATTTGTTCAGGTGACTATAACAGCACTGCCATTTTCATTCAAGGCTAGAAAGAAATTCATAGGAAATATAATGTTGCGCATTGACTTAAAATCACATCACAAAATCCTGTTGGCTAGGGAGCAGTTCCAAACCTCCTGGAGAACTCAAAGGAGGAGTTCTTCCAGAAAACCATCAAAATTCTCAAACAAAGTGCAGACCTGTGCTGGGACAAGCTGAAGGACATCAACGCAATCACATGCCCAAGCAAACCAATGGGATCCATGTTTGTAATGGTCTGTGATGATTCACAACATATATGCTTCCATACTGCAAGACATCATGAGTGATTTGCTAACAGGTTGGTGTGTACTTGCTACAGGGGAAACTGGATCTGTCTTGCATGCAGGACATCAAAGATGACATGGACTTCTGCTGCCGGCTGGCAAAGGAGGAATCAGTGGTTATTCTGCCAGGTGCTCTATTTTCTTGCATCCATGCACCTTGAGATCATCTTTTTCGTTTGATTGAGATGTAATGTAACATGGTGGAAATTACAAATTGTCATCAGGGCGTGTTGTGGGATGCAAGGATTGGCTCCGGATCACGTTTGCAATTGATCCATCTTCTCTCGAAGACGGGCTTCACAGGCTCAAGTCCTTCTGCCTGCGACACAGCAAGCCGGCCGGCATAGTGATGTGATGAGCTGCTCCATCCCCGGTTCGTTCGTTGCAATTGCAACAGCGATCGAGACAGACTTTTATGGACTTGTTCTACAGATGTATGTATGATATTGTAGTTGTAACATCTTCACTCGAAGATGATATAGTTGGTGATCTCGGAATGGCAGTTAGGGGGATCTGAAGTCTACAAGACTCCATGTCTTGGAAACAATAAAGTTTGGGTTTGTAACGTTGGAATATTGCAGACTCAGCAGCGGTCTCTGTTTGGTCGGGGGAACAAATGACAACGTTTGTCCTGCTTCTTGGGCCCGCCGGCCTGGGGTTTGTATACCTGGGTTTGGGCCCTCTCTTGCTTGGGCTCTCGGCCGTCCCGCTCCCTGCACCTCTCCAGCCTTCAGGGTAGCACTTGTATCTCCAAATTCCGCTAAAAAACATTCCAATTTCCCCTAAAAAACTTGTATCTCTAAATAAGTTTATAATATGAAAATATATTCAAAGATCTATAAAATGATACTAATATATCCTCACAAAAAATGATACTAATATATATTATAAATATTAAAATGTTTTGTTGTATATATATTTTCAACCGGCGAGAAACAACAATTTTTTTTTTTTGAGACGGAGAGAGTTCTTATCACACATTTTCTTTTTGGTTAACATGTGAAAAAAAAAATATTATAGATCTTAGTACATCTATTACTCATTTTGGCACGAGTTTATTTGTTATCAAATAGAGATAGATAACAGTTCTTTCTAAAATAGCTAGCAACATAAGGCCGTCCTAGGTAGTACACCAAGATGAGCTTCCCTCTCTCCCCAGCTGACATAACCTAATTTTAAGAAATAATTGTTTAATAAAAAATACTAATACAATACAATAAATTCAACTTGAGTAAAATGGTGCATGTTGAAACAACTATTTATGACATTGTCAAAACTAAGAGGGTATCCTAGGACCTAGAATATTCTTTTAATAAAATAAAACATGAAAATTTTGAGTAAACGATACAATAAGCATTAGAGATTCAAAGTAATACATGTAAATTTTTTTACAAAAACTAGATCAAAAGATAAAGGTTAAAGTATAGATTTTTCATGATTTTGCATAAATGGACGACACTAGAGGTTATACACTTTAAGTTTATTTATGATTCAACTTAATACATAGGGTTCTAACAAAAATTAATCATAGAAATCATTACTCACAAAAGCGGTGGAAATAAAACAGATGTATCCTAAAGTTCTTACAAACACCTAAAACATGTTTCCAACAAACCGATAGACTATAACTACCATTGTAAACAATAGTTGTTGATATGAGGAATTAATAATTTTAGAATTTTGGGGGAATCAAAATTTATGATTATGACATCTAATTTTCACCCGTGAGAGCACAAGTTGGTGAATTAGTATATATAATATAACTATTAAAAAAACCTATATATTTATATTTGCACTTAATTTCCATTTTTTTTTTTGTTTTCTAATGCAACAGTGTAAAGTGAAATTAATTGTGCTTACGCGAGCTCTGTAGGGCCTCATGCATGAGAGGGACAGCCCTCTATTGTAACGAACTCAGCAAAGCAACGCATAATTGTACATGTAATGGGAACAACTTAAGGAACTAGATTTTTGGTGTAGAGCAAACAAAATTACAAGATGAGATCAAAATGACCACGCAGACAGAGTTTATAGTCCAATTTAAGAACATCAAACTGCGAGAACAGATAGCCATGCATGGCAACACCTGGTCTTGTGCTAGGGGTGGCGGCAGCCGCAGGGATAACCACAGGCGGTGCTCGTCGTCTCCTGGCCTTTTGAAAGAAAATATATACTCCCTCCATATTGGTATTAGAAGTCCTTTAGGACATGATTATGCATACCAAGGAGTCATTAATCAGGGGTAATTTTTCCATGTTTGCCCTTAATAAATAAGGTTACTGATGCATTCTAAACACCAACGCATGCACAGCCCATTCGCTAGCACAGCGCTCCCGAGGCACTCCAGTCAGGAGGTTGCCGGTTCGATCCCAGCTGTAGCTTTAATTTTTGCCGTTTGCTGTGCAATTTATTAGGGGCAACGACGTCCAAGCTTGCTCGCGATTCTCAGAAGGACTTCTTTTGTACTCTGCGCGTTTGAACGGAAAAGGACTTCTATTTGCATTACGGAGGGAGTATCTCTTATTGTTTTTCTCAATATAATGAAGTTGTTCAATACTATAAGGTAACATGATTGGGACTAGGCCCGGCCTCCAAGTTGCAACCCACTTGGGCACTTAGTGGAACGCTGACTCTGAGGTTGTCTCTCTGTTACCCTGGACGAATCAGTCAGGGCGTGTTTGGATGAAAATCTCTTGCCGATGCAGCTGCAGGAAGGCAACAGATTTGACCCCAGGCTTTGGAAATCAGACGCCTGGGGGTGCTGTTTTGACTAGGTGCCGCCGCCTCCACGCTCGTGTGAAGCAAGCAAACTGTCGGTGCCGCCCTTGCTTCCCATGGTTGCGCCTCTATGGAAGATTTTTTCAGCTTCTTGATTACGGTGGTGGGATCCACCATGCCGACCACCGTGAGCATCCCCAGGTGACTCTCAAAGCCTATTGAATCAATACCTGGATATCAATTTGGCATACATAGCGTCTCAATTTTCGTTGGCGTATATTTGCCCATAAACAAGGAAGGGCAAAATTGGGTAAGGAAAAATAATAAACGTGCAAGATTTTATAATGCAATGCCCGTAAAAAGGACTCGCTTCTTACCATAAATTTCTGCGACGGCCTTCCTCACTCTTGATCCTCAGTGTAACCCGCTGAGAATGTTGTAGAAACAGATAAACACGGCAATCAGTGGACACAACAGCACTATAGCTCATTAGACACGAAACAGTTCTTGATGACAAATGGACACATAAAGGTATATGCTATACATAAAGCAAGTGCTCACACATGAAGACAAGAGATGGAATAGATCTCCAAGACAAAAGTATATGCTTGTGGTTTTTATTTCGCCGTTCATGATGAATACAATAGTGCATGGTCAGATTTAGGATAGACGATATATATAGTCATATGGTTAAGAGAGGAACTCTATATATAGTGACTGCGATTGTCTAGTGCCAGTAGGTTTAAACTTTGCATATGTATTGGACCTAGTGATGTTGTGAGTAAGTGAAAGTGCTTTTCAAAAAAATTTTGAAATGCTAACTATGTGCTTAAAGGTGTTATGTTCAAGTTGGAACACATTTTTGGGGTTAGTTTTCATGGAAAGAATTGGTACAGGCCTTGTTTTTTTGCACCCACCCAAAATATCCGGTGCCCTTGTCAGGGAAGTGAAGATCTCTAGTTTGGTTTTGGCTAATTGATGACATCTTAGGACTAATCTCTCTACTTTCAGTGTGTACCTAGTTTGGGGATTGGTCTAGCCAAGTGTGAAGCATGGTGATCATGGTGGATGCAATGGAGTGATCCAAAAGGTGATCAAGTGCTTGCTTGGACTTGAGAATGAGAAAGATGTGATCAAAATGGGCTCAAGGCAAAGGTATAACCATAGGGACCATTTTGATTTCACACTCAAGACTCCATAGAGGGTGTGAGTGGTTTGAGATCGATAGCCGTACTATGAAGAGGGGAAATTTTTGGAAACTTCGATCCTCATGTGCCTCTAGGTCCAACAATCATGTCATGCATTTTATGATCTAGAGAGCTAACTCTAACCCTTGCAAAATGTTTGTGAAAATACTAACTTGGAGTGGTTGGCAATTTGAGAATCAAGGGTGAAGAGAAAGAAGTGTGGATTTCTTTGTTGGAAGGGCGCGGGACGCCGCAACACAAGCAACCGACGCACCCGATGCGCTTGGCCCAATCCTTGACACGACAGCGGTTGATCGGGCGGTGTGTGTGCTAGGGAGCAGCTGACGCTGCCATGCGTCAACTGGGCTCCCTACTGACGCGTCCGATGGTTCTTTTCATGCTCGCGGACCTCTCTGGATAGTTTGCGGACGCTTGAAGTTGCTCGAGGTACCGACACGTCCGGGCGACGCATCCACCGGTTCTTAAGCTGGCGCTAGAATCGGCGTTGGGTGCGGTGATGCACGGACGTGTGCGTCACGGTGCTTGCGTCAGCTGCCCCACTAGAGGGTGTTCACTTCCCATGCAAAGGCAAAAAGCAAACCCAAAAAGTGCTACAGTACCCGTCACATCGAATCTTTTAACGCATAAATGGATCACTAAACATAGGTAAATAGCAAAACTAATTACACAGTTTAGCTGAAAAGTGCGAGACGAATCTTTTAAACTTAGTTAATGCATGTTGGGACAATAATTACCAAATACAAACGAAATGTGCTACAGTAGCTCCAACCCAAATTATTTCGGGTTGCATGGCAACCGAACGCCCCCCAGCGTGAGAATGTGGCTGTTAGAGTTGGATGGCTAAGTTTGAAAGCCGGACACGCGGCACACATCTGGAGCGGCCGACGCGCTGCGCTCCGTAAGGCCCCGCTGCCCCCATGTGGAGTGTCAGCTGGTCGGGTGACCAGGCTAACAGTTGGGAAGGGTTCCCCCCTCCTATAAATATGGGGTGGCCGGCCATGGGATGCCTCTCTTGGCATTTTGAATTCATTCTCCATCCTTTGAGCTGAGCACACCCCCTCCCTCTCTCCCACTTGCTTGAGTGCACATCTTTGAGAGATTTGGGAGTGATCTTGAGTGCATTTGCTTAAGTGTTGCATCTAGAGGCACTTAAAGATCATTGTAGCCAGTGGATTTCTTGTTACTCTTGGAGAGCACCACTCCTAGCCGGCTCGGTGATTGTTGGAGGCGTTGGGAAGAGAAGGTGATTATTCTTGCCCACCTCCCGGTGATTTGTGAGGGGTTTGTGATCTTTCCCGGTGGAGTGCCGAATTGGTACTCTAGTGGATTGCGCATGTCGTTGAGTTACCCCTCTTCTGTGTGGTGTCAAGCGGCCTTGTGAGGCATGGCGAGAGTCGCCAACTTGAACCACCGAAGAGACAGTCGACACAACCGGAGACTAGCTTGAGGGTGCTCAAGTGAACTCCGGGTGAACAAATCAAGTGTCATATCTTTGTGATTGATTGTCTCCCGGTGATTGGCTTCGTTGTGTTCATCATCTTTCGGTGATTGGGTGACCACCTCAACACGTCGGTATAACAATCCCGCACTCCTCTTGTATTTACTTTGAGATATCTATCTTGTGTAGCTTGTGTAGCTTGCTTATCTTGAGTAGTTGTGTAGAATTGTTTAGTGGTAATTAGCTTGATCATCTAGTTGGTGAAGTAGTGACTTAGCCTTTCTGTGAATTAGAGACTTTAGCAACTAGAATTTGTTGAGCTTGGGGTTCTCAACACGACACGACACCTCCGCCCAGGCGATGCCCTGAGAGAGGCTGGGAATGAGGCCAACACTAGGGATAGGACAAGTTACAATAATGCTCCATAAATGGAGTTCACCAACCTCCCTCTATGGGAAGGACTCCTCCCTATTTATAGCCTTACATTACCTAGTGATGTAGGATTACAAGTTTGCCCTCCTATATCCTAGGCATATTCCCTCGGATCTACAAATAGTGTTCACCCAAATCGTACTTGCACACAACTCGCCGCCTTTCGCTTGCCGGGTTCACCTGCAGATCCTGCTGCCCAGTGTTAGGGACCCGCGGACCTTGTCTTGATCTGCCGGAGTGCGCTGCGGTCGAAGGTTCTGGTTGTCTTCCTCGGAGGCGGATGGCGGAGGCATAGACCTCGCTAGCGTTGCAAGGCCGGGGAGGCCCGTTCCGTGGCCGAGGTGGTTAGCGTGGCGACACCTCCGCTGCTATTTGGCGGAGGCACTGTAGATCATTTCTTTTACGCAAAAGGCCGCGAGTTAAGACAACCAATGTTAGTTCGGATCACCGCGCACGTCTCCCGTCATCGTTTAGACCTCCGCTGGTACCGCCAGGGCACGAGCCCCAACAGTTCCCCCCCTTGAGGGCGAAAGGTCGTAAGCGGAGGCGTGCCTTCGTTCTCAACGGTTCTGATACTAGCGGAGGTGTTGGGGTGACTCCCCCCAGGGCGATTCGCGAGGACCTTCGGCGTTGCGGTTTTTGAGCGTCGTGATCGCAGCGAGCGGGATTGGCGCGCCCCTCGAGGTTGAGGTCACCGTTTTCTGTCTGTTGGTCGCGGCTGTTCGTCTTGGGATGCGGAGGGTCGCTGTTGAGGCTATAAAGGGGCCTCCCGGGTGGAGACTCACCCCCCCATCGCTTTCACTCCCTTGCTTCCTTTGCCTTCCTGCGCATCCCTGTTTTTCTCGCTTCCTTTTTTTTTCTTTCGCTTTGCCTCCGCTAGCCCTTTTAATTTGCACAGTGCATCTTGGCGTGTCCTAAACCGCCTAGCATAAGGGGCCGCTTCCCCCGTCGAGAGCTCTACGGGCCATACGCGGAGCTTTTGCCGTACCGTGCTAGCCAGTATCTGCGCCTCTTTGAAGAGTGTATGCTAGACGCGGCTCGTGCTCAAGATTTGGAGGAGACCCTCTCCGACGTTGAGGCCTCCGTCGGTGATCTTATGGCTCGCGAAGATGCTGATGCTACTTACGAGCTGGGCTCCTCGAAGATGACCCAAGCGATGCTTGATGACCTCCGCGAGAAGGGGTACATTGGGGCCAATTGTGAGGTGAAGCTTCCCCAGGGTGAGACCGTGCCGGAGCTGCCGGAGCCGCAGCACCAGTGGGGCATTGTTTTCAAAGATTTTTTCACTTGCGGCCTCCGCCTGCCTTACTGCTCCTTCCTGCGTACGGTGGTGGAGTCGTTTGATGTACAGATTCACTAGCTCACTCCCCACGCGTTTCTTGCACTGTCCAAGTTTGTGTGGGCAGTTGAGTCTTATGGCGGAGAGGCGGACACGAACACCTTCGTCCGCTTTTACGAGCTTCACAAGCAGCCGAAGCCCCGAAAGATGCCGGATGGGAGCGAGAAGAGGCTTCAGTTTGGGTGTTGCACGTTCAGTTCCCGTCGTTACCAGGGTGAGGAGAAGGCGGAGATCTCCTACGCCCGAGAAGAATAAGTGGGAGCCCGGCTGGATGGATTTACGGTTCTACGCCAAAATGCGCGGACAAAGCAAGACCGTTGGACGGGGAAGAGGTTTCCGTTATCCCTTCGCCCAAGCTGGTTCTCGTGGACATCGTCTCCCGTCCTGAGCCGAACAACGATCCATCGGATCGATGGGAGAAGTGTCGTGAGGCCTTTCTTCTCGCCTGCCGTTACTCGGGAGGCCGCGATTTGGTGGAGGAGATCTGCGCGGCTAAGTACTCGCCGCTGAAGCGCTACAAGGACCCGTTCACGGTGGAGAGGTTAAATACGCTTTTGTTTTGAGGGGATGCGGAGGTGTTGGTTCGCATCCGCGCCTCGGTGTTCGGCTTAGGAGGGTGTTAGCCGGACGCCTTCGTCATGCAAGTTGAGATGGAAGCCCGGGGAGGTCTTGGGCGCCATCTCGATGAAGGAATTTCTTGCGCGGAGGTCTCAGGCAGGGACCATGCCCCGTCTGAATCGCATTTTTGAGGAGATGAAAGTGGAGTATGGCAACCACAGAGTCCCCGGCAGAGTGCTGGCGGAAGTTAAGAGGCGTGAGGACGAGGAAGTCGCCAAGCTTGCGAAGGCGGCTGAAGGGAAGTCCTCCGCGGCGCCCGCCGCAGGTGATAAGAGATGCCCCCCCGTTGACACGGGGGAAGTTGAAGAAAAGCAAGGTGGAGGGCAGCACCTCCGCTCGCCCTCCAGCCCCGTCTGCAGCTGCCACGGCCAAGGAGGAGGCCAAGAAGAAAAATAAGTTGGCCCACAAGCGGGTCAAACAGCAGGAGGTGCGGAAGTCTTCAGCCCCGCCTGCTGCCAATGAGGGTGCTGGCGAAGACGAAGTTTCCGCCGCTGGTTCGTCTGGCGCGGCGGTGGCTTTGGTCGGTGGTGGTGGGGTTGGTTCTGTCATGAAACCCTGTCCGGTCTCCCCCATCACCGTTGATGCCTGCCGTCGAGCCCTGAGTGGTAGGGCGTCCTCGGAGGTGTCGAAGGCCATGGCGGATCCCATGGCCGACTTGCCGGATTCCAGCGATGGCTCCGCGAGCTCACGCAGCGAGGAGCATCCAGGGAACCGAACTGCGCAGGAGTCTCCCGCGAAGCTGGTGAACGCGGAGGTACATGTTGATACTGCATCTGAGGATTCGTTTGTGCCTCCACTTGGTGCGAACATTACTTATCCTCAGATGCAGGAGCTTCGCGCGGCGCACAAGGCGTCTGTTGTGAACGATGTTGAAGCCGAGAGCTCTGGTGCGAAGGCACTAAAGGCTGCTGCGGTGTTAGAGGGATTGTGCACCGGGATCGCCGCTGAAGGAGGTTTGTTTCGTATCCCTTTTTCCTGTTTATTTTGAGCTTGGCTTTATGAATTTGTTATCTTATATGGTTTATTTTTTCTCTATTTCAGAAGGTAGCGGAGGTCCTGCTGGGCTTGGGGTGACTTCCCCTCGGGTCGTTGCCGAAGGTGTCCTGAGTAAGTATTCTTGGTTGGTTACTCCGCCTGGTTTTGTTTTGGTGTTGTTATGAGCGTACTTAGACTTCTGATTAGATACTATTTGCAAATATTTTTCAGAAGGAGATGTCTATGAGGTCTTCAACAAGGAGATAGACCAGAGCCTTTCGGTGCGGAGATGTTTTCTTGTAGTGTTCCTCTCTTTTTTTTCACGGAGTTCTGATGTTTATACTATTGTTTTTGTAGATGACCACCAGCTTGGAATGCGTTCGCGCTAAGGTTCATCAAGAGCTTGTTGCGCGGGACAAAATCCTGGTGGAGTTGAATGCGAAGGTCTCCGCCTGGTCTGAGGAGAAGATATCTCTGGAAAAACTCGTTTCCCAGGAGCGGGAACTTCGCCACAATGAGGCTGCCACGGCCAAGGAGGCACACGACGCGTTGCTTTCCCGCGCGGAGGCGGCTGAAAAAGCTTTGCGCGAGATGGAGGTTAAGCTTGAGGAAGCTAACGCCAGCCTGACCTCGTTGCGAGCCCAGTCGGCGGAGCGGCAGAAGCAACTGGCTAGCATCTACGCTTCCTGCACCTCTGTCGCTCACTCCTTCGCGGAGGCCGTGACCTCCGTTGGCGCGGTCGTGACGCCCTTTCCTACGGAGGGCGGGAGCACCAGTGTTTTGTCTTGGCTGGCGAGGAACGTCGCCAAGCTTCCAGACGTGCTGTGGGGGGTATCTGACTTCGGAGCTCGGGCCGCGGCGACGAACATTGCCCGCATCCTTTGCAAAGAGGGGTGTGGCGATGTGGCCCGAGTCCGTGTGAAGGAAACCCACCAACCGCCGAAGTCCGGGCGGAGCTTGGTGGTGACGCACTAAAGTTCGTGGGCTCATTCATGAAGAGATTCTGGGTGGTCCATGGGCGGGCGGAGGCTGCGTCCCTTGCTCGCTCCCTTTTTCAGGTGAGTCTGGTGCTTAAGGCTATATTTCTTTGTTTGATAGCTTTCTTTATCTGCTGGTGTGTGATAAAGTTTTTTGGCCGTGGTGGTGCACCGACGGAGGCTCCTGCGCCCGCGAGTCGAGGTTGTGGAGGAGGTTCGGGATGCTACTCCGCCCGCAGCTCCGACACGGATGGGGATTCCCATGGCGGCGATGATGACGGAGGTGTAGGAAATTTTTAGGTTTTGTATTTTGAATGGTCTTTTGAGCCTTTTTTTGCGCGGATGAGAGTCTCCGCTTGTAAAAATTAATGACGTATTGTTGAATGAAAGTCTAATATTTTACTTGAACCAATGGTTTCTTGCGCAGGTTCCTGATGAGGTGCCTGCGCAGGATGTTGATCCGCTTTGTTTTTACCGTAACGGTGTTTATGTTGACGGAGATCTTTGGCTTTTCTGGAAGGACACCTTCGCGAACCCTAGCGTAGATGATATGTACGAGGATGTTTTGTTTGATTTAGGCGCCTTACGAATGGCATTTACGCATTCCGTGGCTGGGAGGGTCCTCACTTTGAGTCTTTATAGACTTTGTTTTTGCTTTTCTAAAGTTATGTAACTAGGCTTTTTATTAATAAAGCGGAGGTTGACAAATCTTAGTGGAACCATTGTCTTTGTTACACGGAACGTTGTTCCTCTATTTGCCCTTGTCACTTGTGGATTTGACAGCGGAGGCTAGTCATTTCTTTGCTGCGCCAATCCGTCCTCTTCCGCTGCGAGGTGTTCGTAAGGAGTATTGAATGTCTTCGTTGGGGACCTCCGCCACACGTGTGGGAAGCGCTTTTTGTCACTCCTCGTCACGGGTCTTCGGCAAGGATCTGGCATTTGGTTGCTTTGCAAGAATTTCTAGCTCCGGGGGGATGTTACGAATTCTTACGCGGTCCCCCATTTGTTACCCAAATGCCAGGGTCATTACGATTTCTTACACGGTTTCATTGTTTCCGCGATTAGGCTGGCGGAGGTCGACATCCGCACTCATGATGTGCTTCTAATTTTTCTTGAGCACTTGTTGTTTTGAGATGGGTGTATGTTGTATGGTTAACGGTGAATGGTGTGTGTGTGTGTGGGGGGGGGGGGGTTGTTCTTGTTTTATAGGGCCTAAGTCATTAATTTGACTTATTGATATTGTCCTTTGGTAGGTTTGTTTGGTGAGTTGGGTTAGTATAAAAACCCATTTGTTTTCTTTTCCCTTGGACCATTTAGGTACTATGGGCCGATCTAGTGGTGGCCTAGTGAGGTAAATTTGGATATCGTGTAAGGGTTCGTAAGGAGTGGTCTAGGATGCCAATATAGCTGTCCTCTTATTCGTTGGCTGGAAGCCCAGACTAAGACAGGCACTGAGCTATTAATTCTTGCCGATGAGCTTTGGTGGTTTGTGCGGTTTGCGTTCAGGCTGGACCTACGCTAGAGGATCTTTAGGTCTACTTTGCTTCCGGTGGCGGAGGCTTTGTGGTGAAAAACTCCTATGGCGGTCTGCGATGCATGCGAGGAGGGGACGACGTCGGGCGAAAGCTTTTACGTTCGCGGCGGCGTGAAGTTGTTGCCCTACACGGTGGTGTTGATCTCGTCCTCCGTCTTGGCGTGGTTCCCGCCGCCACCACGGTTCCATCTTCCACGAGGTGGTGTGATGCTTGCGAAGCAAACGGGCGTGTGGACTAGCGAAGCTTCTATATCGCTCGCGGCACGGTAATGCATTTGCCTAGTCCGGTGGTATTGGGTGTCTTGTTTTTCTTTTTCGCCTCCCGCTACCATTGTACCATCTTCTGCGAAGGTGTTTGTACTTTCGACAGCACAATGTCAAGCACTTGTATGAATGTATAGAATAAAGCAATAGTTCTAATAAATAGGAAATTGTATATGTGATCTCATTGATGCCTTTATTGGCGGAGACTCAGCGAATGCCTGAAATGGACAGGTCTTGTTTCCGCTGTTTTGTTTTTGACACGTATCGTTGTGCCACCTCGATGCCTACGCTTCGGGTAGGACTTTTTACGAGGATTTTTCAGACCTTTACGTTTGGTCTTTGGAGATCATTTTTATGTTAGAACCTCCGCGTTCTTCTCATAAAAAATGTTCTCTTAATCTTTTGTCGCCTTTGTCGAATTACGTGACTTCGTTGCTAGTCACTTTCGACTTGTGTTTTTGTTCGTAGTTTGGGGAAGTTTCCTCTTTATATTTCAGAGGATTTTACATTAGTCTTGCCTCGTTAAAAACCTCACCTCCGCTAGGAGTTCTCTTGTGAGGAAAAGAGTGCAAGACTATTGGATTTGCAGTAAAAAACCTAATTCTACTTGCGAAAAAGGTAAATCGTGGCTATCCTCCGCTTATATTTTGCGGGGTGTAGTCTTACATGTAATATTTGCGGAGGTTATCTATGTTCCAGGTGTGATCGGAGGTATTGCCTTGCTCGTCTACTAGACGGAAGGCTCCTTGTCTTGTTGTTGCTCTTGCGATGAAGCGGGCCATCCCATTTAAACTGCGGTTTCCCCACGGTTAAAAGCATTTGGCTTTCTTTTTGAGTACAAGGTCTCCATCCTGAATATTCTTCTTGCGGACTTATTTGTCTCTCCATTTTTGGTCGCCTTTGGTATTTTCGAATGTTTTCCACGACTTCTAGCCTTGTGCTGTTCTAGGTTTCTTTTGCATATTCCTCGTCTTACGCTATCTTGTGTTTCATGACGCGGAGGCTTTCGTGCTTCACTTCCTCACGGGAGCATTGCTTCTTCTCCATACATGAGCTTGAATGGTGTGAATCCGGTGGCTCGCTTGAAGATGTTGTGTTGTGAGACCGGATCACCTTTGGTAGTTCGATACGCCCACTTGCCCTTGCGAAGGTTAAATAGGGTTTTTTGATATTGCGGAGAATATTATTCCGTTTGCTCTTTCCCTTTGCTCCGTTTGATTACGGGTGATAAACCGACGCGAAGGCTATCTTTGTTCCCATTTGGGAGCGTAAATCTACGAATTTGTGCGAGTCAAATTGCTTGCCGTTGTCTCATTGTTACCATTCTTTACCATCTGCAGTTATGTTACGCCAATAGAACTTGATTATGGAGTCGGAGGTGATTTCGCCCGGTGGCCGCCTCTATCCATCCGGTAAAGTATTCGATTTGCTACAAGCTCGCGAACTTGTTTCCTCCTTGTGCTGTTGGCAGCGGGCCAACAATATCGACTCCCCATCTCTATAGTGGCCAGGTCGGAGGTATCATTTGTGTTTCGCTGGCGAGGGTTTTTTTTACGGTGTGGTACGAAATTTTGGCAAGCTTCGCATGTCTTGACGATTTGTTGTGCGTCTTTTATATGGGTGGGCCAGTAGAATCCTTGGCGGATGGCCTTCGCGGATAGTGCTCTTGGTCCAATGTGGGATCCGCAGATGCCGGCATGTATTTCCTTAAGTAGCTCTATACCTTCGCCTTGTGAGATGCACTTGAGCATTGGCTGGACCAACCCTCTTTTGAAGAGCTGGCCATCAATGAGTGTGTAGCTTCCTGCTCGTGCTTCTGCTCTGGTAGCCTCCGCGTCGTTTTCTGGGTAGTTTACATTGTTGAGGTTGTCGTATATGGCTTGCCGCCAGTCTTCGCCTTGTACCAACATGATGGTTTTGAATGCTACTTTCAGTGTATCTGTTGCTGGTTTGTATGCCACATTGTAAATGGTGTTCTGGGGTAAGCGGAGGTTATTTGCTGCTGCCTTGGCTAGAGTGTCTGCTTCACTGTTTTGTTCTCGTGGGATGAATTTTACGGTGAATCCCTGGAATCTTCGTTCCATCGTTCTGACCACCGCAAGGTAGTTTACAAGCTCGGTTCTCGGCCATGCATTCTTTTTCCACTTGTCCCGCTACGAGCATTGAGTCTGATTTCTAACTTCTACCAGTTTCGCGCCGTAGGCCTTTGCTTTGGTAAGCCCTAGTATGAGCCCCTCATACTCTGCCGTGTTGTTGGTTTGTGGGCATTCTAGCCGAGTGGCGAAGTACGATCTGACACCCATTGGTGACATTATAACGGCGGAGGCTCCTGCTCCATTTCTACCCCATGCCCCGTCAGTGTAGACTGTCCATAATTCGGAGTGATCGTTTTGGTTTTTCTGCCTGTTCGGAGTCCATTCTGCCACGAAGTCTGCTAGTACCTGAGACCGTATTGCGGATCTGTGTACAAATGTTATTTCAAACTGAGATAGCTCCGCTGCCCATTTACTGATTCTTCCTGATGTTTCCTTGTTTTTTAGGACCTCCGCCAGTGGCTGAGTGGTCGGCACTATCACTTTATATTCTTGGAAGTAGTGCTTGAGTTTCCTGGATGCTATCACCAGGGCGTATGCTATTTTTTCTATTTCTGTGTAGTTGATTTTCGCTCCTGAGAGGGCTTCTGACACATAATATATTGGGAGCTGGAGGAGCTGGTTGTTCTCGTTCTTTTCTTGAACTGCAACTGCGCTGACGGCATGATCTGATGCTGCGATGTAAAGAAGTATGGGTTTCTCTTTATCGAGATGCTTGTTACTTTCAAATTTTGTTCTTGCGAGATACTCCTTGAGTTTTTTCAAAGGCCTCCGCTTGCTCTTCCCCATTTAATGCTTCCTCCTTTTAAGGCTTGGAAGAATTGGGGGCTTTTTTTCTAGCGACTTGGAGATGAATCTGTTTTAGTCTTTGCTATTCTTCCTGTTAACTTTTGCACGTCTTTCTTTGTTTTGGGCTCCGCCATGTCTCACGATTGCCTTTGTTTTTTACGGGTTTGCTTTGACTCCTTGGAGTGACTATATATCCGAGGACCTTCGCCTTGGTGACTCCAAATACACACTTTTCGGGGTTTAGTTTGAGACCTGATTTCTTCAGGTTCACGAAGGTTTCTTGTAGGTCGGAGATGTGGTCCTGTTCTTTTTTGCTCATAACTATGAGGTCATCGACATATGCAATCATGTTTTTTGCGTAGTTGTCCCATCAAAACTTTGCTGTCATTACGCGAAGGTTGCCCTAGCGTTTTTAAGGCCTTCTGGCATCCTTACGAAGCAATATGTTCCAAAAGGTGTCGTGAAACTGGTCTTTTCTTCATCTTCTTTTCTTAGCCATATCTGGTGATATCACGAGTATGATCCAGCGGTGAAAATCTTTGACACCCTATTTGCTTTACCCACATAGGTGTCTATTCTTGGCAAGGGGTAGTTGTCTTTCTTAGTGGCTTTGTTTAGGTCTGTGAAGTCTATGCACATCCTCATTTTGCCGGAGGTCTTTTTTGGGACCAGAACAACGTTTGCCAACCAGTCAGTGTATTTGACTTCTCTGATTACCTTGGCATCAAGCAGTCTCTGGACCTCCGCCTGTGCTGCTGATATTCTATCTTCTGACATTTTCCTTTGTCGTTGCTTTTTTGGCTTCATTGTCGGGTTGATGTCTAGGACGTGTTCGATTGTATCTCTGTCGACCCCGCGGAGGTCAGCTGCCGACCAGGCGAAGATTTCCTTGTTTTTGACGAGGAGCTCCGCCAACTCTTTCTCTTCCTCTGTTGGCCAGTGCGCACCGATTACTCTTGAATGGTGCGGGTCATCATCTATTCTTATCTTCTTGATTTTTTCTTGGCCCTTGGCGCTTGTTTGCTCTTTTTTTTCATATCACGGTGGTTACGGGCCTTCGCTTTGTTACTTGCACCGAGTTAACATTCCTGTGGGCACGGTATATGGCCTTTTCTATGTTTCTTGCTTCTTTCTGACTTCCATAGATGGTTATGATCCCATGGAGGGCTGGCATTTTCATGCAGAGGTAGCCCATGTGTATTGCGGCATTGAACTTATTAGTGAACCCTCTGCCAAAGATTGCATTGTATGGAGAATAGACATCGACGATGTCGAAGGTTATGTATTACGTTACGGCGCTTTTTCGATGCGCGAAGGACACGGTAGGACTATCTTGCTTGGCCTTTGTGCACATCTTCCGCCAAATCCTATGAGTGGTGAGTCTGATGGCTGTAGCTGGTTTCTGTTGAAGTTCATCTTGTCGAATGCGTTGGCGAAGATTATATCTGCGGAGCTTCCTGTATCCACAAGTACTCTTTTCATTTCCCATGTTGCTATGTTGGTTTCTATCACCATCGCATCAACGTGAGGGTAGCTTTCCAGTTTGAGGTCTGTTTCTGAGAAGGTTATGGGAGTCTTCGACCACTCCCGAACTCGATTTGAAAATTTGAACCGCTACATTGTTGACGGGCGGAGATGATCTCTTTTCTGCTTCTTTGTTTCATATTCTATTGATGACCCCCCCGTGATAGGCATTATTGTTCCTATGGAGGGAAGTGGGGCGTGGGGGTTATACTGATTTTCTGAGTTTGGTTCGTTTTTCATGGGAGCGCTGGGAGGGGGGCCTTGCGGCGGTGGTGGCAAATTTTGGGTCGAAATCTGATTAATCGGCTGCCTTATTGCATGCTGAGGCTGCGCTGTCTCGACATAAGTTAGATGCTGTCTCGGGGTAGTGTGTGACATGCTTGACTCCGAGGAGTAGTTCTGGGTTAGAGGCGGAGGTGGCGAAGGCCTCCATGCTGGAAGAAAGCTGGGATAGTATGCGTTCGCCAAGGTCGACGGGTGCACTTGGTTTGAAGTCAGGGAAGGGTATTTGGGCGTATTGTTGATCTTTGGTTACGAGGTTGCGGTGGTTCTGTGTGTGCGTATGTGTAGGCATTGTTGATTTCTCTTGCCGGCTGCGGAGATTGGTTTGTGGAAGGGGGGTTTGCTAGGTTCTTGAGTGCCTTGTCTCTTTCCTGTTGGATGATTGGGCAATCTTTTGTATAGTGGCCTTTCTCTTCGCCATGTATTGCGCAAAATTGTTTCCTCGGCCCTCTGTTCCAGTTTTTCTGGGGTCCCTTTCCTTGATACGGCTTTTGGTTGTCGGGTGGCCATGCTCCCTGATTGTTTTATTTCTTTGTTTGGGCTCCATTTGCTGATTCATCGTCGAACCCGGCGCCCTGGACTTGCTTGGGTTGTTCTTTGCTCCGCTTCTTTGGTTCTTCTTGTTACCTTTTGTCTGCTGCCTCTCCATGTTTTGTTCTTCAAGTCTCTTCCGATAGTCTTCGTCTGATCGGATCCAGATCTCGAACTGTTCGCAGAGCTCTTGCATTGTCTTTGGTTTCTTTCGCGCTAGCTCTCCGGCGAATGGTCCCAAGCGGAGCCCTCTGATGGCTGCGTCTATTGCCACTTGATCGGGGACGTCGGGGGCCTTCACCTTTAGTTGCAGGAACCTCTGCCAGTAATCTTTTAGTGGTTCGTTGTAACCTTGCTTTACCTTTGGAACAGATCCATGGAGGTGAGTGATTGCACGACCAGTCCTTTGAAATTCTCCAGTATTTTGTCACGGAGCTTTTCCCATGAGTATATTGTGCTGGGCTTGAGCATGGAATACCATGCCAGAGCATCTCCTTCTGCGGCAATTATGAAGGCCTTCGCTAACACTGCGTCGTTGCCTCCGGCCGAAGCTACCGCTGCCTCATAGCTCATTATGAACTATATGGTCTGTTTTCCCATTGAACCGGGGGTTTGGGTGGGTTTGTATCTGGTTGGCCATGGTGTCCGCTGTATTCCCTCCGATAATGGAGACTTGGGATCAAAAGCTCTCCGGTCATGTGGGACATCCTGGGCAATCGGTGGGTTGGGTGAAGTTTCCAGGTTAATGTTTAAGGGTGGGTGGCTTGGTATGGGGATGGAGGGGATAAACAGGGGCGGCTGCGTCGGCGGAGGCTGACTGACAAATTGCATGCTTTGGATCTCCGCTTGTAAGAGCGCCATCCATTTGCCTTATTTCGGCCGCTTGTCTTTGACACTGCTGCGATTTGAGGACCTCCGCGTATGTCTCGCGGTCGCCTTTGTCTCTTTCTTGTTGCGGCTGCGAAGGGGCGCTTACAGCGGCGCAGTTCTCGCGTTTGGGCGGGGGCCTCGCCCCCAGGTTCCGCTGTTTCTTCACCTGCGCCGGCTGTTCCCATCTCCGCCTGCTCATCGTCAAGCGGAGGGTCTTCCCCCGCTGTCGCGTATGTGCTCCTCGTGTTACGCTTGGGTCGGGTACTCTTCGTCGGTGCCTTCGCGCCCGCGGTGGTTCTCTTTCTCTTTTGCGGTGCCATGGTTTTTCTGTCGAGCCCCACGGTGGGCGCCAATGTTGAGCTTGGGGTTCTCAACACGACACGACACCTCCGCCCAGGCGATGCCCTGAGAGAGGCTGGGAATGAGGCCAACACTAGGGATAGGACAAGTTACAATAATGCTCCATAAATGGAGTTCACCAACCTCCCTCTATGGGAAGGACTCCTCCCTATTTATAGCCTTACATTACCTAGTGATGTAGGATTACAAGTTTGCCCTCCTATATCCTAGGCATATTCCCTCGGATCTACAAATAGTGTTCGCCCAAATCGTACTTGCACACAATTCGCCGCCTTTCGCTTGCCGGGTTCACCTGCAGATCCTGCTGCCCAGTGTTAGGGACCTTCGCGGACCTCGTCTTGATCCTGCCGGAGTCCGCTACGGTCGAAGGTTCCTGGTTGTCTTCCTCGGAGGCGGATGGCGGAGGCATAGACCTCCGCTAACGTTGCAAGGCCGGGGGAGGCCCGTTCCCGCGACTGAGGTGGTTAGCGTAGCCTGACACCTCCGCCTGCTCTGCTGGCGGAGGCCTGTAGATCATTTCTTTCTGCAAAAAGGCACAGAGTTAAGACAACCAATCTGTTAGTTCGGATCACCGCGCACGTCTCCCGTCATCGTTTAGACCTCCGCTGGTACCGCCAGGGCACGAGCCCCAACAGAATTGTCATTAGGTGGCTTGCCGACCCGTAGAGCTAGAGCAACCGCTTTTACGCCTTTTGTTGGACTAACAAATTGCTCTAGAGTTTTTGTAGAAATTTTATTAGGCAATTCACCCCCCCCCCTCTAGCCATTTGGGACCTTTTAGGAAGCACTAGAGAATGCCAAGTGCTAACCGTGCAACACCTCCTGTCTAAAAATCAGCTTATATGGCCTAGCTTTGCATGTGGAATGGGCTTGTATATAGACGTAGCACCTCTCTTACACTTCTATCTCTGTATAACATTTTTGTGGTTGTAATTAGTGACCTTCCATAGTGGACAACACTCGAGCCAGATCAACTTTATCCTTGCAAGGAGGGAGCATAGACGTGCTTGCTTAGATTGTAAGGTGATATACCTGGGAAATGTGTTGTGCCTCAACACAAGCTTGTAGTGGCGGACTTTCATTTTCAGGTACGTGCCCACCGGGACAAACTTGCCAAGATTGCGAGAACGAAGTGGTGGAAGCTTAGAGGGGAAGCGGCACAAACATTTAAGGAGAGGATGCTAGGCGAGGGGCCTTGGGAAGGAGAGGATGCAGACGATATGTGGCTGAAGATGGCAACATGTGTTTGGAAGGTGGCCTCAGAAGTGTTGGGCGTGAGTAGGGTGGCAAGCAGGAAGCGAAAGATACCTGGTGGTGGAATTATGAGGTGCGAATGGCTATTAAGGAGAAGGAGTGTTTCAAGTGCCTCCATCTTGACAAGAGTGCAGCCAACATCGAGGGCTATAGAATAGCGGAGAGGGCTGCAAAGCGAGTTGTCAGTGTAGCAAAGGGTCAGGCTTTTGATGACCTTTATCAATGGCTAGGCACAAAGGAAGGGGAGAAGGACATTTGTAGAATGTCTAGGATCCGCGAGAGGAAGGCATGGGGCAGAAACCAAATCAAATGCATCAATGATGGGATAGATTGACTTCTGGTGAAGGATGAGGAGATCAAGGACAAATGGCAAGAGTGCTTTGATAAGTTGTTTAATGGGGAGAATGAGGATCCTACCCTTGAGTTGGACAACTCATTTGATGATACCAGCAGATGCTTTGTGTGGAGAATTCAGGAGGCAGAGATCGGGGAGGCTTTGAAGAGGATGAAGCAAGGTAAAGCGATGGGCCCTGATGGCATCCCCACTGAGGTGTGGAGATGCCTGGATGAGAGAGCGGTAGTATGGTTAACTAAGCTTTTTAACCTCATTTTTTGGTCAAACAAGATGCCTGAAGAATGGAGGAGAAGAAGGGAGATGTTCAAAGGTGTACTAACTATCATAGGATTAAGCTGATGAGCCATACGATGAAGCTCTGGGAGAGGGTTATCGAGCATCGCCTAAGAAGATTGACAAGTGTGACCCAAAACCAGTTTGGGTTCATGCCTGGGAGGTCGTCCATGGAGGCGATTTTCTTAGTACGTCAGTTGATGGAGAGATTTAGGGAGCAGAAGAAGGACTTGCACATGGTCCTTATTGCTCGAGAAGGTGTATGACTGAAAGGTCCTTTGTGGTTTTTGGTAATTGAGTGACAATATTAGGTGAACTAATATTGTGTGATTGAGATAATACACAGGAGATTAGTTCACATGCGATGACGCAATGAAGGATCTTTATTGCATATGAGACAAGACATGGAGTCATGTGATCGAGGTGGTGAAGATCAAGATGAGGCTTGGCTTGATGGACCGGTTGCAAGTGTGAAGAGCAAGTCGAGGCTTTGAAGTCATGGACTGTGAGGCGGTGAAGCTTGAGCAAGACTTGGCGCCGACGGATCACCGCAATGGTGAAGAGCAAGTGAGGTCAAGATCGATGGACCAATAAGGTCATGTGATGATATTAAGTGGATTATATCATTCTTGATCGTGTTGATGCATGTGTTGCATCGGCACTTGGAGGAGATGGAGCGGAATGGAATTGCTCCAGGCAAAGGTATAACCTAGGGCATTTCATTTTGCCAGTCATGAGGAGCTTAGAGAAGTTTATGACAGGGTTTAGGATAGATGGCCGTACTATCAAGAGGGGCAAACTTGTTTGCATATCGGTCATCTAGTGCCACTTGAGCGATCTAACTTTGCGATGTGTTAGAATCGAGTGGCGCGGTGAGAGCAAGAGAAAATCCTTTGAAAATGATTGTGAAAATACTAACACACAAAGTCAGAGGGGATTCGGCGCTTTCGGGAAAATGAGATGGCTATTTTCTATTGCACCGGATGCAATTTGTTGGTGAAAACATGCTATCTCTGGAGCACAAGCTGGTATACTTGTTGGCTAGCATGTATGAGCAAAGGTGGAGAAGTTAGCGTCGTCGACGGGCTGAGCGTCGGACGCCAGGGCGTGCGTCCGACACGTTGTGGTTCGCGCGGCGCAGAACGGTTACCCCGGCGCATTCAGCGTTTATGCGTCGGATGTCGGGTGACACGGGTGTAGCGTCTGGCGCGTGTTGGAGAAGCTAGCAGGGTCATGCGCTGACTGAACGCGTCGGTTTGTGGTCGCGCGTCCGACGGTGGCGGGTTTTTACACCCTTTATGGACTACGTCCGGTGGCGCGTATAGCGCGTCCGGCGCGTGCGTCCGACTTGTGTTGCTGTGCGCGCACCAATGGTAAAATTCAAACGGTCACTGACACGTGGCGCGACATGGAGCGCCGGACGCCACTGTGCAGCGTCCGGCGGCTAGCGTCTGGCGCGTCCGACGCCCCCGAAAAGAGCTGTTGGAGGGGGCAACGGCTATTTCAGCCCATGGGGCTATAAATACGTGGTGTGGCCGGCCTTGGCTGGTGCTGAGCACCTTGGGGACTTTATGTCCATGCTTGAGAGTGCTAGAGAGCCCTCCCACTCACATATGCTTGATAGTGTTCATCCGATTGTGTGAGAGATCGAGTTCGAGTGCATTTGCGTTGAGAGATCGCATTCGTGGCACTAGGTGATCGAGTTGCAAGCCGGTGTGCTTGTTTCTCTTGGAGGTTGCCACCTCCTAGACGGCTTGGTGGCAAGAGACTCCATTGAAGCACACAAGGGAGATTGTGCGGTGCTCCGAAGGAGGATTTGTGAGAGGTCTGTGCTCGCCCCGCGGGGATCGCGAAGAGCAACACTAACATTATCTCTGTTAATGTTAATCTTTTTGCTTTTGCGGATTCAGTCGAAGGACATTGTTTTAGCTTTGAGTGTCTCTGAGAATGGCCGGACTATTCGATCTCCAGATAGATTGGTACAGACTTATGATTGGCTTTTGAAACTGCCCTTTCTGTATTCATATTCATGTGTTTTGTTGTGTCGTATTTGTCAGTCTATATTAGGTGTCAATAGGGACCAAAAGGGGTTCAAGTACAAAGGTTCTCGCATGTAAGAAATGCAAGTGTTTTCTATAGAACACATTCTATAGGTGGTAATTGAAATCTAATAACAGTTGCCGGACAATCTGCAGTGGCTAAGAGGAGAGGATCCAAAGGACTGTGCAGTCCAAATAGCTCACTGGATGTGACTGGGACTGTCCAGCAGAGAGGAAGAAAGGAAGTGGCAGAGCCAATGGAAGAATGTCCTTTTTCAGTAAGAACATTCTTTTACAAACTAATACTTATAGTAGCCATCAGCACCTCACCCATGTACTATTTTGCATGTAGTTGGGGTGTCGGAAATCTGGTACTCAAGAGAACATAACTGAATTATTAAATCAGGGCCTGTTACCAATGGTGCCTCCTGGCTTCAAATCAACGGATAATGGGAAAGGTATGAACTGTGGAAAATCTACCCATGTCAAATTGTGCATAGTTTGCGGCATATGAAGGCATACATGATAGATGCAGATCAATGATTAAATGACTTGGATTTCTGTGTGCAGGTACTAACATACATGACACTCAATTTTATGCCCCCCTCAATTTTGGGATAAAAGTAATTTTATTCCAAAATTGACCGCAGCCTTCTCTGCTTACTCAAGTCAACACTGTTCCTCAGTTAGTCGCCGCATCTGCCGCCGAGAATTTCAAAACCCTAGAGCACCGCCGGATTTTAATTCGACTCCTCCATGGCGACTTACAACCTAGTTCCAGAGGTAATCTCTATTCATCCTTGTGTATTCGGCAACTTTTAACTTGAATTCATCCACTTTTTCACCCGTATCCGTTCTTTTCTTGAAGAACTACAAGGATCAAATCTTGATCCCCGCCGAGGCGAATCACGACATTTACTTCCTCGGTCCCATGGGCGACTCCAATCCGACGGATTTTATTGCGAAGGAAAGTCAGAGAATCCCCTTCAAGTTTGGGGTAGCTTCGCCAAGCTGATGGCATCAGACCTTCAAGACCTGGCTATTTCCCCCAATCGCAGGATGGCGCAATTGGTATTAAAGGATATCTGCAGTCAAAGCGATAAGTGAGCATTGGGATACTCAAGACATTTCTCACTGCCTGGAATTGTCTCTGTCGAAGACCCCCAAAAATGAGAGTTTACTGATGGCAGCAGTTCATTTTTGGTCCAATGCTACCAATTCTTTTGTCTTCGGCCATGGCCCAATGACCATTACTTTAGCTGATGTGTTCATGATGACTGGCCTGAATATTACCAAACAAGTATGGCCTTGAAAGTATAAGCATGGTAGCAGACAAACAGCTGTGAAGACTAGTGTTGCCTGGACAAACCACATCAACGCCTATATGTCAAAAGGCCCTGTAGCTGAAAAGGAGTATAAAGCTTTTCTGAATCTCTGGCTCTGCAGGTTCATCTTCTGTGGAAAGTCCAACAAGCCTGTCTTGAATCATATAGTTATGGCTGAAGATCTGGTTGCCAGGAAGACAATCCCACTAGGCAAGTATCTTTTGG
This sequence comes from Hyparrhenia diplandra, assembly GCA_015847255.1. Classification (NCBI taxonomy): domain Eukaryota; kingdom Viridiplantae; phylum Streptophyta; class Magnoliopsida; order Poales; family Poaceae; genus Hyparrhenia; species Hyparrhenia diplandra. Next base: position 203,867 of record JADLZK010007964.1, read on the forward strand.
GAGCTGTGTATCACATGATGCACCAGACTACTACCCAAATGTTCGAGGGTAAAGGCGTATCCTGTGTAAATGGCCCCTAGTGGCTGGTTCAGATGTGGCTACAGTTATATATGCATAAATTGGTCAGAATAGATCTTCGCACTCTGGAGTTTCCTTCAGTCAACTATGCTGAACATGAAATAGCAAAAACCAAAGCATGCCAGACATATGGAGAAGCTGCATCTTCCATTGCCATCAGAATGGACATTGGTCACCTCTTCAAACTCTTCTACAAAGGTTTTGATGGTGTGCTCTGGCTTCCTTACATAGAGAATGATGATTTCACTCTTCCCTGCAAATTCAGCTATGAACATGGCTGCACAAACAAGATTTCGACAGGAATCTTCAACACATTCATTAAGCCATGCATCTTTGCTTGCAGAATTTCATAATGAGAGAAAAGTGAACCCCACTTATGAATTCTATTATCCAAACATGGAAGCAAGACGGTTGGGGTGTGGTCGGATTGCCCCCAAAGTCTGTACTTCTCCAAGGCTATAAAGCCAAGGAAAATTATAACCGAAGAAATACAGGCTAGGAAAATTTTTAGCTTAGGGCTGAGTCTGCCAGAGTATAAGCCTCAACCTTTCATCCCGATCAGGGTTGCTCATCCTTTCTTTTTATCCTGGTGGAAAGAACTGTATGCCCACATCTTCGATTCACCAGTTCATCCTTTATGTCAAGAACTTTTACCTGCCTTTGCCAGCGATAGTGAGGTAATCCTTTTTGCACTCACAACTCATTTGCCTTTTAAATTCCCTTCTCTGACTTAGCTGTTGCCAATTGCAGGATATTGTGCCAACTCCTCCTCCGAGGATGGTTAAATATAATGTTCCTGGTCCTCATCCGGCTTTAGGACATGAAGGACCTTCTATGAAAACCTTCATGAAAACTCACATGGCTTCTATTGAAGCAACATTGACAAGCTCAAAGAAGAGGAAAGCTCCAGCCAAGCCAACTGGGAGTGCTCAAGTGCCCAAAAAGCGAAGGTCCAGGAGGATTAAGAAGGTTGCTCAGGTATGACATTGCCTCAATTGTTACTAGCAAAGGGTCTTCTTTTCATTCTGTTTTATTTTGCAGTTGCAGACTAGTTCTCAACTGACCAACCTCCAAGTACATGGTGAGAGTTCTTCCTAGCTTTTTGCTGAAGATATAGAAGCCCAGAAGACAAGGGAGAACATTGGTAACATCTGGACTTACAACCCTTTTATTTTTTCTGGCCGAATCACTTGTGAAAATTTCACATCTTGCTGGCCTTTTCTGCTTTTCTTAGAAACAGATGAGCTTATTGGGAAGATGGGAGCAGAATCTTCTGATGACGGACCTGATTCACCATCCCTCTCGGTTGAAAGGACCTTATCCAGGCAAGAAGAAGAGATCGGGGATGCTGCTGATTCTGACGCCAGGTACAAGGACTTAGGAGGTGATTCTGGCCGTGCTAATACTCCTCCTTTAAGCGAGGGTGCTCAAATTGGTGAAGCCAATCCTATCCAAAAGTCTCCTACTACTGTACAGATATCTGAAAGTAGTCAGTCTGAGCAAAGGAGATCACCCCCCGCTTCTGACGGTGTTAACTCTCCTCAAGAGGCATACAAATCTCCAGATAGGCAGCCTGCTGGAAAGGTAATACTCTGTTTGGCTTTATCATTATTCAACAGAACTCCTTTCGGCCAACTGATAGATTTACTTTTTAGGGCTGAGCTGAACCAGACACCAGCTTTTCTTTCATCCCTGAGGGCTTCTTTGACAAGGGTGAAGAGGTCACCTCCAAGCAGAGTTTATCTGAAGAAAATCAAGCTCGGCTTAAAGAAATCATCTCTCTGCTGGGCAGTGATATAAGCATATCAGTCCAGAATGTTAACAGAACAAAGGACCTAGCCGAGCTCATCGATCAAGAGATTCCTGCTCCTCTGAAGCCTGTAATGTACTACGTGCGCCATCTTGATAATCAAGTCGCCATAGTTGAATCAGCCAACAAGCATTCTACTTCCAAATCGTCATTGTCGGCTTATATGGAGTCAAAGAAACAGGAGACCAGGAGCTGTACTCAAAGTTTGAGACCGACCAAAAGCTCCTGGACAGATTGAAACCTGAACTGGACGATAAGAGGAAAAGGAAAACTTTGCTTGAAGCCCAACTGGCGCAGCTGAACAATGAAATCGAGGAGAAAGAGAAACAGCTTGCCGGTCTGCCCGAATCTATAAATTCGGCTAAGGAGAAAGTGACAGAGAACCTCAAGGAGCACAAGAAGCTTAAGGCCAAGATTTCCAACCTGTCAGACTTTGAAGAAGAGGATAAGAAAGTCTTGGCCGAGATGAACACAATTCAAGCCAACTTTGTAACTGTCATGAAGTCCTTTCTGAACATGTAAACTATTGTAGACAGCTGCTTGCTCTTTGTAGACTTCATACTAAAAACATCACCTTGTTATGGTTCTGTATGTCAACTGTCTGAGCCAACTTCGTCATATTTAGCCGAATCGTTTCTGGTATCAGCTGAATAGAGTGTAACCGAATGGGACGTAGCCGAATGGATCTAGAGACCCATGAGTGTTGGCATTCGGCCCATTTAATAGTTGGCCCAAGAAGGAAGTTAAACGTGCTGCCTCGATATCTTAGAGCCCGTTCTGTGGTACGCGTTGTAGTTGCTCGGTTGGCCTATAAATGAAAACGCTCCCCTGTTGTATCACCATCCTGAATCAAACTGCCCCTACTTTCTTGCCTTCTCGTCTTCTCGCCTTCCTTCTCTAGACAAGCAAAAAAAAACCCTTACCTTCAAGAGCATCCATGGCCAGCGGCGGAGACGATCATGGCAAACGCTGTGCTGATGAAGAACCGGAAGCAAGCCGTGCATCCCAACGCCCACGATCTGGGTAAGATTTTGTCTTTCTGCCCCCTTACGGTTTTCAAGCTACTATTCACTTTCTTGACTTCCAATCTGATCGGATTTTCTTGAAACCGCCATCTTGCCAGGCCGGTTCCTGCCTCGGGCCTTCCTTCGGTGAGGAGGACAAGCCTGCAGGGCAACCTTGTGCCGGTCTCGAGTTCCCCCTCATCTCCGTTGGGATCCTCGTCATCTTCTTCCGACTCCTCCTCGTCGTCGTCTGCGGCGTCTGGTGACTCTTATCACTGAGATCCCTATGAGTTGCTGGAAGAAGAGGACACAGTCTCTCGGCACTGGTATCGCCAGGTCTGCGACGAGAGGGACCACATCAGGAACGAGTACAGCGAGTACTCGAGGAGGGCCGGCATTCAGGATGCCGACCGGGAGGAGCAGACGAAAGCACTTTGTGCCGCCCACGCTGGTTTGACGAAAAACCCCTGCTCGTGTTGCTTCCAGTTTCATCGCTTTCCCCTTTTAACAGATCTACTTCCTTGATGTAGCTCTATCTGACAACAAGCAGCGGCTGACGGAGGAGGTTGCTTGGCCAAAGGCCGAGAACGCACGCCTGAAGGCGTCGACTACCAAGGCCGCCGACAAGGTGAAGGCCCGTGGTGAGACGGTGGAGGTGTGCCTCGCTCATGTGGCGGACAACCGCATTGATCAGGTCGCCATCCAAGGCATCAAGCTTGGCGCTGCCATGAGCCTGGTGCTGCTGGAGACCCATACTGGCGAGGACTACTCCGCCCGGCTAGTCGGTTTCCGTAACGGGTCTTCGGAGGACACTGAGAACGTCTATGCGCTCATGGACAAGTATGAGGGCCACGCTGTCGCCATGGCTCAATCCACCGAGGCGCAATCTATCTTCAACCAGTTTTGAAGATTAGTTTTGTACCGGATGGATTGTCAATAAAACTTTCTTTTGTCGCGCCCGAGTTCGGTTCATATTTGCTCTTTTTCTTTCGCTTTTGTGAATGCCGTCGATTTCTCTTTCGAGAAGAACTCTGAATAGAATAACCGAATGGCACTTTGCCAAATGCATGACATCAGCTTGACCAATTAGATTTCACCTTTGTAAAATAATAAACAACTCGGTTTCTGGAATATTCACGCGCCCAGCAATCCCATTAATGCATCTCCACTTTCTCTTCCCCGATAAACCATCCAAGGGCAAAAATGTAAGTCCGAGGCTCACCGTTAGGGTTTTTGTACTAGAGGTGATGCGCGTCGTATCGGCTTCGCCAGAGATTAATTTGATCCCTTCTGACATTATTATCTCTGGCAATACTTTCAAGTATTTTGTAAGAACTCTAAATGAATAAAGTCCTCCTTTTGTTGCATGAATTTTGTTCTAAAGGTGACATATCTTTTGTCGGCTATTTCAGAATATGTGACATATTTTTTTAGTTAAAAGGCGATGTTCATCCATCGGCTATTCTCTGTTTGAGATTGATCTTGATTTTTCAGGTTCCAACATCAACGCTAGGATAGAATTTCTTGAGAAATCTCTCATTGATAGCTGCTCTGAATTCTTCTCCTGACAGAGACTTTAAAATATACGCGTTGCCAGGCACACAACTTAGTACCCGAAAGGGTCCTTCCCAGTTGGGAGACCACTTGCCGAATGCACGATCCTTAGTCCCAATCGGCAACACAGCTTTCCAAACTAGGTCCCCTTCTGTGAACTGCTTGACTCTGACTTTCTTGTTATAGTACTTGGCAACACGTATTTTGTTCTTCTCAATATTTTCCAAAGCTCTTAGATGAATCTGGTGCAGATCTTCTAATTCATCCATCATTAAATTCTTATAATCCTCATTCTTCAAATCTTTCTGCAGACTCGTCTAGAACCCGATTGCATCTCCCAAGGTAGTACAGCATGGTGCCCGTATACTAATTCATAGGGAGATGTCTGAGTTGATCCATGGCAAGCTATTCGGTAAGCCCACAAGGCTTCATCAAGGACCAAATGCCACCTCCTAGGCTTCTCATTGATCTTCTTATGAATGATCTTGATCATAATTTTGTTTGACGCCTCGGCTTGGCCATTGGCTTGTGCGTAATAAGGAGACGAATTATGTAACTTGATTCCCATCTCCTTGGCAAAGTCACAAAACTTTGAAGAAGTGAACTGAGTTCCCTGATCAGTTGTAATAGTCTGAGGAATCCCAAACCTGTAAATTATATGCTCTTTAACAAAATTGACCATATTCTCTTATGTAACCTTCTTCAAAGGAATGGCTTCAACCCACTTGGTGAAATAATCCGTAGCCAAAAGAACAAACTTATGGCCTTTGCTAGATGGAGGATGAATCTGAACAATTAAATCTATACCCCAACCTTTGAATGGCCAAGGTTTGACAATGGGATTTAGGACAGATGCTGGAGCTCTCTGAATATTACCGAACCTCTGACAATCTTGACATCCTTTGTTATACTCAAAACAGTCCTCCAACATGGTCGGCCAGAAATAACCTGTTCTTCTGATAATCCACTTCATTCGGTAAGCCGACTGGTGTGCACCGCATAATCCTTCATGCACTTCATACATCATCCTTTTGGCTTCCTATTGATCTAGGCATTTAAGCAGTACTCCATCTATAGATTTGTAGTATAATTGATCATCGAGGAGCACAAACTTAAGAGCTTTATACCTGAGCTTTCGGGAGACTTTTTGTGATGGGTTTCGAAGGTAATCGGTAATCTCCTTCCTCCAATCATTGTCCGCCTGATCATTACCGAAAGTATACTCGTCTATGGCAAAGACCTCTTGATTCTCCCGATATCCTGAAGCACTTTGAGCCAACCTGTTTGCTTCTTCATTATGCTCCCTAGGAATGTGATGAAATGTCACTACCCGAAAGGTTTTCAGCAGCTCTTGGCACTTCTCGTAATAGTTCCTCAAGATGTCATTCTTGCATTCATACTCGCCGGTTAGTTGTTTGATCACCAATTCTAAATCCCCAAAGATCTCAACTGCAACGGCCTCTACTTCCATAAGAAGCTGAAGTCCCTTGAGCAATGCTTCATATTCTGCTTGATTGTTGGTAGCAGTAGCACTAATAGGAATAGCAAATTCAAAAGTTGCCCCCTTGGGTGAAATTAGCAAGATACCGACACCACCGCCTTTATCACAAGACGATCCATCAAAAAATAAAGCCCAAGGTGCAATGTTAACCACATCAACAGAAAGATCACGATGTTGGGTAACAAAAGCAGCAATAATTTGACCCTTGACAGCCTTTGCCGATTCATACCTTAGATTAAACTCAGATAAAGGTAAAACCCACTTACTGATTCTACCATTTAAAATCGGCATTGATAACATGTGTTTAATTACATCAAACTTAGATACTATCGCACATTCGGCATTTAACAAATAGTGCCGAAATTTAGTACACGAGAAGTAAACACATAAGCACAACTTCTCTATAGCCGAATACCGCGTCTCTGGGTCCAACAGTTTTCGGCTAAGGTAAGCTACTACTCGCTCCTTCCCATCTTCATCTTGTATGAGGGCCGATCCTATTGTTAGGCTATCGGCCGCCACGTACAACTTGAAAGGCTTATCAAGTGTTGGAGGAACCAGCACAGGTGGTGCCTTCATGTACTCTTTAATCTCATCTAAAGCCTTTTGCTGTACGTCACCCCATACAAACTTCTGATTCTTCTTGAGCTTCAGTAGCGGAGAAAATGGCAAGACCCTTTGTCGATGTTTTATGACCGAGAGCCTGCCACGGGGTGAACCGGGTAGTTTGTTCGGGCCTCGACGAACCTGGAGCCCGGCGGTTTGTTGCCACGGTGACATGGAGAGCGGGGTTTTTATACTGGTTCGGGCCCTCGATCAAGGATCGGGTAAAGACCTTTACGTCCAGTCGGCGTGAGCCTGTTTTTGATTGATGGGGTTAGCCGAGAATCGGCCGTGAAGGTTACAGCGCTTGGTCGTGGCCAAGCTTGTGTTCTGTACGTTCGTACTCGCCCTCCTCTACGAGGTGTTCCTCGGCCGCCTTTTATAGTCCAAGGGGCCAAGGAACTCGCTATGATCCTAGTCGGATATAGAGAGGGTTGTCCGTAGAGGAACCGAACACCCAAACCCTTTACAAGGTAACCTGACTAGTGTTCTATCCTAGTTACAACAGAAGTCACCGTAGCTATGCTTCCATTGCCTTCTGGGAGTTGTTTGTGGCCATGGGGCTTGGATAGAACCCTGCGTACAACTCGGTAGAGTTCTTTGGTGATCTGTATCCACAAGCCCCCGAGCATCTCAAGGTCGAGCCTTGAGGGTTGTCTTGCTCTTCTCGGTGAGGCCTTGATATGGTCTTCAAGATCATCTTACGGAGTGCAATTTTGAAAAAGTGCACCCGTAGGGTGTAGCCCCCGAGCTTCTTGCTTTTTGGCACAAAGATTTTGGAAGGTCTTTGAGTTCTTCTCCTCCGTCTTCGAGTTCTCCTCATCGTCGGGGCTCTTCTTTTAAAAAAGTCTTTGCTCCCGGTATCCGTCTTCGTACGCGGTGTGCACTTTGCTTTGAAAAAGAGTAGCCCGAGCTTCTTGCTTTTTGGCTGGAAGGTCTTTGAGTTCTTCTCCTCCGTCTTCGAGTTCTTTTAAAAAAATCTTGCCGGGTATCTTAGCCCCCGAGCGTCTAAGGGCTCTTTTCGCAGATGGAGCTCTTAGAGGTTCTTCGTCTTACCCGGGATTTTGACCGTTTATCTTTTTTCCGTGCGATCCACGAGAGTCACAAGGCGCTTTTCTTTGCGCTCGTTTTTTCAAGAAACGTCGATTGCATGGCGATCATTGCCATAAATTCCCTTCTCGCGTGAATTGAGGTGACCGCTCCTTTTTGGTGGTTGCCTCGTCTTCCGTGGACTTGGTCCATAGGCGTGTTGGTTCCGCCTATAAATATGCCTCATTTTGGTTCGGTGAGGATCCGAGTGTTTTTTTTCTTCTTCTGCTTCTTCTTCCTCTAGACGGTCTCCTTCTTGTAGAAAAAGCTTTGTTCGAAGCTTGGATCCATGGCGGTGCCTTTGAGTGAGTTGGATCAGCCCCGGGCGTCTTCTTTAGCCTTTATCGGGTTCTTCTGCGAGTGAGGGATGTCTTGTGATCGGGAATAGTGGCAGGCTATTCCCGCAGCAGTTCCACACCGGGAAAGTTTGAGTGGTGAGTGCGGGATGTCTTGTGACCTAAGATGATCTCCTCTCCTCCTTCGTTTTTTCTTGGTGTGGGTCAGGTAGTGTTCTTTCCGGATGCCCTTCTGATCCTCTTTGGTGTACCTCCTTGCTACTTGGGTAGACATATGCCGGTTTCCCAACCGGCATTGGTCGCCGCTCATCTTCGAGGAAGGTTGTGCCTTTTGAGGAATTGTTGAAGATGGTGCTCTTTGGAGGCGCTTCCTTCTACTCTTTGTGGAGTTGAGCGCTTCCTTCGGGCTCTTTTCATCCTGCTGCGACATGGTGAACTCCAAAGCCTTCTGCAGAGGGTTCTTTTCTTCGCCAGGTCGCTTATCTTGATCTTGGGGCTCATTCGCTGCCGTCGTCGGGATTCTTCGAGCTCCAGGTGTTTATGGACTTGGGCGCAAGGGTCTTGACTTCGAAGTAGTCCTGAGTTGTTGATATTCAGGCTCTTGGGGTTCAGATACAGGTCCGAGCGCTCCATCTTCTTCGCCATTGGATGCCGGATTCTTCTATCTGCAGTATTGTACTCTTTAGGGTTACAGGCCCCCGGATCTTCTTTGTATCTTGTAGGGAGTTGTTTCCCACGTAACTTGTAATCTTCAAGATGTTGAATAAAGAGATCTGTCCCTTTATCTGTCTTGTACTTGTACTTTTTGTATGACTCTGATCTGCCTTCGTGCAGACTTGTTGCAGTTTGTTGTCCTCTGCTTGTCATTGCTGTTGTCTTCCGAGTTCTTCTTCTTCGGATGACTTGATGTGATTGCGCCTTTAGAGTTCTTCCTTAGGCTTCCGGCTCTTATGTCCTTTTATGTAGGTTCGCGACGAGTTGTTTGCAGTCCCTCGTAGTGACATCAGCGTTGTTCCGGTTGATGATCCAGCTTGCCTTTCTGTAGACTTTGCTGTTCATAGTGTTGAAGTCTTGCTTCGAGTTGCCAGGGTTGTTCTCCTGACTGGTCAGCTTTTCTTCTTGTAGATCTGCTGAGGGTAGCGTAGTTTCTTGTCCTTGTGCGTCTTTGGGTTGTTTCTCCCTTGACGTGTCGGCTAGTCTGTTCACAGGTCTTGCCATAGTATGTTGGAGCTTTGCATCATTGCTTCAGAGTTCTTTCTTCTGAAGGGATCAGCTTGCCTATTTCTGTAGACTTGGCTGGTGATAGTCCTGAAGTTCTCCTGTCTTTCCTGGAGTTTCAACCCGCCTTTTCTGTAGACTCGGTTGGAGATCTTTGCAGAGTGTAGCTCTGGTTTGTCGAGGATTGTTTTTCTTCTGACAAATGACTTATGTCTTCTTTCTGAGACTTGTCATGATGATTGGAGGTTTGTTCTTGAATTCCAGAGTTCTTCTTTCCGGAGTATCAGCTCGTCTTCTCTGTAGATTTGTTGATAATAGTTGTAGAGGCTGTTGACGGTAACCAACGACATATTTTTCCCGTCAACTTACTACCATAAAGGGAGTAAAATTGAACCTTTTTATACTCATATACTTTTATCACTAATAAATTCCACTTGTAGTGTCTTGTATTTTATTTTGCAGATTTATAATATAAGCAAGTGGAAAATCGACCAAAGTACGCCTTCCGAGAAAGCGCATTATTGCAAAACCAAGCCCAAGAGCAAATCGACCCAAAACATCAAATCGGGGCGAGCACAAAGACGGCCCATAACTTTTTCAGGGCGAAAGACGACACCCCACCGAGACGGGGCGGCCGAGCCGGGGGGGGTGCGCGCACCACCACGGTGCGGCCGCACCCTCCCCGAGGCGGTTTTCGGCCCAGCCTCGGGGAGGCGGTTCGTGCACTTTCCAAACGGGGTTTCCGCCCTGCGCGTTGGTCGGTTTGCGCATACAAGGAAGGTTTACAGGTCGGTTTTGATGTAAATTAGCACTTAGGCCCCTCCTCCAAGTGTATAAGTAGGCCCCCTCTCTCCGTCTCTCAACACACACCACTTGGAGTCCAGCAAACCAGCAATCTCTCTCTCTCTACCACCTCTACCTCTCTCTCTTCTACTTCTTCTTTCTTCTTCTTCTTCTTTCTTCTTTATTCTTTCTTAGTTAACACTTGGAGTAGAAGAGCTACAAGGAGGGCTTGTCTCCTAGCGAGAAAGTGCTTTGGTAATACATCCACTCTATGGAGCATTCTTCTATTTGCGTGTCTTATATTTATGTTCTTGGCCTAACTTATGAACTAGAGTATAGTTTTGTTCATGTTCTTGTGTTGGTATATGAACTAGCATATAGTTTACATATCATAATCTTGACATGTTCATTACAGTTCATCATCGATCATCATATGCCTAACTTGATTAGAGGTGGGATATCGGTTCGTTGTTCCTTCGGGTTTGCTCTTGTTCTAGTCCGTCCATTCAACGAGTGGGGATCCTGGGGGACAAGAGTAGTGCTCTAATATGCGGGCATGGTGCCCGGGTATTACGACACCTGCGGATATGAGGGCATGCCACGGTTTGGGGGTAGGCGGCTTGGTCGTGACAAGCCTTGACCGTCCCTTGAAATCCCCCCCACGTTCGTATGTTACGTAGGAGTTCGTAAATGCTTCCTATCGGGCCGTATGGTATCCGTAGAGAGTCTCCCCGCTATCCTAGACCTAACCATGATTAAATCAGTTTGCATATGATCCTAACTATTCATTTGTATGGCCATGACTAGATACATTAGAACTACTCCATTAGGTTATTCAATTATTCATTTATTCTTTATCTATTTTCTTTATCCTTTTCTCGGGTGGATTCTTAAGTGTGTGTCACACTATCCATGAACCGTTATTGCTTACCCTGTTATGAACATTTTGGTCTAAGCAAACACATGTTCCTCTATTCGGATGCCATGCTAATTTATTAATCACATGCCTTCCTTTGGGAAAATATAAATAACGATACCCCTGAATACTTCCGGGTGAAATGCTACAATGATAGATCCGTGCGCTTGCGGATGAATATCTAAGATGGCAAGATCTATCCCGTTGATGATTCCATTTCGGATCACCGACATGGTGGTTTACTTGGGAATGTCGGTGGCGCATTTCTCGACGCTCTTATTGGGGATGGGTTTTATACTGTTTCCTTTGATTGCGTTAAGAAATGCCAACAAGCATTTTCGGCGCCGTTCTTCGGGAAGGCATTGTGAAAAAAAAATATAATAAATAGCTGGCTATGAATATGAACTGTGTGCGTGGATACCATTTGCTCATACAGGCTAATCTTTTTTATGTTTTCTCCATTTGTGGATGAAAACAGGATAGTGTATGTCGTTTCCCTCTTGCCGGAAAACTTCATCTCCGATCCGGAGGCACTCCTAAGGAAGAACCGGTCTCGTGCCGCTTCTTCTTTCATAGGAACCCCGACAATCGAGACCGACATCCCCGCACCAACCGCAACTCAAGCCATGGCCCGGAAGTCGCCAAGCGATTTCTCAACTCCCGCCGTCACTAACGTGTGCCCATCGGGCCGACGGTGAACGTGGCGGACAAAAACTTCGAAGCCAGTCTTTGGGCTGATCACCATGGTGCAGTCCAGTCCATTCTCGTGGATCGCCGGCGAGGACGCAAATGCTCATCTCCAACACTTCACGGAGCTATGCGATACTATCGTCATCAAAGATGTCGCAGCCAGGCGTCATCGGGCTCCGTCGTTTCCCTTCTCCCTCGTGGCGAAGGCGAAACGATGGTTCTACAAGGACAAGGAAGTCGTCATGCGTGGGCCAAGTGCTCGCTGGCGTTCCTCGCCAAGTTCTTCCCCATGGGCAAAACCAATGCCCCGAGGGGAAGAATAGCCAATTTCCAGCAGACATCAATGGAACCTATCCGGAGGCGTGGGAGAGGGCTGCGGGAATACATTACGGCATGCCCGCACCGGGATGGAAAAGCGGGCCGGTGCTCCGAACTTCTACAATGGTCTCACGGCCATATCGAAGGGGCACCTCGACGCCGCTGGCGGTGGCGCATTTCTATCGCTCACCATCGATCGGGCAACAGCCACGATTGATAAAATGGTGGCAAATCGAGCTGGGGCGAAGACGAGCCCCTGGCTAAAAACAAAAAAGGCATGCATACCGTGAAGGAGGCGGATATGCTTGCCGCAAAAATGGAACTCTTTGCTAAAGAGGCCGGAGGAGCGCAAAGACGGATGCTACCGCCCAGCCGCCCGATCCTACGTCACGCCACGGACGCTCACATGACCTCGTGGAGACGTGTGGTGAGGTTGGCCACTCGGGGATAATCGCCACGAGACCCGTGAAGAAGCTGCCTTCATCAACAACAAAGAACGGGTATCGCCAACCGCAGCGGGGGCTGGAACAACCGCCCGGGGCCACCATTCCAAGGCAACGGGGTACAACTCCAACTATAACCCCGGTCGGCCATCACTAAAGGACTGTATGGGCGGCGAAAATTAACGAAAATCTCACCAAAAGATGAGCCACCAAGACAAGATCTTGGAAGGTGTGAATAACAAGCTTGAAGGGTTGACGCCGGGCCGTGAAGAACCAACTCGGCTTTAACAAGATGATAGAGACATAGCTAGCCCATTGCAGCCCAAGTGCCGGTTAACGACTCGGGAAGGATCCAAGGGCAACCCGAGGTCCCACACGAGTCGGATTAACATGATATCTCTCGAGGCTCGGCCAACCCGAGAGAGCTGAAAAAGATCCCCCGTGGACTCGCCATTCATTGCCAAGAAGGGAGATCCCGGGACGTCCGATCATCACCGTGCCATTGGCCCCCACAATTTTGCTAATGCATTTTGTGACACGGGGGCGATGATTAATGTGATGTCCAAGACCACCTTCAACAAAATCCATGGAGGGACGCTTACTCCCGCCAAATTCGCCCTCCAAATGGCGAGATCAATCAACAAGGCGGCCCGAGGGAATACTTTGGAGGACATCTTTGATTAAGATCCAAGATGAATACATCCCCGCCGACTTTGTGGTCTTGGACATGGGCCCAAAGGAGGATGTGTCTCTCCTCCCGGGGAGACCATTTCTTTATCTCGCCAAGGCCGACATCGGTGCCGGGGAAGGGCTTCATCGTCTTCCATATCAAGGATAAGGCGGTAAAGTGCCCATTCATTGGGTACAAGCAACAACACACCCGACAATCATCGTCATCAAGACCGGTGTGGAATGTTGAAGGATCGGCTCCGAGACCCCCGGAGCGGTACCTCCCGCCAAGATAGCGAGGGGAAAGTCGACAGCCGACTATAAATAACCTGCTCAAAAAAAAAAAAAATGGGGTATATCCAAAAAAAAAAAAAAAAAAAAATGGGGTATATCCAAAAAAAAAAAAAAATGGGGTATATTAAAAAAAATTCTATATATATATTTTTATATATTTATGTGTTTCATAAAATATTTTTATTAACAAAATATATTTGAAAAACTAAAATAAAAATCTTTATAAATAAAATAAGTCTTTACATGAAAAATAAAGAAAAAATATTTTCTACATAAAAAGTATATACAAAAATATTTTTTAAAATAATTTTTCTATTTAAAAATAAATTTATATTTGAAAATTTTTGGAGAAATTCAAAAGGGGAGAAAACGGCCGAACCAAAGCATGAGGACACAACGACCCACAAACTTTTTCGTGACCGTTGGACACGCCCCGACCAAAGCCGAGCAAAGAACCTCAGGCGGGTCTTGTGGCACCCCAAGGTGTGGCGCATCCGTGCCGGCGCCGTTCGGGGCCCGCCTTCGCCAACGGCTCCTAACCGTTGTGTGAGGCAGCCCTCGGCCGTGGGCTCGGCTATAAATAGCCCGAGCACCGGTGTGAGAACTCCCACCCCTCATTTTCACTCTCTCTCACTCTCACACTCTCTCCCGCTTGTTCCACACTCCATTTTCTCCACCAAAAACATTGTGCCGAGCAAGATTTCGGGTGTGAAAGTTCATACTTTCAACTAACCCTTGCACACCCGAGGTCTCGCTCGATCGTTTTTGCAAATTAGCCATGAAGAAAGCCGGGAGGATCTTCAGCGGGTTGAGGCGGTCGTCAAGGCGAGCTCACGACATACAAGCACAAGCTCCGCCCTCAACTTCGACAACCTTGAAGACTCTCCTATGCAAGAAGATGCTGCACCCGTCGGGAGGAAGAAGCTCAAGCTCCCCCGACAATCGACGAAGCCGACGCGCCGTACCTCGACCTTCGGGAAGGACGGGAGATGCAAGCATATCTCCTACTCAAGGATCGTGTGTTCCAACACACGCCCGGAATTGACCCCGACCTCCTCGATCAGACAGGTATGGACGATGAACTTCTTATCCTTTGGAGAGCGGTTGGGTGGCGGGACATTCCCCCTCTCGAGGAGGAAGGTTCTCGCCTCCTAACAATTCGATTTTATGCACACTAGTAGAGGATCAGCTAGGAATTTCTTTCCGCCTCTTTGGTACACTTTATCACGTTACATGGGTGGACCTAGCTCGTTTTTGGGGTTTCAATTGTAGATGTGCAATAAATATAGATCTTTGCTCTCCACGGCTTTGTCGAAAACCACTTTTGGGAGGAGATATCAGGTGCACATGAGGCGGTACTTTCAAACCTCGCCACTCACGAGATCCGGCACCCATCACTTAGATTTATCCATCATTTGGATCTCGTTGACTTTGTTTCCTAGACACGGTGTTAGATGGGTGAATGAGATTGAATTAAAATTACTCTATGCTGTTGTTCACAAGATTAAGGTAGCTCCAAAGTGGTGGAGATGTGCAGGAATTTTTACATATTATCACAAAAGTTGTTGTTCTGTCACCGCACATCTCTTATCACACGCCTCGCTTCGCGATTGGGGCTTTGGAAAATCAGCAGATAGAGTACATTTCTACACCCAGGGACTTTTTGATGCTATTATTTGCGTAGCTAGTGCGGGGGGGCACTTAATTAAGGTTTTACCATCGGGCGAGCTTGGTCATTTTTTTCTCGGCTATGCAACTATAGTTCGGTTACCTAACCCGGACTTACGGTTGTATAAAAGCCGTGCACTAACATTTGAGCTCGAGGCTGGCGATAGCTTGTGCGGGAAAGATACCCCATCGGTTCTTCACGCAGTATTAGGAGACTAGAGGTCGGATCCTCCTCCCACGAGCCCTACTTCACGCCCAAAGATCGCCCACGGCCTACACACGGTGTTCGGGCAAAGCATGGCCTCACCCTATGGGGACCCCGGGGGTAATACCGGGTATGATCCTAGGTGGGAGCCGCCGCCCGCACACCGGCACCATCGAGTGGCCTGAAGGAGATGCAGCAGCATGGAGGGCCAACAGATTTGACTTTGACGACAGCTCCGACGATATGCCCCCGCCAGTTCAGCACAGGCAACCACCACAAGGGGTGGAGGCTATCGGTGTCCAGCTGCAGCACCTCGACGTCCCGCACTAGGAACATTGAGCACACGCTCAATATCCATGTGCAAAATACCGCATAAGGGGCAGCAGGCGGGAGCGGCGAGTCGGCCAGAGATGGACCCAATTGGAGTCCAACATGGCTACTCGCACCGCACGCGAGGAAGCATTCTGGAGGTACCAAGGCTTCGATCCCGATCAATAGGCCTCCAGATAGCTTGGGGGAGGACCCCCGCAGGTATCATTGCATTGCATATTTAATTCCATCAAATTTTATTTTATTTTAGCATGTTTACATTTCAGCAATATTGCATTGAAAAAAAAATCCAAAAATAGAATAAGTAGCTCTTCTTTGTGCCTTAATGCTTATATATATGAGCTATAAAAATGTTTAGTCTTAGTCCCTTGTTGAAATGATGAATAGTTGCTCTGTCTTATGCTTTGCCTGTGCCTAGTTTATAATTCGAAGTTCTCTAAAGTTTGGGTTTAGTGGCTAATTCTAAAACTCATCCTGAAAAAAAAAAACCTGATTCATGTGGGTTGCATATGCTCTATCTAGTCTAAGTTGTTGCCAAATATGATATGGTACAAATGGATTTGCTATGACTTCGTCCAAAAAGAGAAACTTGACATCAGGGAATCTATGCTTTCAAAAGGAAAAAAAAAAAAAAAAGAGAAATTTTTTGGGCTATGCTAAAAAAAAAATGAGATGAAAAATGGACAAGTGTCCGAGATAACCAGCGACATAGTAGAGCCCACATCTCTAAAAAAAAAAAAGAAAGAAAAAAAAAAAAGAGGAAAATAAAAAAGACAAAGTCTAGGGCGAGCGGAGCCCACCTCTCCAAAAAAAAAAAAAATATATATATATATATAGCAATAAAGCCCATGCTTTCTCGAAAAGAAATAAATATTATCTAAATAAAATCCCGGATAAAGCATTCTTCAGTTGATCAAAAGGATGAATGATAAGGGGGGTATGCGGCTTCATCGTGACAAGCCTTGACCGTTCCCCTTGAAATCCCCCACGTTCGTATGTTACGTAGGAGTTAAGTAAATGCTTCCTATCGGGCCGTATGGTATCCAGGGGAGTCTCCCCGCTATCCTAGACCTAACCATGATTAAAGATCGGTTTGCATATGATCCTAACTATTCATTTGTATGGCCATGACTAGATACATTAGAACTACTCCATTAGGTTATTCAATTATTCATTTATTCTTTATCTATTTTCTTTATCCTTTTTTCTTTGGTGGATTCTTAAGTGTGTGTCACACTATCCATGAACCGTTATTGCTTACCCCCTGTTATAAACATTTTGGTCTAAGCAAACACATGTTCCTCTATTCAGATGCCATGCTAATTTATTAATCACATGCCTTCCTTTGGGAAAATATAAATAACGATACCCTGAATACTTAGGGTGAAATGCTACAATGATAGATCCGTGCGCTTGCGGATGAATATCTAAGATGGCAAGATCTATCCCGTTGGCCAGTTCCATTTCGGATCATCGACATGGTGGTTTACTTGGGAATGTCACGGGCGCATTTCGGACGCTCTTATTGGGGATGGGTTTTATACTGTTTCCTTTGATTGCGTTAAGAAATGCCACGAGAGGCTTGCTCACGGTCTTGAGTTGTGCTTTGAATTTTCAGCTCATCCTTTACGTGGGTTTGCTTAGAGTAGTTGTGGAGTCTTGCTCCTGGTCTTGAGGGTTGTTCTTACGAAGATTCGGCTTGCCTTTTACGTGGGCTTGCCGAGAGTAGTTGTGGAGTCTTGCTCCTGGTCTTGAGTTGTTCTTCTAAAGAATCGGCTTGTCTTTGCCGTAGACTTGGCGATGGTGGTCGTCCTCTAGAGGCGTCCTGTTTTGCGGGGTTGTTTTCCTCGGCATGTGACTTGTGTCTTCTTTTCGAGACTTGTCACGATTGTTCGGAGGGTTACTCGGGCCGTTAGGTTTCTCCTTTTAGGCCCTCTAGCATTTGTTCTTTCTTGAACTTGCTAGTGTATTTTGGTGGAGTCGAGCTCCTAAAAAAAGAGTTGTTCTAACTTCGGGGTTGCCTCTTTTGGGCTAGGGCTCTCCCATGCGAGTCCGGTGGACTATCGCATGGCGTCCCTTGAAGGGTTCTCGGTTCGGGCCCATTTAAGTGCTTTCTTGATTTGAAGGTCAAGATGGTTGGGTTCCTATTTCATAACACTACAATCCACCTTGCACGGTTTGGGCTGCTTTCGCTTTTTCGAGAGACTTGTGTGAGGCGATGGGTTTCTATTTCACAACACTACACCGTTCACGCCCGATTCGAAAGGCCGTCCGCCGTCATTGGACATAGTGGCACTTTGTGGACCCTCGATGGCCTCTGCGACCTAGACGGGCTGATCCCAACGTCCTCTTTTTTCAAGAGTCAAAGTTCACGATCTTCGCTAGGATTTAAGGTGTGGGCGCTATTCGAAGCTAGGACTTGGCGTGGTTCCACCCTTGGAATTTTGACCTCCGTTACGGTGGTCGGGTTTTGCCTTCTTTTGGTCGACTTCTTCTTGCGAAGTGCCAATTTGGGCTGTTTTGTTCTTCTCCCATAGGAGGCATGCGGCTTCATCTTTGTTGGCGGCTTCGTTTTTGTTGAAGTGCTGGTGGCTGCGTATTTTGTGACCTCTTTGGATGGTCTAGAGTTCTTCTCGGGCTTGATCTTCTTTCTTCTTGAAGTATCGGAGAGTTGTTGTTGCGTTACGCTTCTCTTACATTTGCCTTGAGTTCCTCGATTATGGATAGAACCTTCCTCGAGCTGGTTTATGTGCCAAGAGTTTCGATTTCTTCTCCTTGCATTGTCATCAACTTGTAGGTTCGGTCCCAGTACTCCTTTGGCGATATATGGTCCTTCCCATGGGCTGGCGGTTTGTGCTTGCCTTCCGTCTTTTGATTTCTCTTGAGTATGATCTCATGGGTTGAGTTTTCTTGGACGTGTGCTCTTGTCATAGTGCCTTACGAGTCCTTGCGGATATCTTGCGTTTTGGAGGATGGCGTTTTTGCTCGACTTCTTACGCGCGGTCGATTTCTAGTCTTCTTTTTGTTCTCCTTCTCCTTCTTTAAATTGCTTTCGATCCTTGGAGATCTCCATATGAGGTCTGGCGGTAGGGCGGCGACCGATCCATAGGTCGGGAAGAAGGGTGAGTAGCCTGTTGCTCTGGCGATTTGAGTTCTTAGGCCCCGGACAACTTTTGGGAGTTCTTCAATCCATTTGGCTCCGTAGTCTTTGAGTTCTTCATATAGCCTCGGCTTTAGTCCGGCAAGGATGAGTCCGTTTGCTCTTTTGACTTGTCCGTTAGCTTCGAGGGTGTGCTACGGAGGCGTAGTCTATCCGTATGCCACAATCTTGTGCCCAATCTTCAAATCTCGCCGCGTGAGCGGTGATCCGAGGTCGGTGATGATTCTGTTGGGCATCCCAAATCTGTGCATTATCTCTTGGATGAATTCGACCGCTTTGGTTGAGTGAAGGTGACCAATGGTTTGTATTCTATCCACTTGGTGAATTTGTCGATGGCGGCGTAGATGTACTCATATCCTCCTTTTGCTCTCTTGAGTGGTCCAACTTGATCGGTCCCCCACGACGAAAGGCCATGATGGTGGTATGCGGATTAGGTTGTGTCTTTGGCACATGAGCTTGTCTTGCAAACATCGGCATCCTTTGCATTTTTTCGACGAGTTCTTCAGCGTCTTTGAGGGCTGTTGGCGGTAGTATCTGATTCGAATGCTTTTCCCATGAGGGTTCTTGATCTTTGCGTGGTTTCCACAACATCATCGAGTGGATTTCTTGGAGGATGTCTTTTCCTTCTTGAGCTTATGCATTTGAGTAGTACTCGATGATCTTTGCTCTCTTGTAAAAGCTTGTCTTTGATGAGCACGTAGTTCTTGCTTCTTCTCAAGATCCTGGTTGCTTGACTTTGTCTTCGGGTAGTGTCTTGTTCTTGATGAAGTTTATGATGTCTTCGATCCGGGGAGTTGTTCTTTTGACACGGAGAGATTATCATTACTCCGTTTAGAGTTGCTTGCTCCATGTTGTATTCTTACGGGTTCTCCTTGATGGATGGTTTCAAGAGTTCTTCGACAAATATTCACGGTGGGACTTGGGCTCGTCGGATCCGAGTTTGGCTAGCACGTCTTGCCGCCATGTTCGCATCTGACGAGCACGTGTAGGATCTCTAGGCCTTGGAAGTTCTTTTCGACTTGCATTATACGTGCAATATAGGCCCATATTGTCCTTTGTGCAGTCCGGTCCTTTGTTGACTTGATTGATGACAACCGCTGAGTCGCCGAGCGTATACTTGTAGTCTCTTGATTCCCGAGTTCTTGCTATCTTGAGGCCATGGATGAGTGCTTCATACTCTGCCTTGTTTTTTGTAACTTGCCACATGATTTGTAGCACATATTTGAGTTGTCTTTCTTACGGAGATATGAATAAAATCCGGCTCCTGCTCCCCTAGCTTCAACGATCCATCGAAGTACATGTTCCAATGTTTCTTGATGTCGTCGGATATGGGTTGTTGGAGCTCCGTCCCACTCGCTATGAAGTCCGGTAGCGCTGGGATTTGATTGCTCTTCTTGGGGTGAACTCTAGATTCATTGCTCGAGTTCCACTTTGCCCATTTTGATATGCGGCTGTTGAATCTCGTTTCCTCGGGATGTCACCCGGTGGTGTGTCGGTTACCACTATTATCTTGTATTTGTCGAAGTAGTGTCGTAGCTTCCTTGATGTGATCGGTATGGTGTAGAGTAGTTTTTGTGCGTGAGGGTACCGAGCCTTGGACTCGAGATAGAACCTCGCTCACGTAGTAAAGCGGCCTCTGGACCTTGTTGGGTTGTTCGGGCTCTTCTCTTTCCACGATGATTCTTGACGACCATTTGTACTTGTTCTTTGCTATGTATAGCGGGAGTTCTTCTTGATCTTTTGGAGGTGTTAGGATTGGGGGCTGTTGTAAGGTATCGCTTGAGTTCTTCAAACGCTTTGTCGCCTCTTACGTCCATTTGAATTCTCCTTTTGTCTTGATTAGTTTGAAGAAGGGTAGCCCTTTCTCTCCAAGCTTGGATATGAATCTGTTGAGTGCCGCCATGCACCCCTGTGAGCTTACGGGCGTCCTTGACGCCGGGGGTTGTGTCATCTCATTGATGGCCTTGATTTGCTTGGTGCTGGCTTCAATGCCTCTGTTCGACCAAGAATCCCAATAGCTGTCCCGAAGGCACTCCAAAGACGCATTTTGTTGGGTTGAGCTTCCACTTCCACTTGTTGAGGTTTTTGAAAGTCTCTTCGGATCTTGAATCGAGTTTTCGGTTTTCTTGTCTTCACTACCACGTCGTCTCACGTAGGCCGGCATTTTTTGCCAATCTGCTCTCCCAAACAAGTCGTAGACGCTCTTTGATACGTCGCTCGGCGTTCTTCAATCCGAAGGACATTGTTTTATAGCGATAGGCACCGAAGGGGGTGATGAAAGAGGTCTTACTCGATCTTCTTTCTTGATTGCAATCGATGGTACCTCGAATAGCAATCCAAGAATGATAGTAGAGCCGATCCCGCCGTTGAGTCCACTATTTGGTCAATCCTTGGAAGCCCGAACGGATCCTTTGGGCAATGCTTATTCAGGTCCGTGTAGTCCACACACATTCGCCCAATCGAGAGGTGTTCTTCTTCGGACGAACCGGGTTGGTTAGCCGGTTAGGATGTAGGATTTCTCGATGAACCTGCCGCAGCGGTTTGCAATCTCTTTTTTTGATGGCCTCCTTCTTTTACGGTGAAAACCTCCTTAGTCTTTGCTTGATGGGTTTGGATCCCATATTGATGTCATTGCGTGCTCGACCCGGCTCCCTTGATACGCCGGGCATGTCTACCGGTTTCGGGCAAATATATCTTTGTGTTGCCTTAGGAAATTTGGTGGCGAATTCCTATTTTGGAGAATGGTGGGCACCGATGATCGCCGTCTTGGATGGATCGCCCATTTGTAGATCAATGTGCTTGACGTCGGCCTCTTCCGGTGGAATCGAATTGCTTGCTTCTTGGCCTAGGTATCTCAAGTTCTTACGGGTTTGTATCCTCTCGCCATTTGGTTGAGTTCATTTTTCTCCAAGAGCTCTCTGTCTTGTTTGCGATTTCCACGACTTGTGCGTCACACTCAAAAGCTTTCTTAAGGTCCCCCTTGATGGAAAGAACCCCAAAAGGTGCCGGCATCTTTAGTAGAAGATACGGGTAGTGTGGAATAGCCATGAACTTTGCAATAGCAGGTCTTCCCATGATGGCGTGGTACGGTGACTCGAGATCTGCCACTTCGAACTTGATGTACTCTGTCCGGTAATTTGTTGGAGATCCAAATGTGACTGGCAAGGTGACTTGTCCAACTGGTATAGCTGCTCGTCCGGGCACTATTCCATAGAAAGGAGTGTTCGAGGGGGCGATAAGCCCTGAGAGAGGTCGATCCCATCTTGTCGGTGTTTCTGAGAATATGATGTTCAATCCGGCTCCTCCATCGATCAACACCTTGGTGACTGTTACCCCGACTATTGTGGGTTCTAGCACCAAAGGATATAGGCCGGCGTTGCCCACACTTGTCCATTGATCCTCCCCTGGTGGCGAGAATCGGATATTGGGACCAATTGAGGTAGCGGCGCTGCGGGTTCGGCCGCCATGATTGATCGAAGCGCCAGGTTTGTCTTGTCTCTTGCTCTTTGATCCAGGTACTCCAGAGAATATGACGTTCAAGGATCTCGTTGCTTTTTGGAAATCCCCGTCTTTGGCTCTTCAATGGCTTCCTCTCTGTTTTCTTGATTATTTCCCTTCGAAAGCGTAATTGTTTCCTCCCTTGTACCTTTTCTGGAAAGTGGTGCAAGTTTTCGGCGTGTGCGGAGCTCGGGATGGTAGATGCGGGGTAGGTCTTCTAGCTTGATATTGCTTACATTCTCGCCGCCATTGTTGTTGTTGTTGAACCTTTGTTTGTAAGGTTTCTTTGACTTCTCCGCCATTGCGACGGTATTGTCCGGTCCTCGTTTCTTTTCTTTGTTGAGAGTTGTTCGATCTTTCTTTGGGGCCTCCGAGTTCTTTTCTCTACGGAAAAGCGATCTCGGGTTCTTTCTTCAACTCCGATCATCTTCTCTCAATGATAAGCTTGAACTGCTCATTCGTCCTCGGGTTGTCTTTGTAGAAATCGAGAACCGCCATCTTGAGAAAATCCCGTTTGCGAAGGCGTCTATCACTTCCCTTCGGTGATGTCATGCACTTGGGATCTCATCTCCCCAAATCTTCGGTAGTAATCTCTCGGGGATTCTCTCGGCTACGCTTGAGGCTTTTCAACTCGGCTGAGTAATAGGATGGGTGATGATACTGCGAAGTTGCTACAAAATGCTTTTCGCAAGTCTTCCCCATGTCGGATTGAGCCCTCTTCTATCTTGTCGAACCATTGAGCGGTAGAGCCTCTAGGGCCATGGGAAAGAAAAACGGCTTTTTGCGTCATCATCTCCTCCGGCCTAGCTCAATGGATTGTGAGTAGACTCGAGCCATTGTGTGGGCTCTGTTTTTTCCCATCGTATTTTGAGTGGTTTGAAGGCTTGAACTTTGGGGGTAGCTTGACTTCTTGCAATCTTTCGGTGAAGCAAGGGAACTCCTCTTTCTAAGGTTCTTCCTCCTCTTGGATGGGTTCGAGAGGTCGATATGTTGATTACGTGACTTCTTCTCGTCGGCTTGGTCTTGGCGGGGGCTTTCCCTTGGGGGTCTCGGTCTTGTCTGCTTTGTCCCTCCGGGTGGCCTGGAGTTGTTGGAACCTTTGGCCTCCCCGGCCTTTCAAAGGCGTTAGATCGACTTCTTGGAATATGTGAGTTGTTTGCCTTTGACCGCAATGTCACGGGGTCTCTTTCTCGGATGGCCTTTTGCGGTGCCTCCTTGATGAGTCTCTCCTCGTCATTCAGGTCTATAGCAGTCTTGGTGGTTAATCAACCCTTGTAGTCTCTCTGGGTTGCCCTTTTATCGTCTTGACTTCTCTTTCAGATTTCGGCCTCTCGTATTTCGTGCGGTCGGCTTGATATTTGTCGAGCTTGCATGCGTGCATTTGCCACGATTCGGCGTCCTCCCTTCAACTTGTTTCTTCTTAGCCTTTCTTGGCGTTGGTGCTCTTCTTCGTCATCGAGGGTTCTTTTGTCCACCGAGATATTGGATAGGCCTTCGTCGATGGATCGATGTCGGGGGCCTACGGGCCGGTTAAAAGCTTTCAGCTATAGCCACCATGAAGACTTCCTTTGTTGTAGCTTTGGGTCGCCACTCCTTCCGCTGGGATGGGCCTTATGATGTTGGACCTCCTGTTTGTCCCCCGTTAGTTGACGATCGGCTTGGTTGAGGGTTCTTGGCCGATGGATGATACACTCCCTCCGGGGTTCTTGTCAATATGGCCCTCTTTGTGCGCCCTCCAAAGGAATCTCAATCTTCTCTTGAGTAGTCTTGGCGCTCCTCGAATACGCGTATCTTTTGCATTGCGTAACCCTATAGGAAATTGAAAAGGTAATACGATTTGGTGTCGGGGTTATATCGAACTTCGCCTTCTTTCTCCGAGTTGGAAAAGTATTGGTTGAAAAAAAGTTTCGAGTTGGAGTAGCTTTCCTTTCCAAGCGGAGTTGGAGTCGTGCCGAGTTGCTTAGGAATCCGTATTCGGGTCCTGGTTGTTCACCTTCCCGAGTTGGTTTCGGGTTTGGTCCTTTCGTGCTGGTTCTCGAGCAAGCTTCGAGTTTGTTCTCCGTCTTCGAGGCGGCCGGTGATTGTCGATTCTTTGGAGCTTCTCGGCGAGTTCTGGTTCTTCGGTCTTGGAGTCCATGATGGCGTAGCTTCGAGTTTCGCCGTCGCCGTCGATCTCACAAGCCCGTGAACTAAAGATGATCGTCTTCCTCGTCGACGTACTCATGATGATCGTGGTCCGCCGGACTCTCATGCTGAAATTCGACGAGAGCCCCTACCGCGCGCCCGGTTGTCGATGTTTTACGACCGAGAGCCGCCACGGGGTGAACAGGGCGTTTGTTTGGGCCTCGGCGAACTAGAGCCCGGCGGTTTTTGCGCGGTGACATGGAGAGCGGGGTTTTTATGCGGATTCGGGCCCTCGATCAAGGATCGAGTAAAGACCTTTACGTCCGGTCGGCGTGAGCGATTTTGATTGATGGGGTCAGCCGAGAATCGGCCGTGAAGGTTACAGCGCTTGGTCGATGCCAAGCTTGTGTTGTGTACGTGCGTACTTGTGCTCTCCTCTACGAGGTGTTCCTTGGCCGCCTTTTATAGTCCAAGGGGCCAAGGAACTTACTACGATCCTAGTCGGATACGAGAGTGTTGTTTGTAGAGGAACCGAACACCCAAACCCTTTACAAGGTAACGACTAGTGTTCTATCCTAGTTACAACGAAGTCACCATAGCTATGCTTCCATTGCCTTACGGGGTTATGCGTGGCGCAGGGCTTGGATAGAACCCTCGCGTACAACTTCGGTAGAGTTCTTAGGTGATCCTGTATCCACAATGATATGATACAAGATTTAGTTTAGCTCACGTAATCAGCAAACCGTTCTCCCGACAACGGCCGAAATGCTTGTTGGTAAAAGTTATCCTACGTAATTATTTATAAATTTGTATAGTGCAGTTTAACGTAAATGATGAGCACTTCACCCGGGAGAGGGTTTTAAATATCGAATCCACGGGGGGAGAATGGTGTGATGGTAATGAGACAAAACTAATCCCACGAGATAATAGGAAGGACGGGAGTTCGGATAAAAGGTGAGAAGAATTCTATGGTTGTCTAGTTTATATCCTTGTAAGGCTTAGAGATATTTCTTAATGGGGACGTACTCAAAGGAAAGTAAAGGGCTTAAACTTACTATTCCCCAAAGAACTATGTCCTACGTGTCCTATCCTACGGGAAGTGGAATCCAAAGGAATCAATGGTACTGTCACTACCACGATCTACCACACTCCGGCAGGTAGGGTGTATTTATGAGTTATCTAGCCCAAACACCACGTTTGCACTAGGGAAAACAACTTCAATTCAAGAGCGACAAGAATCAAAGTACTCTAATGAGTCATAAACCGAAAGAAATATAAATAAGTGAACTTACTCAAATATAAGGTTGATCCACCAAAGAAGTCTCAAGATCAAGTGCAATGAAGCCTTTGATCCCAGAGGTACAAGCGTAGAGAGTCACCGACAGATCCGGTACTTCTCCTTACTTCTCCTCAACTCTACTTTCTATCTCTCAAGAACAGATCTAGAACTCTAATCAAGTTCTTTGATCTATCTCTCAACTTTCTACTAATCTCTCTCAACTTGATCTTAGCTCTTCTAATTAGAGAGGTATGGCTCTAGCTATGATCAGAGCTGAGTATGATGAATAATGATTTTCATGCCTAAGGCCAGAGGTAGGATCATCCTTATATAGTCGCGGGCCGATGAATGCCGACCCTTGGATCAAACCGACCTTCAACAGCGGTGTGGATACAACCTCAAAGTCGGTTTGAAACCGACCTAAGAAGATGAGGCCGACGGTGGGTCCCACCGGCGGCGGCCTATTTCTGATCGGCGGCCGCCCGGCCATGGTGGGCCCAGGCTGTCAGGTTCTTCCTGGTGTCTTCTAGAATGTTTTAGTTCACTTTTCGGGTCGAAATTCTTCAATGGTAAATCTTCTTATTATTCGGGGTTTTCTCGAGTTTTTCAGGCATTTACCGTTAAGTCCACGAAAAGATATAAATCACCAAAACTTCGTGGAACTGTGTTAGTAAAACACCTATTCTATGTTTTTATTCATTTTATAACCTTATTATATGTTTAGTTGACACATAAAAATAGAGCTTAAGAGGTGTCAACATTGGACTTTCCACCAACTCCCATACTTCATTTCTTTCAAAGTTATTGAGCTCCTCTTGCATTGCCAATACCCATTCTTCATCTTTCATGGCATCATCAATCTTGCTCTTCTTGAGACATAAATGCAAAGTGCTCACAAAATGCCGCAAGTCTTCCTCTTGTTTGTACTCCACTAGCAATGTCACCAACAATTTGATCAATTGGGTGATCTCTAGCAACACTTGAATTTTGGAGTATTGGTAGTTGATTGCTTGAACTTGGTTGATCACTTGATGTGGCTTGCACTTGAGATGATGTACTAGCTTGTTGATCTTACACTTGAGAACCACTAGCTTGACCCATTGGAGATGAGAGCACTTGATCTTTGTCATCATCGACATCAATCACTTGAGTTGGCCTAATATGCCCAATGTCCATATTCTTCATTGCATCTACCAATTGAGTTCCACCAACATCATTGAGATTTTCTTCTTCATCTTGAGACCCATTGGTTTCATCAAACTCAACATCATGCACTTCCTCAAGTTGACCACTAGTGCTATTCCACACTCTACATGCTTTACCTGTAGTGGAATAACCAAGCAAGAATCTCTCATCACATTTCTTGTCAAACTTGCACAATCTAGTGCCTTTCTTCATTATGTAGCATTTGCAACCAAAGACTCTAAAGTAAGCAATGCTTGGCTTTCTTCCATTCAATAGCTCATAGGGTGTCATGCCCATCATTGGATGACAATACAATCGGTTGATGTAGTAGCATGCGGTGTTGATTGCTTCGGCCCAAAATGATTGACTCACATCATATTCACTAAGCATTGACCTTGCCATATCCATGAGAGTCCTATTCTTCCTCTCAACTAAGCCATTGGATTCTGGTGTGTAGGTAGGTGAGAATTCATGCTTAATGCCATAGTCATTGCATAGCTCTTTAATTCTTGTATTCTTGAACTCACTACCATTGTCACTTCTCACTTTCTTGATGGTAACATCATATTCATTGCACACTTGCTTGAGAAATGTCTTGAAGATAGAATATGTGTCACTCTTGTCATTGAGAAAGAATACCCAAGTATATCTAGTGAAATCATCCACAAACACAAATCCATACTTATTTCCACCAATGCTAGTGTATGTGGTTGGTCCAAATAAATCCATATGCATCAACTCAAATGGCTTGCAAGTGCTCATGAAATTCTTCTTAGGATGAGTGTTGCCCACTTGCTTGCCGGCTTGACATGCACTACATAGTTTGTCCTTTTCAAACTCAACTCCATCCAAGCCTCTCACTAAGTTGTGCTTCACAAGCTTGTTCAATTGCTTCATGCCAACATGTCCTAGCCTTCTATGCCATAGCCAACCCATGCTTGATTTGGAGAGCAAGCATGTACTCAATTTTGCTTCACATGTGCCGAAATCAACTAGATAAAGATTTTCATGTCTAAAGCCTTTGAATATCAACTTTGCATCATTGATACTAACCACCTCAATGTCATTGACCCCAAATATGCATTTGAACCCAAGGTCACATAATTGTGCTATTGAACAAGTGTCACATTGGATATACTCAAATCATTGGTGATTGCAATCTTGCCATGTCCTTTGATCTTACCTCTACTATTATCACCAAATGTAATGCCTCCACCACTTGACCTTGTATCAAAAGAGTTGAACATTCTAGCATCACCGGTCATGTGTTGAGTGCACCCACTATCAAGAATCCAATGCCTCCCTCCGGCCTTGTAGTCCACCTACAAATCAAATCAATGAGATTTAGGTACCCATCTTTGCTTGGGTCCTTGGAGGTTAGTTACCAAAGACTTTGGCACCCAAATGGACTTCTTCTTTGGTCCCACAATTGGTGTACCAATGAACTTTGCCTTAACACCATTCTCCCACTTGGTAAGCAAATAGCATGAATCAAAACAAATTGATGAATGCACTTTGTTTGCTTTCTTGTTGGTGTTCTTTTTAGCACATTCTTGCTCTTGATGCCCAACTTGCTTGCATCTATAGCAATAAGAACCGTTGCTCTTCACAAAGCTAGGCTTTGTAGTCACAAAGGTCTTCTTGCCTTTCTTGGGGATATACCCTAGACCTTCCTTGTTAAGGGAAAATCTTTGGCTACCCAAGCACTTTAGCAACTTGGCATCCCCACCATATGCCTTACCCAAGGCGTGGGTGAGCTCATCCACCTCTCTATTGAGAGTCTCATTCTCAACTAATAATGATGAATCTAAAATCTTTTCATCACTACTAGTGGAGGTAGAGTGGGTTGGTGTGGATGTGGATGGTATGTTTGGTTCTTCAACTTTAACCACGAATGGTTCATCTATAATGTTACATGTTGAACCAACATCCATCTTGGAGACCAAGACAACCTTGTCACACTTAGCTACTAGTAAGGAATGAGCTTTTTCAAGCTTTGTGTGAACAAGTTGAAGCTCCTCATGGTCTTCCTTTAGACACTCATAAGAGGCTTCTTGCTCCCAAAGGCTCTTTTCAAGAGAGGCAACTCTCTTTTCCAAGGCCTTACATTCCTTAGCCTTAGCTATGAGAACAATGTTGGCTTGCTCCATTGCCTCAAACATCTCATCTTTAGTGGGTTCATTTGATTCATCATATTCAACCTTTGTGCCCTTAGCCATGAAGCATGAACCGGTGGATGAGTCAAATAGAGAAGGCTTCTCTTGATCAACCAATACCATCATTGCCTTGCCCTCTTCTTCTTCTACGGACTCATCACTATCCCAAGTCACAACAAATGCACCATCTTTGCCCTTCTTGAAGGTAGCCTTGTTCTTGCCCCTTCTATGGTCCTTGTTGTTCTTCTTGTCCTTCCTATGAGGACACTCTTCAAAGAGATGATCGGGACTATCACACTTCCAACATAGCCTATTATCTTCATTGCCCTTGGGCGTGTCCTTCTTCTTGTAGTTTCCAAATCTTCTCTTGTACTTGAGCATGGTGCCAAATTTCCTCACAACCAAGGCAAGAGCTTCATCAACCTCTTCTAGGCCGGTTACATCACACTCTTCTTCTTGAGCTTTAGCCTTGCCTTTGCGTGTGGAGGAGGATGCCTTGAATGCAACAGCCTTCTTCTCCTCAACCTTCTTGTCTTCTTTCTTCTCCTCTGCATCCACATCATGATCATACTTGTCAAATGTCAATACCTCTCCAAGCAAGTCATTTGGCTTCTTTGTATCAAGCCCATCTCTTTGTAGCATGAGGATCAACATCTTGAATCTTGATGGTAGGCTAATCAAGAATTTATGATAAAAGTCTTGATCTTGTGTCTTGTAGCCCAATGTCTTGAGGTCATTCACAATTACTTGGAGACGATGAAACATCTCAAGAATTGTTTCACCTTCCTTCATCTTGAAATTCTCAAACTCACTCTTGAGGCCATATAGCTTGGCACTCTTGACAACCTTGGTACCTTCATATGTCTCACTCAACCTTGTCCATACTTCACTTGCACGGTCCAAGTCCTTAATGCCCTCAAATATCTTTGCATCAATGGCATTGTATATGGTGTTGAGTGCCATTCGATTGCAAGTCCGGTTTGCTCTATCCTCATCGATGAGCTTGGTGGGATCAAGGATGACATAGTCATTCTCCTGTCACCTCCAATACTCTCTCATGTATTGATCCAAGGTACATGGTCATCTTTCTCTTCCAATGATCAAAAGAACTCTCACCATCAAAGTGAGGTGGCTTTCCCCCAATATGGTTGAACACTATGGTAGCCATATCTTGCACCGAAGGGTGTTACTCCTTGCTAAAACGGTGACCACGGCTCCGATACCACTTGAAAGGTCCTAAATGGCTAGAGGGGGGGGGTGAATAGCCTAATAAAATTTCTACAAAATCACTAGAGCAACTTGTTAGTAAATAACAAAGCGTAATTGCGTTTGCTCTAGCTCTACTTGTTGGCAAGCCTCGTATTGACAATTCTAGTTGCTATAGTCTCTAATTCACACACAATGGCTAAGTCTCTACTTTACCACTAGGTGAACAAGCTAATTACTCTAGCAAGCTAAGCAAGTCTACTCTAACTACACAAGCACAATATATATGAGAGTAATGCAAGTGTGTAGAAGTGATATACCACAATGTCGAGGCTAGTGAATCCAATCACCGGGGATGTTGTCACAATATGAATAATGAATCCAAATGCCAAGAGACAACAATCACAATGGAGAGACACGAAGATTTAACCCGAAGTTCACTTGAGCACCCTCAAGCTAGTCTCCGTTGTGCCGACCTTCTCACGTGTGGGGCAAGGTAGAGCTCACTCCTAGCCAAGTGCCTTTAGGCTACTTGCACCCAATGCAAATGAGAGGTACTCATTGACACGAGCAATGTATTAACTTGCAATTCGTCGTCCAGATGAGGATGCACGGTGCTCTCACAAATCACCGGAGGTGGCCAAGAACAATCACCAACTCTTGCCAACGCCTCCACCAATCACCAAGCCGGCTAGGAGTGGTGCTCTCCAAGAGCAACAAGAAATCGACCGGCTCACAACGATCCACAAGTGCCACTAGATGCAAAGATCAAAGCAAAGTGCACTTGAATCACCTCAACTCACTAGAATGATGCTCACAAGCAAAGGGAGTGAGGAGGAGGGTGTTTGCTTAGCTCAAAGGGTGTTAGAATGTGTAAGAATGACCAAGAGCGCTCCCCATGGCCGGCCAAACACATATTTATAGCCATCCCATCGAAATAGAGCCGTTACTTTCAAACACGTCGAAAAGCGTGCGGCGCCGACGCGCCGGGCGCTTTGCGCCCGCACGCCGCTAAACGCATTTGTACCTGCCGGCACGAGCACCGTAGCGACACAAACGTCGCCGGCCGCGCCCAGCGCCAACGCCGCACACGCCGAGCACAGCGCCCGGGCGACCCCTCCGTGACATGCTCCGGGGCAGTGTCGGCGCGCCGGCGACAGCGCCCGGCGGCGCAGGGCGCCGTTCAACCCGAGCCCCTATCGGAACCCTCGCCGTGTGCGCCGGACACTAGGACTCATCGAGCCAGCGTCGGGCGTGAGGCGCCGGGACGCGTCGAGGGCGCCGTCCACCCCTCAACACTTCGCCGGACGCGCCGGGCGCTTCACGTCGGCCGCGTCCGGTGGGTCACTTGCGGCTGAGGTTTCCGTTTTGCGTCGGAACGATTTTGTTCCAACTTCCGTCACTTGTCTTATGTTACCAACACGTCGAAGAACACCCGACCCTTTGTGTTAGCATTTTCAAAACATTTTCACCAAGTGCGAAGTTAGCTCTCTAGGTTAGAATGCATGCAAATGATTTTGAACCTAGAGGCACATGAGGACCGATATGTACGATAGTTTTCCCCTCTTTATAGTGCGGCTTATCGATCATATAATCACTCACACCCTCTATGGTGTCTTGAGTGTAAAATCAAAATGGCCCTATGGATATACCTTTGCCTTGAGCCCATTTTGATCCTCGAAACACTCAAGTCGTGCACTTGATCATCATTTGGATCATCTCGACCCATCCACCATGACCACCATGCACCAACCTTGGCTTGACCAATCTCCAACTAAATCAAACACTTAGCATAGAGAGATTAGTCCTAGGATGTCACTAATTAGCCAAAACCAATCTAGAGATCTTCGAGGCTCGCCGCCGCCGCCCACCTCCCACTCCCCGTCGCCGCACCCCGGCCGCCGACGCCGCCTCTGCTCTTGGCGGCGGCTCCCGCGCCGGCCCCGAAATCGGGGACCCATGCCGCCCCTTCCCTCCTCCCCCTCCCCGCTCCACCGCCCCTCCCCCAACCCTAACTCCGGCTAGCGGGATTGTTAGGTGGATGGTCCCCTCGCCCCTCATGTTTTTTTTTCGTCTATGTTTCCGGGCTTCGTTGGTATGCCTTGGATTAATAAGATTGTCACCTATTACACCAATTATGGTCTCTCGACATTATTGTTGGGTCAAAGAGGAACAATAAAAAAATAAACTCATTGTTATTAATTGCAACATCGGCTCTTTGCTGGGTAATTTGGTTTACACGAAACGAGGTTGTTTTTGACAATTGTAGACAAAAATCTTTTCTGTAGGTACTCTGTAATCTTGAGGGGAACATATTGGCTCCATCAATGGGAAAAGTTGTAGTAGCGTGATGAGCTACGAGATAGTCTAGTCGCAGTGGGACATCTTGAGACAGGCAGCTGTAGTTTTTTTTGTTCCAATAGATGGTTATCAACAAGATTCATTGGTCCATCTTGAATCAAAACTATTCTCATGTCACAAACCGGTTTCCGGTCAACGAGAGGAGAAAGAGGAAGGTGTGACGTGGCGTAGATCACATGAGTCAACGGCGTAGGGCGGCGGCTGGACGTGGGCGGCGCTCGGGCACGCTACGGGATAAGCGGCGGCGGCGGGCATGCGGTGGCGGCGGCGGTGGTGGTGGCGGCGGTGGTGCGGAGAGCGGAGAGTAGAAGAGTTTAACCCTAAATTATTCTTGATTGATTGTGTCACAATAGTTGCCCCCATATTTATATGAGGGGTTTACAATTGCTAACGGGCCGAGGCTTATTAGTCTTTTCGGGCTCACTTTAATTTAACTAAATAAAATTACTAATAATAGCTATTTAATAATTAAATATTCAGTCACTCCGCTTATCCCGGGCGAATGTTGACTGAGTGTGACATCTCTCCCCGCTTGGATATTCAGCTCGTTCTCGAGCTGGAAATCTAGATAAATTTTGTTGAATAATCCCGCATCTTCACATGAAGCATCTGCGAGTTGTCTTGTTCTTCCATTTGATAAGACCTGAAGCTAACCTTGCACGACTCTAGATTTAAGCATGACCTCAGGTTCAGGGACTGGTGTACCTTCGTATATGCGTGGTAATTCTGGTATATCAGCCGGAATCTCTCCTCGATGTGGCTTAAGCATGCTGACATGAAAAGCATTGTGTATGCGAGTTCCCACCGGTAGGTTCAACTCATATGTAACTGGAGTAATAATTTTGTTGATGCTGAATGGTCCAAAATATTTGGGAGAGAGCTTGCCTTTGTATAATGGTGATATTGTTGCCACGGACCGGGATAATAATTTGAGCCGGACATAATAACCCACTTGGGGCGTCGTTCCGTATGTTTAGCATCAAAATGTTTGCGATAATAATCTTGGGCGAATTGGAGACAAACCTTTGTCTGATTGAGGAAAACATCACCTTGCGATAACATAGCATCTACAGAAGGTAATGTTGTCTCACCTGGATTGTAGCCTCTAATTGTAGGTGGGTCACGTCCATAGACCAGGTTGAATGGTGTCGTTTTGGTGGATGTATGATACGAAGTATTATAGCAATATTGTGCCCATGGTAACCATCTTACCCAATCCTTCGGTTTGTCACCAGTTAAGCAGCGTAGATACATTGTGATGATCTTGTTTACTACCTCTGCCTGTCCATCTGCTTGAGGATGATAAGCTGATGTGGGTGATAGAATGATGTTAGATAGTCTAAAGAGCTCTTGCCAAAACTAACTTGTGAAAACCACATCTCGATCACTAACAATTGATTTCGGTAAACCATGTAATCTCATAATTTTTGAGAAAAATTTTCGAGCCACTTTGAAGTTCTTTGTGTATGGGTGAGAGAGGGGTGGGCATACATGGATAGACGATCAACCACCATTAGAATCACTGACTTTGTGCCAACTTTAGGAAGTGCCTCAATGAAGTCCATTGAAATATCCTCCCAGATTTGTTCTGGAAATGGTAAGGGTTGAAGAAGTCCAGCTGGATGCAGATGTTCAGTTTTATTGAGTTGACACACTAAGCGGTCATTCACAAATTCTCTGACAATACATCGATCATGTTTAATAAAGAAGGTTCGACGAAATCGATGTAATGTCTTTTGCATTCCTTCATGAGCGTAATCGTGAATGGCGTGAAGAATGGTTTGAAAATGTTTGGATGATGGTGAAAACCATACCTTTTTGTTGAACGTAATCAAACCATTACGGACTTCCCTTTGCTGAATCCTTGCCGTTGATTATGGAGTCAATAAGACTTATGGCTTGATTACTAAACGCAATTTCCTCACGCAATCGATCAAACAAATCTAATTTCAGACTCGGAGGCGCGGCGGATGGTGAAATCATCGGTGTCCACAGACTGAAGAGAGCACTTGGAGGGTGGAACGTACTTAGCTGAATGTGGGGGCGATGACGCCTCCATGGTTGCCATGTAGTTGTTGATGATGCTGTTGACATCCTCCATGAACTTCTTGCTCCGGTCGAGAGGCCCTTGGATCGCCCGGTCTCCGGATACCAATCTGTCACAAAGCGGTTTTCCGGTCAACACGAGGGGAAAGACGGAAGGTGTGACGTGGCGTAGATCGTCGAGTCAACGGCGTAGGCGGCGGCGCTCGGCAGTAGCCGGCTGGCGGGGCGGCGGCGGCGGGCGGCGGAGAGCTGAGAGTAGAAGGGTTTAACCCTAAATTATTCTTGATTGATTGTCTCACAATAGTTGCCCCAATATTTATATGAGGGGTTTACAATTGCTAACGGGCTAGGCCCATTAGTCTTTTTAGGCTCACTTTAAATTAACTAAATAAAATTACTAATAATAGCTATTTAATAATTAAATATTCAGCCACTTCCGCTTATCCCGGGCGAATCGTTTTTCTGAGTGTGACATCTCGTTTTTTTGTTTTGGTGCATGTTCTTTGTAAAGTTTAGTCTATACAAATGGATATGTACGCTAGCCTATAGGCTAGGTTTTTTTTAAAAATAATTGGCCTGATTCTATTGAAAGATAGATGATGCCGGATACTTTATCCTTTATCAAAACAATATGCATATGCTTGTCAATATTCAGTACTCGTAGACGAAATGAAAAATCTGATACGAAAAATTAAAACAGCCTAGTGTCCCATCGTGCGCCTCTAGCAGTCTGGCGCAAAGCAATATAACAAAGCTTGCAGCTCCTTAGTCCCCGGAGTCACAGTGGCTATTCAGCTACTCATAAGTTTATATGCTCCAGTGCACCCACACGGTTGCACACAATGGGAGATAGAGATACGTGTAGGCCTGTAATTGCAAGGCATCGGGAAATTATATGTCAGATTCCGGCTAGATTGGACCGGAACTGACATGTCGACGGCGATCTTGACGGCGGCGGTGATGGTGTAGACGGTGGTTGGGGCTGTTGGGAGTAGTAGAGAGGAGGAAGGAGAGGAGGAAGAAGGGGAGGAGCGGCGGCGTGGGGGGGGCGCTGCCCGGCCGGGGAGGGCGGCGGCGCGGCGGCGGCGGGCGGTGGGGGCGCGAGGCGCGCGCGGGTGGCGGGCGTGGGGTGGCGCTGCTTTGTAGGGCGGCGGGGCGTGCGGGGAGAAGAGAGAGAGAGAGCCTAGATTTGGAGAGCTGTTGGGAGTTACCCCTTTAATTTATTTCTTCTTAAGATTCAACCGACTACATGCCCCTTGTATTTATAGTCCGAGGGAGACTTGCATGCTAAGATAGATCTAGAGGTTTCCTTATAGATTGGAATTCCTCTTTTACAAGCAACCTATTTATTCCCTATTTTATTCCTATCTTTATTCCTTAAATATTCCTTACTTAATTGCGAAGCAACCGACGCGGGCGCGTTTACGGCGGACGATGGCGGTGGCCGGCCGGGAGGCGCGCGGCGCATCAGGGGCCTTGGGCCCTAGGCGGCGGCGGTTCCCCCCTTGTTGGGCCCTATTCCGGCGATCTCTTTTTGGGTCATGACATTTCTCCCCCCTTTTCACGACAAAGCGTCCTCGCGCTTGTTGATATTTCTTACACGATCCCAATTAGGAAGGCGAAAAAGAAATATATATGGGATATCTATCTAATCATGTTAGCTTGGATATGGGATTAACCTCATGATCCAACAAAGCGGAGTTAGGCGGTGTTAGTTGTGGGATGTAACATAGTATCATTATCCATAGTGGAGTTAATCTCACCAGGATATGTACTCAAGGTATACCACTCATTTCTAGGCATTACCTATACACTAGTCTGTCACCCTAGCAATAACGCTCAAAGAAATGCGGGGCATGGTACTCTGATTGGCCTTGATAAAAGAATGAACATGATATCCGCAAGCGCACGAGATAGAAATACCAATTGTAGCACTTCACCAAGAGTAATCCAGGTATCGTATTTATATTTTACCACAGGGAAGGGAGTCTATGGAAAGTAGAGAGAAAAGGATATCTAATGATTTGGGAAGTGATTTACTTATGAGATCCACCTTACAATTGTGTAATGCAGAGTAGCCATATATATCTAACATTACTCAACAGGATAAGTCACAGGATAAAGATAATTATATAAATGATAAATACCCAAGTCTAAGATCATCATATGCCACTAGTATCATACGAGCTATTAACATGTTATAGAAAGAATAGAATGAATATTCCTAAGTTACTCCTAATCATATATGTCAATGAATACTACAATTAGTGCAATACATCTAGCTATCATGGCAAGGTTGGATTACTTCTACACATGGCAAGCATTACCAATAACAACCAAGGACAAAACTTGATCATTACCATAATTAACTTCGACTAGTCCTACATTCGAGGAGGGTGGATTCCAAAGGACTCAACAGGACCTGTCACTCCCGCGATCTACCACACGGCCCGGAATGTAGGGTGCAATTGCAGATAAACGTTGTATAAACACCACGTTTACACATTGCTTATCACCCACATAGTGATCATCTATATGGATGCTATACAATTCCATGCATAAAATATAAAGCAATCTTACTAAACTAAACATAAATCATAGTAAGCATAAACACATATCAATAAGAATATAATAATTATAAAGATCAATGCCATAACAGTTGTATTCTAAATATAAGAGTACTTACAGATTGAATACAAGAGAGAAGTCTCAAGAACGATGATCCTTGCTACTTCTTGACTATCAGGAACTCAAGATGAACTTGATCTTCAACTAGAACTAGCTAGATAGCTAATTACTTCTAGTATGAACTAGGGCTTAGGTCTAGACTTGGCTGGACTAGATGGGTATGAGTTGATGGATGAGTATGATAATGAAATTGTTATCGGCCCTGGGGTCAGCTGGTCTTCTTATATAGTACTTGGCGATAAACATCAACCCTTGGATCGAACCAACCTTCAACAACGGTGTAGATACAACCTCAAGGTCGGTGGTAAACCGACATAAAAATGTGAGGCTGATTGGTGGGACCCACCTAGCGGCCGGCCTACTTGGCACTGGCGGCTGCCAGGGTGTCATGCCACCTTGGCATCCTGTCTTTTCTGGTGTCCTCTGGTATCTTCTAGAATGTTTTAGTCCACTTTTCGGGTTGAGTTACTTCACGGTTAAGTCTTGTCTTCATATGTCTTGTATATTAGGAACTTTCTCCATTCTTCTCTCGCAATTATCTATCAAGTCCCCGGAAGGTCACGAGAATACCAAAACTCGTGGAATTATGTTAGTTAGACCCCTAGACTTATGGTTGGTCTTTGACTTGAGCCCTTATTTCATGTTAATTGACTTGTAATATTATGCTATAACAGTGTCAACAAGTATTTGTCGTTCGCACTATTGTCATTGTTGATGTTAGGGCTAAGATGGAGACGCCGACCTTTCTTTGGATGCGAGAACACCCTCGTAGTACCTTTGATAAGGCCGTGACGTAGTAGCGATGTTTGCCGAGGAAGGCGATCTCCATTCTTTGGCGTCCAAGCCATTTGCTCTGGTTGGAGCTTGATGGTTCCAGCGATTCGAAGTAGGTTGTCGCCAATTCGTGTTGCCATTTGATGAAGGATGGGAGCCTCCGAGGTAGTGACGGCCGTCGAGGTAGTAGGTTGATGTGGGTGGTATGTACCTCTTGTCGTCGTCGGTGAAGCTCACAAGTCGAGGCTTGCTGAAGATGGAAGCGTCGAAGTCTTGGACGAGGTGGATCGCCGTTTTCTCTGTGTAGGGTGCCTCCTGGTGTATTGCAGCCCACGGCTTGTTGGCGTAGTCGCATTGGATGTAGATGTCGTTGAGGAACATGGGAGCCAAGCGGTATGGCTCGAGTCGCCCCCGCCGCCAAAGTCGCGTAGTCAACGTCGCGATGGTTGTTGGTGTCGCCGTTGAAGGACGTCCCAAAACCGAGAGTGGGGCACCATGGTATGTTGTCTCCGTTCTCCGTGGCGCCTTGGTGATGCGGAAGAGCCAAAGAAAGAGGAGTGCCGTTGTCGTCGGTTTGGCCGTGTGTACGATGTTACGCTGCGTGGTGCGATGATGTCGCCTTTCTTTGAGCCGCAACTTGATCGATGGTGTTCGCCACCATTGTCGATGTCGGCGAATATCCGGCGGTGTAGTAGATCATTGGCGAAGGTCGGTGAGTGAACGACCGTCTCCTTGGTGGCGCTGGGGGCGTCGGCGTTCTCATCGGCCGTGGCGCCCATGTGTGGAACGTCATGGTTGCCAATGTCGAGGTTGGCCGCGAGGATGTTGTCATGGTTGATGCCCTTGTAGTTGTTGTCGATGGTAGGCATGGTGAAGGCGTAGTCGACATCGAGGGGAACCTTATTGGCGTTGGCATCCTTGGGAACCGTCGTTCGATCATGGCGCCCATGGTAGCGTCCTTGTCATTGTGGCGTCGATGCCGCAAGCATTGTGGCTAGCGGCGTTAATGGCGATGTCGGGGATGTCGTTGGCGCTTCGAGGGGGTGTCGTTGTTCGTCGATGATGTCGGGTCGAAGGCGTCTTGGTTGACGACGTCGGCGACATCGTTGGAGCATGGGTGATAGAGGTAGAAGCTCCTTGTTGAATGGGATGGACTTGCTCGTTGGACTGTGGAGCGTGTGATGTCCTGGTCGGCGAAGTTGTTGTCGTTGTTGTTCATGTCGCCGTTGTTGTCCGGGATGTCGTGGGACGTCGGGGTTGAGATTGGCGATGTCGGGGCCCGACATCGGCGACGTCGTTGAGTCGTCCTTGTTGGCACTCCGGATATTCCCAATGTCAAAGATGATGTTGGTAGTGACCGGGAACTTATACGTGCCATTGTAGTAGCCGTGAGACGTTGGCATAGTTGGGTAGGCTTTTCGTCGAGCGGTGGTGGACGTCGGTGGTAGCCTCCGGGTCGATCGATAT
This sequence comes from Hyparrhenia diplandra, assembly GCA_015847255.1. Classification (NCBI taxonomy): domain Eukaryota; kingdom Viridiplantae; phylum Streptophyta; class Magnoliopsida; order Poales; family Poaceae; genus Hyparrhenia; species Hyparrhenia diplandra. The sequence continues at coordinate 243,280 of JADLZK010007964.1, forward strand.
GGGTAGCACGGCGGGGGGCGCTCATGGGGTTGGCGTGGCTGGTGATCGCCGTGGAGGGGACGGCGTCGGCGGCACCACAGGAGACACACTTGTGGCGAGCCGACCAATTTATAAGAAATCAAGTATAATTCGCAATTACCAAGTAATCGCGGTCTACACTTGAGTCCATATAAACCCGGTATTCGGAAATCTCGAGTGATTTCAAACTCATCAACAATACAACCAAGATCTTTGAGCTCGGTAGTTCCAATCCGCAGGTATCTCAAACCAAATTCAATATATATTAATCAGAGTGCGATGTACACATTTATTTCAAAGTAATTCAGAGTGCGGAAGCAATAGCTTTCGAAAGCAAAATAACTGTACAACAGAATTAAACTAAGATAGTGCCAATATAATGTCACCCCGGTAATAGCAAGAGACCGGGAATTATGGAGGCTGCCATGCCCTTGTAGGATCACTGGACGCCTAGAGGGGGGGGGGGTGAATAGGCCTGTTTCAAAATTCAACTCAAAACACTGTCAGTTTGCCAAGCGGCACCGCCGCTTGAACCTAGCGGCACCGCCGCTCCACTAAGCGGCACCGCCACTCCTGCAGAAGAAGGTCAGTTCACAGTTCAAAATCTGGCCAATAAAAAGTAGATCGAGTGATTTCCCTTGGCTCCTGGACAGGTATGGGTTACAGATCGAGAGCTGAAACAAGTAGATCGAGAGTATAGAGATAGATCAATCTCAAACCCTAAAATCTCTCAACAACAACAATATATATGCAATGTAAAGTAAATTAAGCACACGGTGACACAAGGATTTATCCCGTGGTTCAGCTCGCCACCAAGGCTTGCCTAAGTCCACGTTGTTGAGGTTCCACAAAGGAATGAGCTCACCACAAAGGTTTGCCTCTTTGCCTCGTTCACAAGTCTAGGAACCGAATCCTAGAGATGTGGGGTAATGTATTAGATGCAAGAGGGTGTTACAAACCTCCCTAGGCTGCCACACAAGTTGGCAAGCTCAAGGGCGACGCACTAGCCGGCTAGGAGCAAGCTCCAAGAGTAAAAGACCACAACCACCGGCCAAAGTGCAAACCAAGTGCCTCTAGAACGATGAAGATCACTGGAGCTCTCTTCCAATCGAAGTTTGCAGCCCTCACACTCAAGAATCGATGGTGGAATCAAAGGATTAGCTTGAGGGAGTGAGGAGCTTCAATGGAGGAGAGAGAGATGAGCACTTGGAGCCTTTACGTCGAGAATGAGCGGGGGGAGAAGAAAGGTGACCGTTGGGGGTAGAAAGGGAAAGTATAAATACTCCCCTCCCAGCGGTCGGATCACGAGCGGCACCGCCGCTCATGATAGCGGCACTTTGCCCGCCTGGCACCGCCGCCGCTCCCTCCCGGAAGCACCGCCGCCTCAGTTTTATCAGCCAGGAAATAGAAAGTGTTTGAATGGGTGACTAAGTTTGGAGCGAGGAGGTTATGTGGTGTGAATATGAGCACTTGGTTGCACGCTTTGACACAGTGGTTCTAATCCCTCTTAATAGTACGGCGTGTCCTATACTCAAATTCAAAATGTAAAATGAATATAAACCTCCTTTCTTGAAGTACCAACAGCAAATTGAATTGGGGTACTCCTCCTTAAGGTTTGCAATGTCCTCTTTGCTTATTGCCACGCTTGTCAACTCGATAAATCTCATTAGTCCTCTATTTAGATTGTCATCAACCCCAAAACCCACATTAGAGGTTGATTGCACTTACAATCTCCCCCCTTTTTGGTGATTGGTGACAACCTAATTAGAGCTTACAAATGATAGTCAAAATAATAGAGATTTTTCGAGCCATGGATGTAGGTACCTTCCCCTAAATTTGTGAATGAGCCTTGAATGCTCAAAAAGATGTTTTGCAACATGACTCACATATTTAGGCAGTGAGACCTCCCCCTAAATGTGTGAGTGAGATTTGAATTCTCAATTTTGACATAAGAGGTCAATTTTCACACATTTAGGTGATGTAGGGACCTCCCCCTACATCCATGCCTGCTGTGGGGTGCCAAGTGCTAACATATGTGTCAGAATGACATACGTGATGCATCATGACAGTTTAAGCACTCAGAGCATCAGGTCTGTTTTGACCTGAGCGACACCGCCGCTCGGCCAGGCGGCACCGCCGCTCCTGTCAAAACAGAGCTGCTGCCAACATAAATTTCACAGCATGAAACATATATAAATATGAATTGACAACATGAATATGACAAGCTAAATATCACAGACCAGACACATGTCCATAAACCATACGAAGAGAGTCAAATAAGTCGCATTATTACAACAAATAGTTTTGAGACCTACTCTCAAGCTCTAACTCTCTAGGACATGCTAAACAAAGTGAACAGCGGTGAAGGCGCGAAAAGTTTTGACCCCTCTAATTTTTTCTCCCCTTTGGCACAAAGCACCAAAAAGGAGAAAAGAAGAGAGAGATCAAGTCACTCGAGGCCTTTGCCCTCCTCGTCCTCCTCGTCGTCACCCCCTCTCCTCCTCCTCGAAGTCGAGGAAATCACAGCCGCCGGGCGGTGTGTGTGTAGTAGAGGTGAAGCGTGTAGAGCGTCGAGGTGGCTGATCCTCTGGATCCTGAGACTGCTGCTGCCTGTGCACGAAGTCGCCAATCTACTCATCCCAGTTGAACTCTACCTCAGAAGAGGTGTCCTCTGACCCTGCAGACTCTGACAGGCTGGGAAGCACAAAGCGAGGTGGAGAAGGGACAGGTGAAAGTGGTGTGACTCCTGCACGCTCTCTGTCCTCCCTCTGCCTATGCTCAACTCGTGGAGCGAAGGCTGCTGAGTAGGAGCATGTCTCAAACATGGCCTTCATCCAAGTGGTCATCTTCTTCTTGAAACTGCTCTTGCCCTTCCTAGCTCTAGCATGAGAGCTCTCTGGAACCTCTGAGGGTGAAGGTGGAGTGTCCTCTCTAGCTAGTGCCTCTAAAGCTGCTGCTGCTGGCATAATCCGCTCGAGGTTGTAGGCCTTGTGCTCATTTGTCTTGTTGAACCTCAAGCCGGATACCCTCTCAATCACAAACATGATGTAGGGAGCATAGGGCAAGCTCTTCCTACCATCATCCATAGCATCGACCAACTCCATCCACGCAGATATGCAGGCACATTGAAGTTCTCACCTCCTGGAGCAAGTCTAGCTAGCAGATTCTTCACCCAACCATGCGGGTTTGAAGTCGCACCATCCTTGGGATCAATGGTGTTTCGAGAAGGTTGTTGAGAATGTAGTAGAAGCCGCTCAACCCTCTCACCAACCCATCTGCCTTCTTCTGATTCCTCCACATGTAGCTAACAGCTGTAGCATCAAGCTTCTTCTCGGCATGAATCGGAGTGTACTTCCTATGCTCGCTGCCAAAACCAAAAATCCTCGAGAAGGTGACAAAGTCAAGCGAGTAGTGAACACCCTCGGTCATCCAATGCATAGTGTCCTCATTCTCCGTAAAGTAGGTAGCATGGAACTGTCCAAGAATCTCAGCATTCCAGTCATACTGGAACTCCATCAGGTTCCTCAGCTCATGCTTCTCACAAGCCCTGATGGCCCTTGTCATATCCAATTTATAGAACAAATTGAACAATAGATTATATGTGCACCCTAGGATCAATCGCACACATATAATGACAAAATTAATGGAAATAGTATCATTCGAGTGCCTTATTACATCACGAACTGTATCTCAAACATAAATAACATAAAAGTCTTAACAATAATAGAGAAACTAGCTAAGCTTCGGGCGCCTTCAACTCCACAGGGGAAGATAGGCGGTTGACACTCAAGCCTAGTAGTCATCTTCGTAAGGTTGGTAACCATGGCCATCTGTACCCATCAGGGATTTTCCCAAAAATGAAATATAAAGCAAGCGTGAGTACACAACGTACTCAACAAGTATAACATGGGTGTGAATGAGGCTCAAAAGTCGACACGGGTTATCTTTGCGGTAAGCTTTTAGTAAGTCAAAGTTTTATTCATTCTAATAGTTCTAAGTTCCGCTTAAGCTCCAATTATTCCCCAACAATTAATTAAGATCACCTTTGTTCAAGTATCACCATTATCCACCATTATCATCATGTTACATTTATTCCGTGAGTTTTCGAGCCGCTCATCACCGTGAGCACGTTTTGTTATAACAGATTTTACTCTGCTTGGCGAGAGGTGTGTACACTTTCCTTTGTGAGTTATGATTTCCAAATGTAAAGGCTCATGACTTCCATTACACCGAAAATCATACATAGCCTTTCGAAAGATTATCTAACGAGGTTCGAGCCGCTATAGGTTTGAGGTTTACGGATATAGGACCAACCTTCCCGATGGCACAATGACACGCGGCCTATACACAAGGGGACGGGGACCGCACTATACCCAACCGACAACCCCCTTTTGCGCCACAAGGGTAACCCCCAACAAGCTAGACACGAGCTTTCTAATCAACTACTGATCGAGCCACATGACCCTCCCAGTTGTACGGTTTTCCCAGCTTTTGCCGACGGATCAGTCCTTATGGAGGGCCAAGAGCATCAAAAGAGCTCTCTCGCCCTGTTGTTTCATTATCATGTTCACCATCACCAACATCTCATAAACAAGTAACATCATTGGGTTCATTTATCTTTAAGTTGAGTGCTAGCAAACTACCCAATGCATATAACCCAAGGTATCAAGGAAGATAACAAAACTAGGACAATCCTTAAAGCAAATTAATTAAACTTATGCACATGAAATAATGGTTAAAGGTGATTAGGTCAACAAGGTAAAGCCCAAGCTATACTTGCCTTCAGCAGGTGGTTGTTGCTGGTCTTCCTGGTCCTCGTAATACTCCTGGTCACCAAAGTACTGATCACCAGCAAACTGATCACCTTCTACTCAAACACCACGCAACAACACGCAATCCGGAATCATTCATGCAAAGCAAACAAGCCTATCATTAGAACATTGCACCAAAAGTACAGAAATAAATTGAAAAGTTTCATAAATCAATCTACGATTTACTACGATCACATAGATATAAAGATCACGCGAATCGGAGCTAAATCGAGCGAGTTACGAATAAAACAAGACTATTAATGCAAGGTAATTAATTAAATCTAACTACAAAAATTAACAGCTCTAAACTGAACTAACAGTGGCATAAACATCTAGGAAATTTAACTACGATCCTAACGCAACTTGAACGGATCGATTTGGATTTAAAACGTGAAAGTTATAAGCAAATGAAGATAATGGCAGATCTGTAAATACCGGAAGCGTAAATTGGAACTGAACAGACGGAAATACGCTTTCCAGTGGTCAATGCGTACTCCCAGAAACACGCAATGGACTGCGCTGCGATCATTAAAAACAGTCAGGGACTTTTATGCAAGATCGACACCCGAAAGGGTATCTCTGATCTGTGGCCGTCGGATCGGAAACCAACGGGCCAGATTAGATCGGGCGTGAGGAAATCATCCCCCCACCGCAAATGCAATGCCGTGCGGAGGCGAGTCGCGGGCGGCGGCGGTGGTCGCCGGAGTCGTGCCGCGATTCGGCGCGTTAGGGTGGTCGCGATGTAGTAGGGTGACGAATACCGCGACCTTCGGATCGCGTCGGGGCGGAACGCAGGCTGCGGCCAGTGGGTGGCCATGGCGGCAAAGAATGTCGCGACCTCGAACTCGCCCTAGTGGCCAAAATCGGGAAACCATAGGCACGAACAAGGAGGGGGTCAAAGGCGGGCTCACCGACGCGGCCGGTCGGATGGCGATCGACGGACGGCCAGTGGCGGGCGGGCGGCCGTTGACACTCAATTAATGCATGTTTTACTACCACCAAAGTGAACCACTAATACAATATTACATGTGAAAACATAACCAAACATTATTTATCTAGTGAGTTCCACGAAAAGTTGTTTTGCGGGAATGTTGTGGAAATACAAATAAAGTATGCCAAATAAACCAAATCGAAATACACCAAAGAGCAAAGGGAACAAGGAGGGGTCATCGGACTTTGGCGGGAAACCATCTACCAAGGCCCACAAGCCCACGAGGAGAAAGGAGAGGCAAAATGGGGATCGGCGGCCACAGACCGCGGCGGTCGGTGCAAAATTTTCGCTTTTTCCCCGCCCCTTTCTGGCGGCGGAGGGCGGCGGTTGCATGTGGTGCAAACTTTCGTTCCCGCCAAGAACACCTCGAAGCAAGGAGAGCCCTCCATTCCCTCCAAGCAAGGAGAGCCCTCCATTCCCCTCCGACTCCACTATATAAAGAGAGGCACTCCTCACTTATAACAACAACACACTACACACATTAGCACTTCACTTTCACACATTCTACACGTTTTCCCTTTCTTCAATTCTTGAGCAATCTATTTGACTAAAGTTTATTCTTTCTTTGCTGAGCAATCTATTTGACTAAAGCGGGATCTCGGGATCGTTCGACCGAAGGCTCTAGTTTTCTCGTGAAACTAGTTTCAGTAACCGCTAGTGCGAGACATGGTGTGCGGGCTAGAGTTTACCCGAGATTGCGCCCAATGCTACGGAATAGTTGTGGTAGCCCCGGGGTGACAGCTCCGACCAGGCCTTTGTAGTCCACCACGCACGTATTGGTGTTTTTGTAGAGCTTCGGCGGCCTTCCCGATTACCGTTTTCCCAGTCTTTTTCGAGAATCGGAAGGGTCGTTGTTCGAAGTAAGCGGTGTAGTAAGCCGAGACTTTAGTTATCTAGTGACCTTGGGCTAAGCTTAGAAAACCCTCTCGTCCTACCAAAAATATTTATCTATCTTATCTCTTGGGACGTACTTGATCCCTTCTAGTTCACTTCGTTCCCCATGGAAATCGATACCTGAATACTCGGGTGAAAGCTACAAGCGGTACTTTCCGTGCGCTTGCGGATTTATCGTATGCGTTAAAAAATACCAACAAGCTTTTCTCGGCGGATTTGTCGGGAACGGTAGCTGTTCTAGAATCGAACCCAAGTCGTCCGTGTATCCTGTTATTTTATTTTTATTTTATGCACCTCACCACCATTACCATCCCAACCACATGAATTCCATTCCTATTTTTAAATTTTTTGGCTCCAAAGGGCGATTTGTTGGAACCTCCACCACCATTCACATCACATAATTATAAATGGCTATGAGCTTCGCCCGCTTTTTATAGCCATGGTTCGGGGAGCAACCCTTCCAAAAAAAAAAAAAAAAAAATCTTAAATTTCAAAAAAAAAAAAATATTTAGAAGGAGACTCTACAAGCGGCTTGGGCCGATTCTTAAACCTTTTACATACCGGCCCAAACCTTTCTTTGCCTGACCACATTATGCTTAATCATGTCCATTTTGGTCTTAGCAAAGAAGCTGCTCTCCAAGTTGATCAATCTTTGGGGGGCTCGTTCGTGCATAAATTCATTAGTGAGGGGAAAACCATTTTAGAGAAAAACCTTGAAAACACCCCTCACACCAATATCCATGTCGAGTTTCCCGTAGAAACAATAGAGTCAAGCCCCGAACAATGAGAGGAGGCACCTACAACCGAATTTGAAATTCTTTCAAATCCTTCCCATAATTTGGTTGTTCAGGACCCTCCTTTTAAGGGAACATGCTATCACACGTCGTGGGATGCGGAATCCCGTCTTTTTGCATGTCCTTTCGAATTCGAGGATGACCTTTTTGTTGATGATGCTTAGAGCTTCCCAATTCAACATCATCATATGCCTCGAATTTTTTTGATGAGACATAAAAAAAACACTCACAACACATAGAGGGTGGATCAATTCATTTAGAAAACATTTCTATACCCTCTATGCTCAAACTCACTTGTCTCATCAAAAATCCATTCGGATCTCGGGGAGAATTTGAAATAATATCCACAATAAAAATGACATATCCATGTTTTTTGGAGGAGTCTCATTATCATGATAAAAAAAAAAAAAAATGTTCCCCTAAAACGAGAGATTTCATTGATGAGCATGAAAGTTATTTCTTAAATGTCACATCCATTACATGCTCAAATGAACAAAAATCTCCTGAATTGATTTATAACTCAGCCATCAATAGCATGATCTACAACCCTTTCATTCTCTCTATTCATTAAAATTTTGAAAGAGGTGTTGTAGATGCTATTGTCTATCACAAATTTGGCAAATTTCATGGTGTCTTGGCATGAGTTCTATAAATCAACAACAAAGGTTGGTGTTGGAGGGGAAACCACATCACCAACATTGGTTTCAATTCAAAAAAAAAAAAAGGTTTCCCAAGGACAAGCTTTCGTCTTTAAACAAAGCACTTAGGGAGATAACCCGTGTTGTTGTCTTTTACATTTGAAAAAAAAAACTCATTTCTCTTTACCTTTGACTTAATCTCTATTTCTTTATAAAAAAACACTCTTATATTAATAAAACCAAGAATAATTTATTAAGCTAGTATGCACCTTCGGGTATTCTTGTCACTAATCATTTCAAGGTGGGGACTAAGAAGAACAAAGATGCATGCGATGCTCGAAAAACATGGGGCTACATCAACTACAAAACTTTGATGCTCATGGGTGATGGAACACACTTAAAAGGAGGCCCGACCTTACACACTTGCCTCTTACACAAAAGTTCAAGTGTGGGGGAGGAAGGTGTGAGTCTGAGTTCCACACACCAAGGGCCATTCAAAAAAAAAAAAAAAAAAGAGATGATGTTAGCCTTGTCTCGCTAAAAAAAGAGAGATAAAAAAAAGGGGATTGAAAAAAAAAGATACGAAATATATAAAAACAGAGAGTAAAAAAAAATGAAAAAAAAAGAATAGAGAGGAGGATCCTTCTCTAGACCTTTGTCATCATCAAGGCTTATGATCTATACACACCATACATGTGTGTGGCTCAAAGCATTGATGGTTGCCCTGAGAGTTGAACCATGTACAACAAAGTCATCGGTGCAGCAACTTCAAAGCTCCATCCACATGCTGCCCAAGAAGCGTACACTTAGGTATGCAAAGGTAATAATTTGTTCACCAATTCATTTACTCATTCTTATCTCCATATGATTAAGAAAAATCATGCTCCTCTTTGTTTATGTCATATGCTCCGGTTTGGTTGTATTCTATAGGTACATCTATAGGTCTTTTTAAATTAAGCATGGTGCTTAGGTTAATATGGCCTTCTTTGATCAAAACTTTGGCATGGTGTTAAAACTTTGATTAATGAACCTTGAGTTGTTGTCATAAACAAATGAAGTAATTTATGTTTAGAGATAAGTCAAGACTATGTTTACATTACAAATATTACCTTGGTCTTGCTTGAGTTCAAATGAAAAGTTGGATGAACATATTTCAAATAAATAAATAAATAAAACATCGTGCCACCCTTCGGGTATTCTCTACCACTAACATTTATAGGAACGAAGAGGTGGCATGACAAGAGAATAAGACACAAAGAGTTTACACCTAGAGATAAGATCGATGTTCAATTCAAGGGTGATACTCTTTGTTCATGGAAAACTTTCGGAGTAAATGAGAAAGGCCATTCAAGGTAATCCGGACTTCGTCACATGGTGTCATCATGCTCCAAGATGATGAAGGTAATGTATTTAAGGTAAATGGCCATCATTTGAAAAGTTTTTTTCCTGACCCATAGAATAAAATTGATTTGATTGAATTCTTGTGATTTAATGATTCAATCAATGTTCAATCTTGTCCAAAAAAAAAATATTAATACAATCAAATAATATATAGAGTTTATAATAATGTGTTAATCAAATAAATATTTGACTCTCGGTGTTTTCCCACGAGAAGAGTCTCTGTTACTTTCACTTTTCTTTTGTCTTTGAATAAAAACAAATATAGCTCCAAAGAAGTGTGGGGGTGTGCAACATTCCATTGAAGAACATAAAGCACCAACCACATCATGAACTGGTGGAGGAGCATGTACAAACTTGGTTTGATCACTTCCTTCCCACCTGTTCATATGCATGCTCCTAGTCCTACACTTGTTTTTAAACGCAAACTTTAAAAGAACCAAAATTCCACACTTAGATTTAAAATTTAAAAGTAAATATGAATGTACCTCTTTGAGTTTGGCCTGCATAAATTTTATTCCTTACATATCCTTAGTGCTTGTGGGAAAAATATAGATAGGAAAAACATAGTTCCTAAGTTGTTGTGAAGTGAGATATGGTTTTGGCATGGAAATCCATCTTTTTCTATTCGAAGTACTTGGAGAATTTCTGTTTTATAAAAATGCTAAAAACCATAGTTTCACATACTCCTCAATGGTGATAAATTCCCACCAAGGCCAAATATATCATGGTACAATTTGAAAACCTTCTACATATGCTACTTGTTTTTGTATTGAGCTTTGTCAAACTTTGTTGACCCGTGTTGAGAAATTTATCATGCTCTTAAATCAAGATCACGCATTACACGCCACCTAAGATATGCACTACTCCTACACTGGGAGTAGGCGCAAGACATGCCTTCCACTTAGATCCATCCAAAAATATTCTACTCCTACAATGGGAGAGAACAAAAAAAATATTGGTTAGGTCTCTTTCAAAATAAATGCTCCAAACACTTGTTGATATCTCCCTCTCAAAGGTTTGAGAAAAAAAGAGACATGAGGCTATCATCAAATGAAAAAAAAAAAAAGAGTTGAAGATAAAAAATAAAGAGAAAAAAAAAAATGGACAAGTGTCCAATATTAAAACAATGGGTACTTAGATGCCCGCCTCTCTATAAAAAAAAAAAAGAATAGAAGATAGCCCATGTTCTCACAAATATTTTCTCCAAAGTCTCAATAAAGAGAGATAATTCAAGGAGCATAGTAGAAATAGGATAGCCACCATATATCCACACACTTGCACATCTTGATTTGATTGTATGACATATTTCTCCCTGGATCCATGGTTTGACTAAGCAAAATATGCAATACAAGTGTGCCCACAAAAGTTTTTCCTACCTGAGCTCCACATAAGCCTTTTAGAAGTAGGAAGAAAAAGAAGGCAATGCTATAAACGCCTTGGTAAGGGGAACATACACCACCGAGCGATTTGAGAGTACCATTTGAGGAGTACTTGTGAACTATGCTTTATTTTCAAAAAAAAAAAAAAAAACTCCATGTTACTAAGATGTGAAAATAGGATGACTTTGTTTCAAAGCTGTTCCATTTCTCAACCACTCAAGGATATATGCTAGACACCCCACATATTCCACAAGTAATGAGGTATGTCTAGGAATGATCTTTATGTGGGGTCATAACTTGAATTGCCATGTTTATACTTACTTTATCATTAACCTTTACTCGGGGACGAGCAAAGAGCCAAGTGTGGGGAACTTGTTGACACTCAATTAATGCATGTTTTACGGTCAAAAAAAAATGCATGTTTTACTACCACCAAAGTGAACCACTAATACAATATTACATGTGAAAACATAACCAAACATTATTTATCTAACGAGTTCCACGAGTTTTGGTGTTTCAAGTTGTTTTGCAGGAATGTTGTGGAAATACAAATAAAGTATGCCAAATAAAGTGGGAAGCGCAAAGTCGAAATACACCAAAGAGCAAAGGGAAGCAAGGAGGCCAATTCCACGCCTCATCCGGACTTTGCACCAGCGGGGAAACCATCTACCAAGGCCCACAAGCCCACGAGGAGAAAGGAGAGGCAAAATGGGGCCCATCTTTGGCGGCGGCGGCCAAGGGCGGCGGTCGGTGCAAAATTTCGGCGCTTTTTTCCGCCCTTTCTCCGGCGGTTCGCTACGGACTTCACGCTTGGGCGGTTGCATGTGGTGCAAACTTTCGTTCCCGCCAAGAACACACGGAAGCAAGGAGAGCCCTCCATTCCCTCCAAGCAAGGAGAGCCCTCCATTCCCTCCTCCTCTCCACTATATAAAGAGAGGCACTCCTCACTTATAACACACAACACACTACACACATTAGCACTTCACTATCACACATTCTACACAATGTAGTGGTGTCCCTCTAGGTGTTCTTCACCTAGTTGTACATTTTAGAAAAGAGGAAGAGAGAGGAGGGAAGAGCGGAGGTGAAGCCGAGTTTGAGTTTGTCGGTTTCACCTCGACTTTTGTACCTCTACGGAGGCGACTCCTATGTGAGTAATATTCGCTTTCTTTGCAATTCTTGAGCAATCTATTTGACTAAAGTCTAGTGCTCGCTTACTTGCTTGCGGGATCTCCGTTCGACCGAAGGCTCTAGTTTTCTCGTGAAACTAGTTTCGTAACCGCTAGTGCTGACATGGTGTGCGGGCTAGAGTTTACCCGAGATTGCGCCCAATGCTACGGAATAGTTGTGGTAGCCCCGGGGGTGACAAACTCCGACCCGGGCCTTTGTAGTCCACCACGTGCGTATTGGTGTTTTTCGTAGAGCTTACGGCGGCCTTCCCGATTACCGTTTTCCCAGTCTTTTCGAGAATCGGAAGGGTCGTTGTTCCGAAGTAAGCAGGTGTAGTAAGCCGAGACTTTAGTTATCTAGTGACCTTGGGCTAAGCTTAGAAAACCCTCTCGTCCTACCAAAAATATTTATCTATCTTATCTCTTGGACGTACTTGATCCCTTCTAGTTCACTTCTCGTTCCCGTGGAAATCGATACCACGAATACTCCGGGTGAAAGCTACAACGGTACTTTCCGTGCGCTTGCGGATTTATCCGTGTGCGTTAAAAATACCACCGGCGTCGCGGCGTGAGCAATCCGAGGGCAAATCAAGAAGAAAGGGAGCTACCGGCTTTGCAACCGCGGACGCGAACCTCAATGATGTCACCGACGACGGAGAACGACGACGAGGCGGTCCTCCGAGCTTCGGCAGCGCTTGGGCGGCAAGACGGCGGTGAGAGCTCGGTGGCTATGAGAATGTGAGCGCAGATGGGGAAACGCGATGCAGTGCTCGCGTTCGGCTTTTAAAGAGGAGCACCGGCACCCAAAAGGAAGGGACGCGCGGCAAGGAAAGGGGCCGGCATCGGCGGGATTCGGCGCCGCCGTGGCGTCCGACTCATGCGAGAGGAAGGGGAAGCTCCAGCGTAGCTCCCGCGGGACCCACAGTCGGTGGGCGCGGGTCAAGAAGGAGGTCGCCGCTGCGCTGCACCGCTTTGTCTTGGCAAGGTGGGCCGGCCCAGGTGGAATTCCAGGCTCGGGCTCGGTCCAGTGAGAAAACAAGGAAGAGAAAGAGTAGGCCGGCTTGGGCCACTCGGGCTGGAATGAGGAAGCAGTGAAGGGAGGGAAAAAGAAATCCTTTTCTTTTTCTAAACTCATTTCAAAATGCTTTTGTAAGAGGATTTGAACTTAATTCACTTTTCTACTAAAAAATCCAGTCACAACAATAATAAATATGCAGCAGCATGAGTGCATCAACCATGAGTCTAGTCTTATGATTGATTTTATTTTCATAAAAATTATTTATTTCCTACATTCAATGCATCACAAAATAGCATAAATAAATCCATTTAACTATTTTAAATGCATAAAAAATTTAGGGTGTCACAATTCTACCCCCTTAAGAGAATCTCGTCCCGAGATTAGATAAAGCTTACTCGAACAACTTCGGATATGTCTCCCTCAATTCATCCTCTCTTTCCCACGTGGCATCATCCTCTGAATACCGATTCCACTGAACCTTGCACATCTTTATAACCCGACTTCTTGTGACTCTATATCCGCCCACTCTATGATCTTTTCTTTGGATACTCTTCATAGGTGAGATCATCCTTAATCGTGAGTTCCTCCAATGGTATTTGCTCTTCGGTACCCTTGCAGACACCTTTTAAGCGAGAAACATGGAACACATTGTGGGACACCGCCAATCTAGCGGGTAACTCTAGCTGGTAAGCAACCTCTCCACGTCTCTCTGAGATTCTAAAAGGTCCGATGTACCTTGGTGCTAATTTTCCCTTGACATTGAACCTCTTAACTCCTCTCATAGGTGACACCTTCAAATACACATAGTCACCCACGTTGAAACTTCGAGCTTTCCTCAGGGTATCGGCATAACTTTTTCTCGTCGTGTTTGTGCTACCCTCAAGTTTTCCCCGATCTTCCTCACCGCTCTTCGCATTCTTTATGACATCAGGTCCAAACACTTGGGTCTCTCTGTTTGATTCCGCAACGAGGTGTTCTACACTTACGTCCATACAAAGCCTCAAAAGGTGCCATCTTGAGACTCTGGCGATAAGCAAGTTATTGTAGGAGAACTCGCATAAGGCAAACTCTTATCCCAACTATCCCCATACTTGCAATGCACAAGCTCTCAACATATCCTCTAGTATCTAGTTAATTCTCTCTCGGTCACGCCCATCGGTTTGAGGATGAAAAGCAAAGATCGAAGTTCAATTTGGTTCCCAAAGAGCGATGTACCTTCTGCCAGAACTGTGAAGTGAACTGAGTACCCCGATCAGACACAATCTTCTTCGGAACTCCATGCAAACACACTATCCTTTCCATATACAGCTCTGCTAACCTTGCCCCTGGGTAGTCCGTCTTTACTGGTAGAAAGTGAGCTACCTTAGTAAGACGATCCACAATTACCCATATCGAATCAAAGCCTCTCTGAGTGCGAGGTAAACCCACAATGAAATCCATACCGACTTCTTCCCATTTCCACTCAGGTATCTTCATCGGTTGTAGCAGACCTGCAGGCCTCTTATGCTCAGCCTTAACTCTCTGACAGGTGTCACACAGAGCCACATATTCAGCCACATCTCTTTTTAGTCCATACCACCAATATCTCTCTTTCAAGTCTAGGTACATCTTAGTACTTCCCGGGTGTATGGAGTAAGCTGACTCATGTGCCTCCCGTAGGATTGTATCCCGTATTGACTTGATTTCAGGTACACAAATCCGCTTACCAAACCATAGAGTGCCACTCTCGTCCACTCTAAACCCTAGTGCCTTGCCAAAGGGTACATTAGCTACTATCTCTCGAATCTTCTCATCCTCTAGCTGCCCTTTGCGAATTTCTTGTTCCAAGGTGGGTGTTATCTCTAATTCCACCACACTGACAGCCATACCAAGGTTTAATGCCTCAAATTCTGCACACAACTCCTTGGGCATGGTTATTGCTTGGACCTCATTAACATAGACCTTCCTACTAAGGGCATCGGCCACCACGTTAGCCTTCCCAGGATGGTAGTGCACTTCCAAATCATAGTCCTTGATGAGCTCTAACCATCTTCTTTGTCTCAGGTTCAGATCAGACTGGGTGAAAATGTACTTCAAACTTTTATGATCTGTATAGATATCACACTTATGACCAACAAGATAGTGTCACCATATCTTCAGAGCATGCACCACTGCTGCCAACTCCAAGTCATGAGTGGGATAATTCAGCTCATGCTTCCTCAGCTGCCTTGAAGCATATGCCACAACTCTCCCCTCTTGCATAAGCACACAACCAAGACCTTGTCGAGATGCATCACAATATATGGAGAAGCTCTTACTCAAATCAGGCAAGGTCAACACAGGAGCAGTAGTCAACCTCTTCTTTAGTTCTTCAAAGCTAGATTGGCACTTCTTAGACCACACAAACTTGGCACTCTTCTCAAGCAAAGGCGTCATTGGTTTAGCCAACTTGGAGAACCCTTCAATAAATCTTACGTAATATCCGGCCAATCCCGTAAAGCTGCGAATCTCACTAAAATTGGTTGGTGGTTGCCAATTCAACACATCAAAGACTTTACTAGGATCAATTTGCTATCCCACCATTTGAGACCACATGGCCTAAGAATGCCACTTCCTTCAACCAAAACTCACACTTGCTCCTCTTAGCATACGGTGGTGTTCTCGAGCTTACGCAAGACTAACCTCAAATGTTCTTCATGTTCTTACGCATTCTTGGAGAATACCAAGTATGTCATCAATGAACACCACCACAAACTTGTCCAGATAAGGCATGAATACATTGTTCATCAAGTACATGAAGTAGGCGGTGCATTAGTCAATCCAAATGACATGATTTGTATACTCATACAAGCCATACCTCGTAGTAAAAAGCGGTCTTGGGTATATCGGATGCACGAATCTTCAAGCGATGGTACCCGAGCAAAGATCAATCTTTGAGAACACACAAGCACCTCTCGGTGGTCAAACGGATCATCAATGCGGGTAGCGGGTACTTGTTCTTAATGGTTACCTCATTCAAAGACCTATAATCCACACACATACGCTGTGTACCATCCTTCTTATCCACAAAGATAACTGGTGCACCCCAAGGAGATGAACTGGGGCGAATAAAACCTTTTTCCTGCAACTCCTTCAATTGTTTCTTAAGTTCTGCTAACTCATCTACCCCCATTCTATATGGACGTTTAGCTATGGGTGCGTACCGGGCAATAAGTCAATAATAAACTCAATATCACGGTCGGGTGGCATACCCGGCAATTCATCGGGAACACATCGGGAACTCATCAACAACATTATTACGAGGTTCATCAACATCAATCACTTGATTCACAATAGCTTTTGGTGGTGGTTGCCTTTGTGATTGGAACAACGATTCGTCCCCCTTTGGTGTGGTCACCATGACTACCCTCTCTTCACACTCAATATGTGCCTTGTGCCTTTGCATCCGATCCATGCCCAGTATCAAATCAATACCGGGCGGTCTTCAACAGAATGGGTGAAACCACAAAGTCTACCCCCTTAAAGAGAGACTAATAGAGGGGGCCTTTGTTGTTGAGTTTGCATGCAACCCCCGGTGAGTTTACTATCATGTTTTTGTTTCATATATAGAATGGGTATCTTTGTGCTCTCTAACAAAAGATTCTCGATATAAAGGAATGCGAAGCACCGGAATCAAAAGAGTACACTAGCAGAGATGGAGTTGATGCTGAACGCACCGAGCATAACTTCGAGGTGTCTCCACAGCGGTGTCGGCATTCACATTGTTCACGGTCCCGGGCTTGCCCTGGCCTCGGGTGGTTATTCGCTTTGGTTGGGCTTGTCTTTGCGGATTCAACTTATGCGGGCAATTGAAAGAATAGTGGCCATCCTTGCCACAATTATAGCACTTGACCGGTGCTCCATTAATCATAACAACTTGGTTAGAGTTGTTAGGACGCTTTTGCATGCCTCGTGATGATCCCCGCAGCGCTTTGGCGGAATGGTGGGCGCCGATTGTTCGACCCTTGTTCCACGAGAAGAAGAGCCTTGGTTCTTCTCGTTGAAAGCCTTGCTGATTGGGACGGAAACGTGAGTTGCCGCCCGAGTTCTTCTCATTGTACTTCCTCTTCTTCGTGTCGATGTCCTTGCGCTTGCCATCAATGACAATTGCACGATTCACCATAGCCTGGAAGTTAGGATAGGTGTTGGACATCATCCGGAGTTGGAGATCATCATAGAGTCCCTTCGAAACAAGCGCCGCTTGTCGGCATGCGTAGCCATGTCCCTTGGAGCATAGCGTGACGGCTGTGAGAACTTGTCATGGTATTCCCCACGGACATATGCCTGCCTTCAGATTCGAAATTCCTCCCTCTTACGTTCCATCGGACCCTACGGTATATGGTACGACCTGAACTCCCCCTCCGAACTCCGATAGGTGATGGGTGGAGCATTATTGGGGCACCCAAACCTGTAGGAGTCCCACCAGTCCCGCGCTGCTCCCTCTAGCTGTCGAGGCGAACAACACCCTTTCCTCATCATTGCACTATGCAATGTCCAAATTCTTCTCTATCGTGCGCAGCCAATCATCCGCTTCCGGTGGGTCAGCGGCATGTGAGAAGGTAGGCGGACGTCCCTTCATGAAGTCCGCACGCGCTTTGTCCCTAGGTGGGACACTTTGTGCTGACCTCCTTGGTTGTTCTCGGTTCTGTTGGTTCTGCTGGTTTTGTTGCATTAGTTGCACAACCTGTTGAATCAATTGCCCCCTGCATGCCCATCAGTTGTTCGGGCGTCATCACAGGGGGCGGTGGTGGTGGGGGTGGTGTGCCTCTGCCCCTACCACGTCCACGGCCACGACCTCCTCCACGAGCAGCCATCTGTCATCCAACATCACATACACAAGTCTTAGAGTTACCCAACAAAAGATTGAATGACAATTCTGAAATTTTCTGAACATTGTGCAACAACAGCAGTACAGTAAACGGGCAATAACTGGAGCTCCAGAAACTCAAATGACATGTTCTATACACCGTTGGAAAGATAATGAAATTATCTACAACGTTTATGTGGAGCAAAATTCCAGATTCTGACATTAAATTTACCGAAAACAGAGAACAACAGATCCCGTTCAGAACATCCAGACTGCGCTGTAACATCAATTTCAAACTGCTATATCTCCCAGACCAGAACAGATAAAATTCTCATATAAGACTCATTGGAAAGATAAATAAGTCTAGTTTCGCCCAGAAAAATTTCAGGTCAAAAGCACGTACGGATTAAGAGATAATTGATAAAGAACACAGACTGCTCCAGAAAACAGATTCAGCCAAGATAGATAAAACGACCCCAAACTTATATTAATCAAACTTTAAACCTTAATCCAATACTGAGGAGTTCATGGACAGGCCCATGGAACTCCAGCAATCATTATGAAAGAAGCAAATCACACATAATGCATAAGTATAAAGCAACTGGCACACCAAGTTTATCACACACACTCTTGACTCGACTCAACTGACGCTACTAACGTTTTACTTATTACAAAAGGGCATCCAACATCTAGGTGCGTCACACGGGTGGAAGCACGTCGTAGAGTCTGTCTTCTCCCAGCCTCTCCCTCATGTCATCAGTTTCAATCCGAAGCCTTGTCAGAGAATTCTGTAGGCTGACCACCACATCAGCCAGATGCTCATTCTCCTCTTTGAGATAGCGTTCAAATCGCACGGTGAGTCGAGTTGTGTGGTTTTCTCCATAGGGCTCATTGACTACAAACCCTATGCCAGGCAGGGAGTAAGGGAGGTAGCGGTCGTTGTCATTCCGCATGTTGTCGAAACGATGGCCGTGAAGGTCCATGTAAGCCATCTGGGCAGCAACATCAATGATGTATTCCATGTTGG
This sequence comes from Hyparrhenia diplandra, assembly GCA_015847255.1. NCBI lineage: Eukaryota > Viridiplantae > Streptophyta > Magnoliopsida > Poales > Poaceae > Hyparrhenia > Hyparrhenia diplandra. The sequence continues at coordinate 262,245 of JADLZK010007964.1, forward strand.
CACGGACTCCTCTATGTGTGTAGTCAGTCTCCACAATCCATGACCCCTGGGGCTCCCTGATCAAGATCTCTGCGGTAGTCTTCCACATCGTGGGCTCTATGGGATGCTCATGGCTATAACAAACATACTCCACTCTCACCTCTGGCCAGTCCTCATAGTGATTATGGAGAACTCCCAGCAGCAGGTTGTGTGGCACGGTGTCAACCTCGTACGCTTGGCGCTTTGTCACTGTCCAACCCATTGCTGGAGGCATGCCGCCTCCACCTCCCTGTGGCGGCGGTGGTGGATCCTCTCCACCGTTGTCTTCCATGGGTTCTTCTTCATCTTCTTCTGGAGCGACCTCCTCGTCTTCATCTTCTGGCTGCATGGGTTCATCTTCATCATCATTCCCATCATCATCATCATGGGAGTCATTGCTGTCATGTGTTGTCAAAACCATCGTCATCATCATCACCGGGATCGCCGGCAGGCTTCGGGTTGCCACGGGGTTCCTCCTCCATAGGCGCATAGCCCTCCATGGGCGCATACGCGAGCACACCCGCTCAGGCGTGCATCCATCGTGCGGTGCCTCCTGGGGCGGCACCACGGCTCTGCTCGGGGCTCGTCCCTCGGAACACTGTGCCAACAGAGAGCTCACGTAAGCGACCACAAGTGAACCTCTGCCTCCATTGACGCACCGTCGTGACACGCTTGCGGGGAGTCTGCTTGGTGCGGGCCATCTAAAAATTAAAATGAAATCAAAATTAGAATCAACTCTTTTATAATAGAATAAGGCAGTGGAGCATAAAACAAAATTTTCACAAGTAATAATGCTAAACAATAGCAAGAACAAGAGAGACAAAAACTTTTTAAGGCGACCATTCTACCTAGGCTTGCGTCCCTACGAGTTGACACGGCTTTGATACCAACTTTGTTATATCCAATTTATAGAACAAATTGAACAATAGATTATATGTGCACCCTAGGATCAATCGCACACATATAATGACAAAATTAAAGGAAATAGTATCATTTGAATGCCTTATTACATCACGAAGCGTATCTCAAACATAAATAACATAAAAGTCTAAACAATAATAGAGAAACTAGCTAAGCTTCGGGCGCCTTCAACTCCACGGGGGAAGATCGGTTGTTGACACTCAAGCCTAGTAGTCATCTTCGTAAGTTGGTAACCATGGCCATCTGTACCCATCCGGGATTTTCCCAAAAATGAAATATAAAGCAAGCGTGAGTACACAACGTACTCAACAAGTATAACATGGGTGTGAATGAGGCTCAAAAGCTGACACGGGTTATACTGCGGTAAGCTTTTAGTAAGTCAAAGTTTTATTCATTCTAATAGTTCTAAGTTCGCTTAAGCTCCAATTATTCCCCAACAATTAATTAAGATCACCTTTGTTCAAGTATCACCATTATCCACCATTATCATCATGTTACATTTATTCCATGAGTTTTTTGGTCGCTCATAACCATGAGCACGGCTGTTATAACGACTTTTTACTTGCGAGAGGTGTACACTTTCTTTGTGAGTTATGATTTCCAAATGTAAAGGCTCATGACTTCCATTACACCAAAAATCATACATAGCCTTTCGAAAGATTATCTAACAGGTTCGAGCCGCTATAGGTTTTGAAGCCCGTTTACGGATATAGGACCAACCTTCCCGATGGCACAATGACACGCAGCCTATACACAAGGGGCGGGGACCGCACTATACCCAACCGACAACCCCCTTTTGCGCCACAAGGGTAACCCCCAACAAGCTAGACACAAGCTTTCTAATCAACTACTGATCGAGCCACATGACCCTCCCGGTTATGCGGTTTTCCCGGCTTTTGCCGACGGATCGGTCCTTATGGAGGGCCAAGAGCATCAAAGAGCTCTCTCGCCTCTGTTGTTTCATTATCATGTTCACCATCACCAACATCTCATAAACAAGTAACATCATTGGGTTCATTTATCTTTAAGTTGAGCGCTAGCAAACTACCCAATGCATATAACCCAAGGTATCAAGGAACAGATAACAAAACTAGGACAATCCTTAAAGCAAATTAATTAAACTCATGCACATGAAATAATGGTTAAAAGTGATTAGGTCAACAAGGTAAAGCCCAAGCTATACTTGCCTTCAGCAGGTGGTTGTTGCTGGTCTTCCCGGTCCTCGTAATACTCCTGGTCACCAAAGTGCGATCACCGACAAACCGATCACCTTCTACTCAAACACCACGCAACAACACGCAATCCGGAATCATTCATGCAAAGCAAACAAGCCTATCATTAGAACATTGCACCAAAAGTACAGAAATAAATTGAAAAGTTTCATAAATCAATCTACGATTTACTACGACCACATAGATATAAAGATCACGCAAATCGGAGCTAAATCGAAAGTGAGTTACGAATAAAACAAGACTATTAATGCAAGGTAATTAATTAAATCTAACTACGAAAATTAACAGCTCTAAACTGAACTAACAGTGGCATAAACATCTAGCAAATTTAACTACGATCCTAACGCAGCTTGAACGGATCGATTTGGATTCAAAACGTGAAAGTTATAAGCAAATGAAGACAATGGCAGATCTGTAAATACTGGAAGCGTAAATTGGGCTGAGCAGGGACGGAAATACGCTTTCCGGTGGTCAATGCGTACTCGAAACACGCTATGGACTGCGCTGCGATCATTAAAAGCAGTCGGGGACTTTTATGCAAGATCGACACCCGAAAGGGTATCTACGATCTGTGGCCGTCGGATCGAAACCAACGGGCCGGATTAGATCGGGCGTGAGGAAATCATCCCCACCGCCGGGCGATTGCGGCGGCGGCGGAGTCGTGCCGTCGGCGGCGGTGGTCGCCGGAGCGCGCGATACCACGATTCGGATCGCGTTAGGGTTATCTGGTTGCACTAGGGTGACGATGGGCGCAAGTGCGACCTCGTCGGATGCGTTCGTGCGGGCGGAACGCGCTGAAAGGCAGTGGCGCTTCGGCCATGGCCGACGGCAAAGCAATGTCGCCGGCGCTCACGAACTCGGCCCTAGTGGCCAAAATCGGGAAACCATAGACACGAGAACAAGGAGGGGGTCAAGGCGGGCTCCGACGCGCGTTGAATCGGATCGGGATCGACGGACGACGGCGAACGGCGAAGAGTGGCGGGCGGACGGCGGAGCTCGCAAAAACCGGCGTCGCGGCGTGAGCAATCCGAGGGCAAATCAAGAAGAAAGGGAGCTACCAGCTTTGCAACGCGGACGAACCTCGGCGATGTCGCGGCGATGGAGAACGACGGCGAGGCGGTCCCTCCGAGCTCGGCGGTATGGGCGGCAAGAGCGGCGAGAGCTCTCGGTGGCTGTGAGAATGCGGCCTTGAGATGGGGAAACGCGATGCGGTGCTCGCGTTCGGCTTTTAAAGAGGAGCACCGGCACCCAAAAGGAAGGGACGGCGGCAAGGAAAGGGGCCGGCATCGGTGGGATTCGGGCTTATTTGTGGCGTCCGACTCATGCGAGAGGAAGGGGAAGCTCTTGTAGCTCCCGCGGGACCCACTGGTCGTGGCGCGGGTCAAGAAGGAGGCCGGCTGCTGCGCTGCCGGCTTTGTCTTGGCAAGGTGGAATTCCGGGCTCGGGCTCGGTCTAGTGAGAAAACGGGGAAGAGAAAGAGTAGGCCGGCTTGGGCCACTCGGGCTGGAATGAGGAAGCGGTGAAGGGAGGGAAAAAGAAATCCTTTTCTTTTTCTAAACTCATTTCAAAATGCTTTTGTAAGAGGATTTGAACTTAATTCACTTTTCTACTAAAAAATCCAGTCACAACAATAATAAATATGCAGTAAAGATGAGTGCATCAACCATGAGTCTAGCCTTATGATTGATTTTATTTTCATAAAAATTATTTATTTCCTACATTCAATGCATCACAAAATAGCATAAATAAATCCATTTAACTATTTTAAATGCATGAAAAATTTAGGGTGTTACAGACCCTGTTAATCTCGGGCTCTCTCTTAGCCTTGAGAGAAGGGCCCGATCTATGTAGTGCATCTCTCTAATCTTTGGGCTTCCTCTTCTTGAGGACAGGATGAGGCATAGAAATCCGAGTGGAATACATTCGTAACACGTAGTCAACTCCTAGGTCCTTAGGAGTGGTGTATGGGTTCACCCTCCTAGCCTCGATGCTCAACTTACTCCCTCGTGGAGTAGTCAACCCTCCTGCGAATCACACTTTGTCATCCGGAGGTCTTCTTATCTCAATCGCTCCTCATAGTCCATTATGTAGGAGTCATCATAGGTCCAAATGTCAACGGGAGTGGTGGACATCCAATCTTAGGAATTTTTCTACCATGCCTCGGCTCCTGCTGTCTTGCCTCTCTCTCTCTCTCTCTCTTGCCTTTGCTCATTTTGTGGGTCTCCCAAAGAGGTAGAACCTGCCCGCCTGCCCTCTCTTTTGGAAACCGCTTCTCCAAAGCCTTCCTCTTGACACCTCCACTTCCTTGTCCGTGCTCCATCTATGCATGCAACGGGTCCAAATCAGTCAACTGAAGTCTGGGGTGAGAGATGGATATATATATGTGTTAAATATTGCAAAAGGTAGGTGGTTGAAGCAATGAATGGGGGCCATTTGTTTGAATCAGCCTCGCCGGCGGCACCGCCGCTCGCCAGCGGCACCGCCGCTCGGGTTGCCGAAACCTGTTTCACCAACCGTCTTGTGCAATAGTTAAAACACATGTATATCTATCTACCATTCAACGAGAATCTCGAAACTTGACTGAAATGAAAATAGTGATAAAAGTTGCCATGGATTTGGATTTAGAATGAATTTTCTTTGACAATGGGAATCAACTTTGATTTGAACTACTGATTTGTTCAAAATGTGATTGAAGATGAGCAGCAAAACACTTTGCTCTAGCCATAGCCGGCAAGGTGTCGCTTGGCACCCCATGCATGTCATGGGTGGAGTTCATCTCAAACTTTCAAACTAAATCAATCCGACAATTTTCCCACTATCTAGAACCTTCACTCTATCACTAATTGCAAAAATCCATAACAAATTTCATCCCTAGGCATAGATCGGGGTGGTTAGGGTTTCTCTCGAGGATTGGAGAGGGAAGAAGAGAGAGCTGCGGCCCCTCGCAGCGGTGACACCGGTGTCGAGGGAGGTGGCCGGCGGCACGGCGGCGCGATGGGGCTGCACCTTTGCCACAGAGCGGCGGTGCGCAGCGGCGGCAGGGAGAGAGGTGATGGCGGCGGCGGCGCCTCGGTCGCCCTCACGAGAAAGAGAAGGGGCGGTGGAGAGAATGAATGAGAGAGGAGAGAAAGATGCCGTGGGCCTAGGAAATAGGCCCCACAATTTGGGACGGGGTGATTTTCGCTTGAAAATCATCGGCGGCACCACCCGCTTCGGGCGGCGAAGGCTGCCTGCCGCTCCCCGAAAACAGCGAGGTTAACTTGCTTCCTAAGCAACTCTCCTCATATGCTATATAGACATATGTGACTCAAATCTCATGGCGGATCAGATCATCAATCAAAAGCGGTGACCATGCCCTTTGAGTCTAGCTTTGAAATTGATTTGAAAGACATAATATAAACTTTTCAAAGCTTTTTTCCTACTCATACTAGTTCTCACAAAACAGAGGCATGCAGATTTCAAGATAGGTTGCGAGAATCAAGTATATTTAGTTCACTACGCAAAGCACAAAACCTTGTCTCGTCGAGAGGCTTAGTGAAGATATCGGCTAGTTGTTTTTCGGTGCTCACATGGCGAATTGCGATATCTCCTTTGAGTTCGTGGTCTCTCAAGAAGTGATGACGGATGTCTATGTGTTTTTTTGTTCTAGAGTGTGCTACGGGGTTATTTTGCGAGTTTGATGGCACTCGTTGTCACAAAGAAGAGGTATCTTTGTGAAATGACATCGAAATCTTTTAAGGTTTGCTTCATCCAAAGTAGTTGAGCACAACATCGCGTGGGCTGCAACATACTCGGCCTCGGCGGTGGATAGGGCTACACAATTTTGCTTCTTAGAGCTCCAAGACACCAAGGACCGTCCAAGGAATTGACACGTCCCAGGGTGCTTTTTAGATCTACTTTGCAACCGGCATAATCGAATCGAATAGCCAAGTAGATTGAACTTGGAACCCTTGGGATACCACAAGCCAAGGTTTGGGGTGTGAACTAGATATCTCAAGATTCTCTTAACCGCCACATTGTGACATTCCTTTGGATTAGCTTGAAATCTAGCACACATGCACACACTAAGCATAATATCGGGCCTAGATGCACAAAGATAAAGAAGAGAGCCGATCATGGAACGATATACCTTTATGTCTACGGCAGCCCCTTCTTCATCAAGATCAAGATGTCCATTGCTTGGCATTGGGGTTTTGATTGGCTTAGCCTTAGCCATATCAAACTTCTTCAACATGTCTTGGGTGTACTTGGTTTGGCTAACGAAAGTCCCTTCCTTCATTTGTTTGACTTGAAAGCCAAGGAAGAACTTGAGCTCACCCATCATGGACATCTCAAACCTCTTTGTCATAGTCCTACTAAATTGCTCAACATACACATGATTAGAGCTACCAAATATTATGTCATCGACATATATTTGGCACACAAATATATCACCATTAACTTTATGTGTAAAGAGAGTAGGATCGGCCTTCCCTATGACAAAACCTTGTTTAAGCAAGAACTCCTTAAGGCATTCATACCATGCTCTTGGTGCTTGCTTAAGCCCATAGAGTGCCTTTGAAGCTTGTAAACATGGTTAGGATACTTGGGGTCTTCAAAACCCGGTGGTTGCTCAATGTAGACTTCCTCTTGCAAAGGGCCATTGAGGAATGCACTCTTGACATCCATTTGATATAGCTTGAAGTCATGATGGGCAGCGAAGGCTAGAAGAATGCGGATTGCTTCTAGTCTTGCCACCGGTGCATATGTCTCATCGAAGTCCAAGCCCTCTACTTGAGTGAAACCTTGAGCCACCAATCTTGCCTTGTTTCTTGTAACGACCATCTTCATCTTGCTTGTTTCGAAAGACCCACTTGGTGCCGATGATGTTTGTCTTTGGTCTTTCTACCAAGTCCCAAACTTGGTTTCTCTTGAAGTTGTTGAGTTCTTCTTGCATGGCTAGCAACCAATCGGCATCCTTGAGAGCATCTTCTACCTTGGCAGGTTCCAAAGAAGAGACAAAAGAGTAATGTTCACAAAATGCAGCTAGATGTGATCGAGTAGTTACTCCTTTTCGAAGACTCCCAAGAATGTTCTCAACGGGGTGATCCCGTTGAATGGTTTGTCATAGCCGTGGGTGATCAACTCCATCATCCTCAACTTCTTCTTCATAATCATCCTCGGCTTCAAGTATGGGAGCAAGGTCAAGTGCTCTAAGCGGTGATGTAGGTGTTGGAGTAGATCTTTTGAGGTGGAGAGGGAGCGGCACCGCCGCTCTGCGAGTTCGGCAGGAGTGGGCTGCCTCCCCGTCATCGAGCACGTCGGCGGAAATTGGTGCAGCAACATCTTGGTGATCCTCTTGTTCATTTGCTATATCTTCTTGTGGTCGAATGTCACCAATAGCCAATTGCTTGATAGCTTCACAAGGTGGATCCTCCTTTCCTACAACATTTTGATCAACTTGCTCTACTTGAGAACCATTAGATTCATCAAATGTCACATCTATAGTGACTTCAACCCTACCGGTGGTTTTGTTGAAGACACGATAGGCATGCTCATTTGATCCATAACCAAGAATAATACCTTCATCAACCTTAGGTGCAAACTTAGAGATTCGGGGCTTTTTGTTAAGAATGAAACACTTGCACCCAAACACCCTAAAGTAAGACACCTTTGGTTTATTACGATTAAAAGCTCATATGAGGTCTTCTTGAGTTTCTTTGTGGAGGTAGAGACGGTTGATTGCATAACAAGCGGTGTTGATGGCTTCACACCAAAAGATGTCCAAGTCTTGTATTCATCTAGCATTATTCTTGCCATGTCAATGAGTGTTCTATTCTTCCTCTCTACAACTCCATTTTGTTGAGGGGTGTATGGAACCGAAAACTCATGTTTGATGCCCTCTTCATCAAGGAATTCTTCAACTTGGGTGTTCTTGAATTCACTTCCATTGTCACTTCTCACTTTCTTGATTGGAAGCTCGAATTCTCTTTGAGCCCTTCTAATGAAGGTTTTCACCTTCTCTTGTACTGGCACTTATCAAAGACAAAAGAAAACCCAAGTGGAGGCGGGAATAATCATCAACAATAACAAGTCCATACTTATTACCCCGATGCTAAGGTAGGCAACCGGTCCAAAGAGATCCATATGAATCAACTCCAAAGGTTGAGTAGTGGTCATGATGCTCTTTGGTGGGTGAGGTACACCTACTTGCTTTCCGGCTTGGCAAGCGCTACAAATCCTGTCTTTGTCAAAATCAATGTTTGTTAGTCCAATGATGTGGTTGTCCTTTTGTAGTTTGGCCAAGTTCCTCATCCCAACATGAGCTAGTCGGCGATGCCAAAGTCAACCCATGCTAGATTTTGCCATTAGACAAGTCTCAAGCTTAGTCTCACTTTTGTTGAAATCAACTAAGTAGAGCTTATTCTTGAGTTTGCCCATGAAGACAATAGAGGAATCCTCCTACAATACTTCCACACCAACATCCGTAAAGAGACAATTGTAGCCTTTCCCACAAAGTTGTGAGGCCGACAACAAATTGTATCCTAGGGATTCAACATGTAAGACATCAGATATATCATGATTAGTTGTGATAGCGATTTTACCAAGACCCATCACACTTCCCTTAGCGTCATCTCCAAATCGAATGATGTCATTTGGATCGGCATTAGGAGAGTATGATGAAAACATACTCCTTTCTCCGGTCATATGATTTGTACATCCATTATCAAGCACCCAACTTGATCCACCGGAGGAGTATGCCTGCAAAATAGATTAGCTCACAAGTTTAGGCCCCCCAAGCTCCTTGGGACCTTTCATGTTAGTCACAAGAATTTTGGGAACCCAAATAGAAGCGTGTAGATAAACATTTACGTCCTTGCCAACATATTTGGCATACACCTCCCCTTGCTGTTGCTTTTTTCAACACAAAGCAAGAACTCAAGCTTTGTCTTGTCGGTTGAGCCTTGGGATGATGTGCAAACCTATTTGGGTTGGCCCAAATTGTTTTTTACGCTATTTTACGCACAACTTTGTTTTGGTGAGCAACCTTCTTGATGGACTGTTTCTGGACAGGAGGTCGATGAGTTGCCTTCCCTTTCTTAGGGCAGCGGCACCGCCGCCTCGTCCTAGCGGCACTGCCGCTTGGCTTTGCTGCTCGGAGTTGGCGGTGCGGTATGCCGTCTGCGAGCATATCTGTACTCATCTTCCCTTTACTCGAACCGAACACACTCATAGCCATTTACCATTTTTTCTTCCATTTGTCTTGGCTCCTCTAGTGTGCCCCCTAACCCATCCTTGATTCTTGGATTTCTTCCATCAATGTATTGTGGCTTCTTTGGTTGAGTCTCTTTGCCATCTTGCTTTCTTGACGGTTTGTTTTTCTTTTCCAACCAAGGTGTTGAGTCTAGCAATATCCTTCTTCATGGCTTCCATGTTTGCAAGGCTTGTGGCATGACTCTTCAAGTCTAGGTTGAAACATTTACCACATCCATTGCTTGTGGAGGGAGTAGAGTTGTCCTTTGTGGATGAGATGTGAGTTGCTCTCCCAAAGAAGACTATATTTCTCCTCAAGTTGCTTGTGCTTTTCTTGTAAGTCACAATACTTTTCATTGAGAGTAATAGTAGCTTTCTTTTTGAGAGCATGGTCCTCTTTTTCTTTTACAAGTTTCTTTTTGTAAAGAGGCCACCTCACTTCTTTCAAACACAAGGCGTCTTTGTTGTCAACATAGAGCTTCTCAAGTCTAGTGAGTTCACTTTCTCTAGTTTCAACTCGGCTTGGACACTCTCTAAATCCTCCATCATCTTAGTGATAAACATTTTGGTCTTTGGATCTAGGTTCTTGGTCAATGTATCATATTCTTCATCACTAGACCCATCATCACTTGAGCTATCACTAAGTTCACTAGATTCATCACTAAGGGTTGGAGAGGCTTTTAGTTTTGGAAAGTACCTTCTCACGCTTTGCCATAAGACAAATGTGAGGGGAGTCATCTTCATCATCATCGGACATGTTGGAGAAGAGCTTCGGTGTGGAGGTTGACTCTTGCATAGCAAAGGTTGCCATTTTCACATCCTCCTCACTTGACTCTTTAGTTGAGTCCCACTCATGCCCAATGTGTGCTTCTCCCATGTTCTTTCCCTTCCTCTTGTAATCTTGCCTCTTGTCATTGTTGGGGTTGTCCTTCTTGTATTTGTTGTTCTTGTTCTCATGTGGACAATCCGCAACAAAGTGCTCGGTCTTCCACAATTGTAGCAGTACTCATTTCCATCTAGAGCACTTAGGAGGATGCTTGTAGCTTAGCCATTGAGGTGGGCTGCTATCATCTCTTCATTTGTGGGCGACTTGGGGTTCACCGGCAGCTCATATCCACTGCACACAATATCCCAAAGACCGGGGTGAATGCCATTAAGATAGGCACTCATCAAATGTTTCCACTTGGCATAGTTTGTCCCATCAAAGTGAGGCGACTTCCCCGCAGGAACATTGATGAATGACTTCTTGTCACGGTTAGAGAAAAGAGAGTTATAGTTAAAGGATATGGCGGCAAATTTGTTGTTGTTGCTGCTGCCCTCATCCTTCTTCTTCTCATTCTTCTTGCTCTTTGGCACATAAGACTCATCATCATCTCCGTCATCGGAACTACTTGATAGCTCACTTGATTGAGCATCAAGTTCCGCCATTTTCTTGCTTCTTTTTTTTTCTCTTCTCTTATTCTCTTTCTTTCATCTCTTCTTTTGAGCTTCTCAATGAGCTGCATGCTTGCATCTTCTTCTTGCTTCTTGGCTTTCTCACGCTCAACTCTTCTAGCTTCCTTGGCGGCTTTCTTTTCTTTTCTTTGTCTCCTTGCCTCTCTTCTCTCTGGATCAGTGGCTGCCGAGAGAGAGGACGACGAGGAGAGCTCGCTGCTGGAAGCTGTAGGCTTGGCGTGGATGTCTTCGGCTCCGCCTTGATTCGAACCACCTCCGGTATCCATACTTCACGCGGTGAAGCGCTTCAACGAAGTAAACAAGCTCTGATACCACTTGTAGGATCGCTAGACGCCTAGAGGGGGTGAATAGGCCTGTTTCAAAATTCAACTCAAAACACTGTCAGTTTGACAAGCGGCACCGCCGCTTGAACCTAGCTGATGAGGACTCAGCTACGCCGTCCGAGAATTAGTCCCAATCTTTCACGGTACAAAACCAATTCAATATTTATCAAACAGTTTTGTTTCAAACAATAAAAAGTGTCAAGACTAAAATCCACTCTTAGTCGTATATAAACAGCTGAACCCAGCGCTCGGCTATCCAACAATTATATTATTCATCAATTAATTGAAGACCCGTTCATTGATTGCAGATGGGGTTCCCAAATAACTAGCAACAAGCAAGTGAACGGGGAGCTATCAAATACCAGCTGACGAGAAAACACACTTGAATGATAAACAAATATATCGCTGCCTGAATCGGGTATAGCACCAGATCAAAAACCAAAGTGTACTAATTATGTCTGACAGTCACCGAAGCCACCACCAACTCACGGCCAGCTGACTGAATAATTGAATATAAAATTCACGGCAACAGATCTTATTCCAAACGAGATAGCATATAAACCATACGGATGCAATAGTTCCACCAGTAAATCAAACACAAGCAGTAGCAGTAATATTGATAGAGGAATCGGCTTACAATTGATGATGCCAACCAAACCCTAGATAATCTTCCACCCGCGGCCACGACGGACCACGATCAGAAGAGATGAATTCCGACGGAATCGCCACGATCCCAAGCCAGAAGACTTGATCTCGCGTTCTTCACGACCACAACGGATCGGCAGCTTGATAGATGAGACGGGAATCGCCCTTGCCCTGTTATTCGGAGAAACTCTCGACGAAACAGAACCACGATAAAATCCAATCTAATCAATACAAGGGTCGAGCCCTGGCTAATATGGCTCGCAGGCCAGCCTTGACGCCAAAACGGACGCTACAGGTCCAGCCACAAATAAGTCTAACCGGACTCTAACTAACCTGACCGAACCCAACAATTCGATGGTGCATAAAGAAAAATAATAAAGTATTCTGGCCGAAGACTAATTCAATACCACATAATTAGCAACTATTTTTTGTTCCTTGTGACGTCAATGCATTTGGAGCCCATGCATATTTTATTCCATGAAACTCCTCTCTTCTTGATAGTCACCTGCTGGACATATATTTAAGATATTCATCAACCTTGCTAATCACGTCCATGTAGAACTCTGGAAACACCATCATTAAGTCGGCAGCGGCTCATCAACGTACACTTGCACAGCTCCAATGTGAATAAATTTTCTTGCTTTAAACTTGATCATTGATGAAAGTCCACTAGGAGCAAATATTTCCTTTGCCTTATTTATATATTTTTTTCATTAGAAGAAACCACACCAAATTGTAAGAAATATGAACCTTTCTTCATACTTTTAGTAGCTAACAAATCCTCCGAAAAATATCTTGAGGAGCCATGGGCTCATCATCCTCACTTCCTTGAAACAAAGCCGTCCCTCGGCTTTGGGATATCGCAAAGGACTTCTCCATCTTTGGAAATGTCACATCTTTACCTTTCTTCATTTTTTGGGCCACAAAAAATTGGATTGAGAGCCAAGCTGTATCACGAGATTTACTTACAATAGTATCTGCATTATTGAACTCCTTGTAGTCACTATCTAAAGCTTTGCCCAAAGAATCTATCTTCATACTAGATTCTTCTCCCCCCCACGAGGACTTCAGAATAACTAGCTGCAATGTTAAAATCCATCACTAGCGGCACCGCCGCTCCGAGCGGCACCGCCGCTCCACTAAGCGGCACCGCCACTCCTGCAGAAGAAGGTCAGTTCACAGTTCAAAATCTGGCCAATAAAAAGTAGATCGAGTGATTTCCCTTGGCTCCTGGACAGGTATGGGTTACAGATCGAGAGCTGAAACAAGTAGATCGAGAGTATAGAGATAGATCGATCTCAAACCCTAAAATCTCTCAACAACAACAATATATGTGCAATGTAAAGTAAATTAAGCACACGGTGACACAAGGATTTATCCCGTGGTTCAGCTCGTCACCAAGGCTTGCCTAAGTCCACGTTGTTGAGGTTCCACAAAGGAATGAGCTCACCACAAAGGTTTGCCTCTTTGCCTCGTTCACAAGTCTAGGAACTGAATCCTAGAGATGTGGGGTAATGTATTAGATGCAAGAGGGTGTTACAAACCTCCCTAGGTTGCCACACAAGTTGGCAAGCTCAAGGGCGACGCACTAACCGGCTAGGAGCAAGCTCCAAGAGTAAAAGACCACAACCACCGGCCAAAGTGCGAACCAAGTGCCTCTAGAACGATGAAGATCACTGGAGCTCTCTTCCAATCGAAGTTTGCAGCCCTCACACTCAAGAATCGATGGTGGAATCGATGGATTAGCTTGAGGGAGTGAGGAGCTTCAATGGAGGAGAGAGAGATGAGCACTTGGAGCCTTTCTGTCGAGAATGAGCAGGGGAGAAGAAAGGTGACCGTTGGGGGTAGAAAGGGAAAGTATAAATACTCCCCTCCCAACGGTCAGATCACGAGCGGCACCGCCGCTCATGACCAAGCGGCACTGCCGCACAGCGGCACCGCCGCTCCCTCTGAGCGGCACCGCCGCTCAGCCTTAGTCAGCAGGGAAATAGAAAGTGTTTGAATGGCTGACTAAGTTTGGAGCAGGAGGTTATGTGGTGTGAATATGAGCACTTGGTTGCACGCTTTGACACAGTGGTTCTAATCCCTCTTAATAGTACGGGCGTGTCCTATACTCAAATTCAAAATGTAAAATGAATATAAACCTCCTTTCTTGAAGTACCAACAACAAATTGAATTGGGGTACTCCTCCTTAAGGTTTGCAATGTCCTCTTTGCTTATTGCCTGCTTGTCAACTCGATAAATCTTATTAGTCCTCTATTTAGATTGTCATCAACGCCAAAACCCACATTAGAGGTTGATTGCACTTACAATCTCTCCCTTTTTGGTGATTGGTGACAACCTAATTAGAGCTTACAAATGATAGTCAAAATAATAGAGATTTTTCGAGCCATGGATGTAGGTACCTTCCCTAAATATGTGAATGAGCCTTGAATGCTCAAAAAGATGTTTTGCAACATGACTCACATATTTAGGCAGTGAGACCTCCTCCTAAATGTGTGAGTGAGATTTGAATTCTCAATTTTGACATAAGAGGTCAATTTTCACACATTTAGGTGATGTAGGGACCTCCCCCTACATCCATGCCTACTGTGGGGTGCCAAGTGCTAACATATGTGTCGAATGATATACGTGATGCATCATGACGGTTTAAGCACTTTCGAGCATCAGGTCTCATTTTTGACTGAAGCGGCACCGCCGCTCCTATCAAAAAACAGCTGCCGCCAACATAAATTTCACAAAGATGAAACATATATAAATATGAATTGACAGCATGAATATGACAAGCTAAATATCACAGATCAGACACATGTCCATAAACCATACGAAGAGAGTAAAATAAGTCGCATTATTACAAGTTCACAAACAGTTTTGAGAGCTACTCTCAAGCTCTAACTCTAGGACATGCTAAACAAAGTGAACAAAGATTTGAAGGCGCGAAAAAGTTTTGACCCCTCTAATTTTTCTCCCCCTTTGGCACAAAGCACCAAAAGGAGAAAAGAATAGAGAGATCAAGTCACTCCGAGGCACCGCCCTCCCGTCCCTCCTCGCCGTCACCCCGCTCCTCCTCCCTCCTGTCGAGGAAATCACAGCCCCGGGCCGGGCGGTGTGTGTAGTAGAGGTGAAGCGTGTAGAGCTGCCGAGGTGGCTGATCCTCGATCCCGAGCTAGCTGCCGCCTATGCACGTAAGTCGCCAATCTACTCATCCCAGTTGAACTCGCCCTCGAAGAGGTGTCCTCGACCCCTACAGACTACGGACAGCTGGGAAGCACAAAGCGAGGTGGAGAAGGGACAGGTGAAAGTGGTGTGACTCCCCGCACGCTCTCCGCCCTCCCTCCGCCACGCTCAACTCGTGAGCGTAAGCTGGCGAGTAGGAGCAAGTCTCAAACATGGCCTTCATCCAAGCGGTCATCTTCTTCTTGAAACTGCTCTTGCCCTTCCTAGCTCTAGCATGAGAGCTCTCTGGAACCTCTGAGGGTGAAGGTGGAGTGTCCTCTCTAGCTGGTGCCTCTAAAGCTGCTGCTGCTGGCATAATCCGCTCGAGGTTGTAGGCCTTGTGCTCATCTGTCTTGTTGAACCTCAAGCCGGATACCCTCTCAATCACAAACATGATGTAGGGAGCATAGGGCAAGCTCTTCCTACCATCATCCATAGCATCAGCCAACTCCATCCACAGATATGCAGGCACATTGAAGTTCTCACCTCCTGGAGCAAGTCTAGCTAGCAGATTCTTCACCCAACCATGCAGGTTTGAAGCTGCACCATCCTTGGGATCAATAGTGTTTCTGAGAAGGTTGTTGAGAATGTAGTAGAAGCTGCTCAACCCTCTCACCAACCCATCTGCCTTCTTCTGATTCCTCCACATGTAGCTAACAGCTGTAGCATCAAGCTTCTTCTCAGCATGAATCGGAGTGTACTTCCTATGCTCGCTGCCAAAACCAAGAATCCTGGAGAAGGTGACAAAGTCAACTGAGTAGTGAACACCCTCAGTCATCCAATGCATAGTGTCCTCATTCTCCAGAAAGTAGGTAGCATGGAACTGTCCAAGAATCTCAGCATTCGGTCATCATTTGGAACTCCATCAAGTTCCTCAGCTCATGCTTCTCACAAGCCCTGATGGCCCTGTTAATCTCAGGCTCTCTCTTAGCCTTCAGAAGGGCCCAGTCTATGTAGTGCATCTCTCTAATGCTGGGCTTCCTCTTCTTGAGGACAGATGAGGCATAGAAATCTGAGTGGAATACATTCCAGAACCTGTAGTCAACTCCTAGGTCCTTAGGAGTGGTGTATGGGTTCACCCTCCTAGCCTCAGTGCTCAACTTACTCCCTGTGGAGTAGTCAACCCTCCTGCGAATCATACTGTCATCTGGAGGTCTTCTTATCTCAATCTGCTCCTCATAGTCCATTATGTAGGAGTCATCATAGGTCCAAATGTCAACGGGAGTGGCTGGACATTGTTGACGGTAACCAACGACATATTTTTCCCGTCAACTTACTACCATAAAGGGAGTAAAATTAAACCTTTTTATACTCATATACTTTTATCACTAATAAATTCCACTTGTAGTGTCTTGTATTTTATTTTGCAGATTTATAATAAAAGCAAGTGGAAAATCGACCAAAGTACGCCTTCCGAGAAAGCGCATTATTGCAAAACCCAAGCCCAAGAGCAAATCGACCCAAAACATCAAATCTGGGCCGAGCACAGCCCGGCCCACAACTTTTCAGGGCGAAAGACGACACCCCACCGAGACCCGGGCCAGGCCGAGCCCAGGGGGCTTGCGCGCACCACCACAGTGCGGCCGCGCACCCTCCCCGAGGCGGATTTCGCCCGGCCTCGGGGAGGCGGTTCGATGCACTTTCCAACGGGGTTTCCCGCCTGCGTTGGTCGGTTTTTGCGCATACAAGGAAGGTTTACTGTGTCGGTTTTGATGTAAATTAGCACTTAGGCCCCTCCTCCAAGTGTATAAGTAGGCCCCTCTCTCCCTCTCTCAACACACACCATTTGGAGCCTCCTCACTTTCTACTCTTCTTCTCCTCTCCTCTCTACTCCTCTCCTCTCTACTCCTCCACTTCTCTAGTTCTTTTAGTCTTTAGTAGTATTTGGAGCAAGGCTAAGCTTCATTGAAGAGCTTGTACTTAGGAGAAGGAATATTCGGTATGAATACATTTATGGTTTATCCTCAAGTCTTGATCTCATATGCTTGTGCAATAGAGCTAGAGTATTTACATGTTATATTCTTGACATGTTGTTCTCGACACAATCATGATAGAAGAACTAGACTATAGTTCCTATGTCGTGGTTAGTCGTATAGAACTTAGGGACTAACCATTCGTGCCATGTATTTGAGTAGAGTAAGAGTTGTGCTGAGGTGGCGGTTCGTTGTGTCCTTCGGGGCTTGCTCGTGTCCTATTCCGACCATCCGTAGGGTGGGGGCCATGGGGGACATGAGTAGTGTCCTAGTATGCGGACGTGGTGTCCGGATGCCAGGTATCCTTTGAATATGAGTGCATGCCACGGTTGAGGGGGTAGGCGGCTTGGTCGTGACAAGCCTTGTCCGTCCCCTTGAAATCCCCCACGTTAGGTGTGTCTTTGTAGGAGTTTGTAAATGCCTTCCTTCAGGGCGGATGCTCCGGGAGGTCTCCCCGTCCATCTCACTCTCGCCCTAAAACTCTAGTCATCTATGTTTGCATGATTATTAACTGGTTCTTTGCACAGCTACTTTAGAATGCCTGCTTCTTTATTTTCCTTTTATCCTTGAGGTTGGCCCAAGTGTGTGTCACACTATCTTAAAATATCATGACTTACCCCCGTATTGAGTATTGGTCAATCGCATAGACATGTCGCCTTGTTCATGCCCCCGCTAGAGTCCTACACCATGCCTTCCTTTGGGAAAATATAAATAACGATACCCCTCGAATATCTCCGGGTGAAATGCTACAACGGTATTTCCGTGCGCTTGCGGACTTGTTCTCAGTAAATGCTATATCGCCACCCGACATCCCGTGGCGATGGTAGCTGGAATGTAACAATTCCGTGAAGTCGTTGTGGGGAGTCAACCTTTGTGGTTCCCAGTGCTCTTGCCTTTTTGGCACTTGCGCTTAGGAAACGCAAATGCACATCCAATCTCGTGAATTTTTCTCGCCATGCCTCGCCTCCCCCCTCAGACGCCTCTCTCTATTGATGCCGATGCATGAATGATACGATGCATGAGCGTATCTTACGCCCTCACGAATAGGAAAGATAAGATACTACTCGTATAAATGGTGGCACATCTACGTTCTCTCCAAAGAAAAACAAATCGTAGCTAGTCGATCTACACGATTTGCGTAGTTAGTGTACCTGCAGTTTCATTTCAGCCCACAAAGATATTTATGTAATGCAGGAGTTTAAATTGCATATACCCGCTTCGTCAGTCCACCCGACGGCATCGCATACCTTGCGGAAAAGCACATTTTACACCCAAAGACACCGGTGTACCAATACACAAGTCTACAGGGGCACTACCCGACCACGGAGCTCTCAAAACATTTTTATTTTACCCCCTAGATCGGCGTTTGTCCGATCATGCTCTCACAGCTCACATCTTACCCGGGCGTAGAGGCATTGAACAACAATTACCCGGGCGTAGGTATTTCGATCCATACATGACTACTCAAGTGAGTAGCCCCGTTACCACTTGGCCGCTACGGCAACCAAGCACAAACAACAAAATATGATGCAACCACCCATCCCAAGTCGGTAAGGC
This sequence comes from Hyparrhenia diplandra, assembly GCA_015847255.1. Lineage (NCBI taxonomy): Eukaryota > Viridiplantae > Streptophyta > Magnoliopsida > Poales > Poaceae > Hyparrhenia > Hyparrhenia diplandra. The sequence goes on from JADLZK010007964.1 coordinate 280,818, forward strand.
CACCTTGATGTGTCCTTAATTGGGCATAAGGGTATGACCATGGCACTATTAATTTTGCAATCTTTTTACTCACCCCACTCGAAAAGATTTTATTTTGCAAAATTTTCGCAAAAAGATTAGTGCTTCATTTTAATTTTAATACCGCATCGAATTGTTAAGTACTGAACTAAGCTCGATGATGCCAGTGATGTGAGCCGACCAATTTATAAGAAATCAGTATAATTCGCAATTACCGAAGCAATCGCAGATCTACACTTGAGTCCATATAAACCCGGTATTCCGAAATCTCGTGAGTGATTTCAAACTCATCAACAATACAACCAAGATCTTTGAGCTCGTAGTTCCAATCCGCGGGTATCTCAAACCAAATTCAATATATATTAATCGAGTGCGATGTACACATTTATTTCAAAGTAATTCAGAGTGCGGAAGCAATAGCTTTCGAAAAGCAAAATAACTGCACAACGGAATTAAACTAAGATAGTGCCAATATAATGTCACCCCAAGAATAGCAAGAGACAAGGAATTATGGAGGCGCCATGCCCTAGGCATTATTCTTCAACCCCACAAAGACATCACATCCGGATCAAAACATGCTAGACGGAGTCACCCGCAACATCGGAAATTAACCCGTGAGTACTCAATTGTACTCCGCAAGACTTACCCGTCTTAAACCGTAAAATAAGGAAAAGACTCCAAGGATTATGCTTGGCTTTATCCGAGTCGGCCGACTCACATTTAATTTTAGAAATTAAGGTTGATTAGTGCGCCTACACATACTACTTTCGAGGTTCTTCCAAGTTAAAAGGTTATTATTATATACATAACCATAAGTCCTGTATAGTCAAGATTAAAACATATGCTCGATATATAAATAATAATTATAGATAGTAATGGGTCAACATTTTAACATCGCTAAAGCATGAATAAGAATAACCATCATTGTGATATTAAGACTCTGAGTTCCGCGGACGCATCTCGGTTCTCACTATCCAGAGAGATGGCGATTCGAATCGACATCGACCACCGGGCGAATACCTGTCATACACTAGGTCTACTTGTGCGGAGCGGACCTAATCACTCCCAAGACGTTAGGGGACGTAAAGTCTCGGACACGTCGGGCAACCCCCCCTCTCGAGCCACCAAGTGAGCAGCAACGAAAACGACGTTGCGTGCGCCTCTTCTTCGCCCCAATCAAACCCAACCGACCACGCCTAGGTGGGACGTTAAAGCGTACAGTGTACCGGCCCCTAGCATTCTCACGAGCCGTGGCTCACGACTGGCGGAGCCTACTATATGAACAGGTACGTTCAACTTCCGACCACATTCCGGCAAGTACCAGTCCTTAATCGATCAGATGGAAAGACCACAATATCCATCCAACCTTAACATGTTTTATTAGTCAGGTTCTCAGTAGCAGTTTGTTAACCACCGACGTGATTAACCCAACAACAATCCTCACGAGTGACCAGAAATCACCGTCTCTTTGCAATCATCATAACTAAGCATTTATTTAACCTAGACTCGCCAATAGGATAGGGTAACAACTTCAGCAAGGATATCTTGCATCAACGGTTTCAAACACTTCCTATACTTAATGCAACATTTATAAAAGGACTCAACAAATTAATTGAGAAAGTATAGGAAAGTTCAAGATGCACCGGGGCTTGCCTCGTAAAAGTAGTAGGAAGAAGTTAAGATCTTCTCGGAAGCCTGGAGTCACGGTCCTCCTTCTCCTATGGGGTCTTTTTGGCTGCACTCCGAGATGATGAAGGTTGACCTGCTGCTCCTTGATCTCCTCCCGAACTAACTCCTCCGATCCTGATATGATGCATGCATATGCAAGACTGATTAATACCAATGCATATAAACATGCTTGTATATAAATAAGGTAGAATGATGGATGAATGCATTATGATGAATGATACTAATAAGTGCATATCTCTTTCTGTAGAAACATAAATATAACTACACAAGAAACCCTAGTAATCTACATCAAGCAAACATCCTATTTCACTAAACGCTGAAAATGGCAGCTAGACATGCTGTTACTAAAACAGTCACACGGGGAGTTCTATAACTCCAAACGCAGCAAACGAACACTCGTTGGAAAGCTAACGAAATTATCTACAAATCATTCCATATCACCCTGACCTAATTCTGACATTAACAGTCTCGAAAACAGCAAAAACAGAGGCTCTGTTTTCACCTAACAAGCAACATGCAACACCTATAACTTGCAAACTAAACATGCAACTCTTCTCAAACTTGAACAGCAAGTAAATAAGGTTAAAATCTACCTAACAAACCTACTGGTCAAGCCAAAGGATAAACTAAAGCACATGAAATGACATTCCCTAAAGTAACCACTACATAAGCACACTTTAAATATAAAAGCTAGAATTAAACTAGTTTACCAAAAACACAATACCAGTAATTCAACCATACCAACAGGTCCTATTCATGCTAGGAACAACTAATAAAATTACCAACACACATTACTCTAATATAAACATATATTTCTAGGCTATTTTCCATGCAACATAAATATGATAAATATGCAACCACCTTAGAAAATTCTACAAAAATTACCAGAGCATCCTACTAGTCTAACATACCTACCATAAAAATTTCACAGCAAAGTCATGCATATATTGTTCTACACAAAATGACAAGCTAGCAATGAAACTAGGCATGAAAATACTTTTGTACTATGAAAAGCATGAAACTGCCTAACCATGAACATGAAATGCTTCATAATAGTAACAAAAGCATGTACAAAAAGTATCTTGGCAAAAATCCTAGTAATTATTTTTCTATGAATTTCCTAAGAAAGCATGGTAATTAGCACATAATTCAAAAAATCACATTTCATCACAGAACATAGCATGTATGATATTTTTCCTAGACTCTACATCCAAAAACATGAACATTTTGTACAGGCACCACTATTTTATCATGCACCAAGAATTAGATATGCATTTCTCTATTTATATGGAAAATAAAGCAATAAATCTAAATAAATATAAAAACTACCAGAAAACCACATCTCATATTTTTATCTTGTAGATCTACTGACAAGGAGGACAACAAAATTGGTTTCACAATTTACCCACACACAGAACTCAAGATATGGATTTTCTAAGCGAGAACAAGCATCTTTGAAAAAAGAATATCGATTTAAATAAAAGGCTGACGCTATGGGCCCCACTGGGTCAGTGACCCGCAGCAGGAGCGGCGGCGCTACGGTCGGCGAGCGGCGGATCTCCACCGTCGGTGCACCTCCGGTGGCGAGCACACCTACGGCTTCCTTGCGACGAGATCTACACATGCATGTACTTAACTCGACCAAACCAAGCCTAGCGGCGACGGCGGGGCGAGGCGGCGGCGGTGGCGGCAAACGGCGGCGACAACGCGGACTCGCTGCTTTCCGGCTGCGGCGTGGCTAGGGACGGCGCGCCTAGGCTCCAAAGACGGCAAGAAGACCTCAACCCCATACCTAATCGGAAAAGGCTGGGCGGGGCCGGGCTTGACGGCAGCCAAGGCAGTCGGCGGGCATGCATGGCGACGGCGACGGCGCCGTTCGGGCCGAGGCGCTGGGCGGGCGATTAGCTGGTGTCTCACCTTCAGGGTGGAAAGGCGCTGCGCAGGCTCGCGCTTAGAGCGTTGGGGTGGCCGGAGCGCTCGCCACGACGCCCGAAGGCCGGGCGGCGAGCACGCCACGGTGGCGCAGGGCCGGTCCGACGAGCCGGGGCACCACGTCCGATTCGCCTTGGCACAAGGTGCTACACATCACGTAGGGCACAGAACGGGTTAGATCAAGAAAACGACGACGAAACGACGACGACGAGCTGGCGCTGGCGGGCCGCCGCCGGCCGGGCCGGTTTTTCCGGCCGGACGGATCCCGGCCACTCGCCCTCACCTTCGGTCCACGGCCGCTTCTAGCGGGCTAGGGAGCTAGAGTAGAGGATGGTGGCATGACCGGTGGCATTTGAGGGGCGGACGCGGGCGGTGGCCGAGTTGGTCGCGGCGGTGCTCGGCAGAATGGCGATGGCGGCGCTTTGTCATTCCGCCGCAAGGCTAGCGTGCTTCGCGAGAGGAGAAGGGAGGCGGGGAGGTGGAGTGGGAAGCAAGGGACGGAGTTTCCTTCTTCGGCAAGGCGCGGCGCCAACAGGGCAGGAGAGCGCTGCCACGCGCCGCGCACGCGGTGGGCGCTGGTCACGCACTCCGCGAGTGGCCGGCCGGATTTCTTTTTTTTTTTTTTAAATGAAACCCTAATGCAAACTGCTTTGGCCCGTGTGTCAAGATCCGTGTAGAATTAGCGAGAACTCTAATTGAACAAAATGTTCCTCGTGAAATTCTAAACATAACACGATATACAGACTTTTTCCTAATTCGGTGTGGTTTGGAAACTACGATCAATCAAAGAAAAACTACTCCGGGGGTCAAACGAAACCCTAATTCAAACTCAATTCAAACAAACTTCACCTTTTTCGACATGATCCACTCAAAATCATGCAACCGGCCTGTGACATCTTATGTTCTACATAAAATTATCTACAAAAAGTCATGAAGGGTGCACACACATGCAAGGTCTCTAGCTAGGACTTTTGAACAAAACAAAATAATTACTTTCCAAGTCAAACTAAGTCAAAGAACCCTAATAAAACCTAATTAGGAAGCATGACCAACATCAAACATTCTCTAACACCTTCTCTAATCATCACTAAGAATAAATAAAGATTGAACATCTAATTATGCAAACATTTCATACATGAAATGACGAGGCAAAGCATAACAAGCAAATTTAATAAAATTAAACATGCAAATGACCCTTATCATTTCATGTGCATAAATGCATGTGACTAAATGATGATTATGCCCATGAAATGCAGATGCTAATGGCATGCTTAAAAATAGGGTGTTACAAATCTACCCCCCTTAAGAAAATCTCATCCCAAGATTTGTCGGTACTAACCATTTGTTAGAAAATACGGGATAAACTTCTCGAAGATACTCCTCTGTTTCCCATGTAGCATCCTTCTCTCCATGATTACTCCATAGAATCTTGTATAGCTTCACTGTCTTGTTATGAGTTGTCCTTTCCTTAGTATCCAATATTTGAATTGGCCTTTCAAAATAAGTTAGATCGAATCTACTTCAAAGCATTTTCGACCGAATGCGTTCTTTCGTGCACTCTCAACCATTTCTTCAATTGAGATACATGAACGATATCGAAGACCGATCTTAACTCATAAGGTAGCTCCAACCGATATTCCACTTTCCCTTTTCTTGCAACAATACGATAAGGACCTACGAATCTAGGTGCTAATTTCCTTTTAACTCCAAGGCGTTGCACTCTTTTCATTGGGAACACCTTGAGATATACAAAATCACCAACTCGAATTCCAAAAATTTCCCTCGCTTGTCAAGCATAGCTTTTTTCGACGCGATTGAGCCGTGGCTAGATGTTGTTGCAATTGCCCTAACCTTACGTTTCGCTTCCTCAACGAAGTCGAGGCCATAATAGGTTCTATCTCCAGTCTCTACCCAATTCCGAGGTGTTCTACATTTTCTACCATACAAGGCTTCAAATGGAGCCATCTTGATGCTTGCTTGGTAACTGTTGTTGTAGGAGAACTCTGCAAATGGTAACCATTTATCCCATGGGCCTTTAGCAGATAACACACATGCTCTCAGCATGTCTTCCAAAATCAGATTTACTTGTTTGATTTGTCTAGTGGTTTGCGGTTGGCATGCCGAGCTACAAAGTAGTTTTGTGTCTAAGGCTTCTTGTAGACACTCCCAAAATTTATCGGTCCACTTTGGTCCCGGTCAGACACTATGTTCTTGGGTAAACCATGCAGACGAACTATCTGAGAAACGTGGAGCTCAAGATACCGGGTGAGGTTCATAGCTAATGCTGATAGGAATGAAATGGGCTACTTTGGTTAGTCTATCCACAATTACCCAAATAGTATCAAATCCTTGCGGGTGCGTGGAAGTCCAACAATAAGATCCATGGTGATGTGATCCCATTTCCCATCAGAGAGTGGCAAGGGTTGTAGTAGTCCAGCAGGTTTCATGTGAATGGCCTTGACTCTACAACAATTATCGCACTTGGCTACATGAGCTGCGATTTCTTTCCTCATCTTGGTCCACCAAAAACGTGATCTCAAATTTCTGTATATCTTGTTGCTGCCTGGATGGTTAGATAAGGTAGAAGAATGTGCTTCTGTCAAAATCTGATCTCTGAGTTCCTTATCCTTGGGTACAACAAGACGATTATCATACCATAAAACACCATTTTCATCAATCCTAAAATGTCCACTTGGTTCCGCCTGAGTTTCTTCTTGATGAAGGAGATACCTTTATCTATTTTCTGCCCTTCAATTATCCTTGTCTCGAGAGATTTTTGCACTTGTATGTTATGTAAGACTGCAGGGTGCATTAAATTAAACTTCTCTTCTGGCAATGGTTGGTCAATAGTACAATGTGCCTTCAGGCTCAAGGCGTCTGCAACAACATTCGCCTTGCCCGGATGGTCATGTACCTCCAAATTGTAATCCTTGATTAACTCTAGCCATCTTCTTTGTCTCATGTTCAGTTGATCTTGCGCGAAGATATATTTCAGACTCTTGTGATCTGTGTAAATGTGGCACACATTTCCAAGCAAATAATGATGCCAAATCTTCAGGGCATGCACAACGGCTGCTAACTCCAAATCATGTGTGGGGTAATTTACTTCGTGTTTGCGTAATTGTCGTGATGCATAGGCAATCACTCTTCCTTCTTGCATGAGTACACATCCTAGACCTGTATCACATGCATCGCAAAACACATCAAAAGGTTTCTCTATATCTAGTTGTGCAAGCACTGGAGCGGTTGTTAACAACTCTCGTAGTGTATGAAAAGTTGTCTCACACTCTGGTGTCCACACAAACTTCTCATCTTTCTGCAATAACCTTGTCATGGGTTTGGCGATCTTAGAAAAGTCAGGAATGAATCGACGATAATACCCGGCTAATCCAAAGAAAACTCCGAATCTCTGCGAATGCAGGTCGGTGCCTTCCAATCCATGACTTCTTGCACTTTGCTTGGATCCACCGAAATTCCATCTTTCGATAATACATGTCCAAGAAATTGCACCTTCTTTAACCAAAACTCACATTTGCTAAACTTGGCATAAAGCTTGTGTTCTCTTAGCCCGGCTAACACTATTCTGAGATGCGCCGCGTGGTCTTCCTCATTCATTGAGTATACCAAAATGTCATCGATAAACACACGACCACGAATTTGTCTAACTCGGGCATGCATACCGAATTCATTAGGCACATAAAATGAGCTGGAGCATTTGTCAAGCCAAAGGACATGACAAGATACTCATACAACCCATACCTAGTCGAGAAAGCAATCTTCGGAATATCTTGTGGCCTCGATCTTGATTTGATGATAGCCCGAACGAAGATCAATCTTGGAGAAAACTTTGGCCTTGGACAACCGATCAAAGAGAATGTCAATGCGTGGCAAAGGATACTTGTTTTTAATCGCCACCGCATTGAGTGGTCGGTAATCCACACACATTCTCAGAGATTGGTCCTTCTTCACAAAAAGGGCAGGACATCCCCATGGTGATGAACTCGGTCTAATCAAACCTTTATCCATCAATTCTTGTATCCGAACTTTTAACTCGGCCAATTCATGGGGCGGCATCCTATATGGTCTTCTAGAGATTGGTGCTATTCCAGGAAAAAGCTCTATGGCAAACTCTACATCTCTATCCGGTGGTAACCCCGGCAAGTCTTCGGAAAAACATCGTGAAACTCGTGATACCACCGTATATCCGAGATTCTAGTAACTTGTAGAGCAAATTGAGACACGGTTTAGATTGGGTGTTTGGGGAAGAATGATCTGATGTTCCTTTCCATCACGGGGATCTTTCAAAAGGATTACCCTAGTCAGGGTGTCTATAATTACTCCCCATGTCTTCATCCAATTCATTCCCAAAATGACATCCAAACTCAGCCCGGGTAACACTATCAGGGAGGTGACAATCTCTAAATATCCAACTTTAATCTGCACATTTCTGACAACCTTCCTGGTGAGTTGATCAGCTCCTGCTGAGCTAATATGGTAACCATATCCCAAATCAGATATATTCTCATTATGTTCTTCTGCAAAAGCTTGGCTCATAAAAGAATGAGACGATCCAGAGTCAAACAATACCACAGCGTTGTGATTGTTGACTAGGCAAGTGCCAGCAGTTACAGACTCTCCTTCTGGACTCTCTTCAATGTTGGTGGAGTGAATTCGTCCAATCTTCTGCCTGTAGGGTTGGTTACTCTTGGGTTGTGGGCAAAACCTAGAAAAGTGTCCTAGTGTCCCACAATTATAACACTTTTTGAGGGTAGAAGCACTATCAATACCATCTGTCTTTGCTCTTGGAGCAGTGTGTAATATAAGCCTTCCTGAAGCGAGGATTCTCACACTGTGGCTCTTCTTGCAGTGGGGCATCTGGTTGGTGGTAGCTTGGATGATTAATGATCAGAACCTTGTTCTGACTTGAGCTGGACTCAATTGGTCTCTTCTTATTCTTGGTAGCAAAGCATATACATTGTTGCTCTCCTCCTGCAACAAGCAGTCGCCGACGAACTCATTGAAGCTTTTTCTAAATGGAGCTCCAATAGTCTTTTGCATCTTTGCATTGAGCCCTCTTCTGAAACTTGCTATTTTCTTCTCTTCAGTATCCACCATATGTGGTGCATATCTCGACAAACGATTGAAGTCTTCAAGGTATTTGGTGATGGTCTTGTCATCTTGATTAAGTTTGATAAATTCACCCAACTTCATAGCAATCACACTTGGATGAATATAAGCGTCATGAAAAGATGCCGTGAACATATCCCGGGTAATAGAAGTATTAGTTGGGTAGGTGGCACGATGATTTCTCCACCAAATTCTCTTGGGTCCTTCAAGCAAATGAGCGGCATATTCAGCCTTTACGCACATCATCAAATCCAACAACCTGAATTTTTCCTCAAGCGAGCTCATCCATTCTTCCGCTTCGTTGGTTCACTAGACCGTGTGAACTTAGGTGGGTCGATTCCCTTGAATTCTTTGTATGGACTGGAGCCTATCTTACGTACCAATATTTTGACTTCCTCCACCCCGTGCGGTGTTGCACGAGATGTTGCGCAACTCACCCGTAAAACTCGTTAAAGAACTGTTCTGGTTGATGGGAGGAGGTGGCGGTTGGTTGCTCCCTCTAGCTTTTGAAAGCGTGTTTGAACCATCCGCATAATCCCAACCAGTAATAATCCTCGATGATGTTGACATAGTGTGAATGCATCGAATTTAAAGTTACGTAGAATTTATTGCGATAATAAATTCATTCAACAAATACAGGTAACCATAAATCCTAATGGCATCACACCCATCATCGCAATAAAAATGGTCGATACGGATTATGTAGCAAATCAACTTCTCCATCCAATGTAATGCGTAATCCAAGGCTCGATATAGTCACCATGACCATGATATCGAAATTGCGCACATTGCTTCACCAAATGGAACTCTTCCATTAAACTCATCAAGGGCTCAATTGACATCTGTAGAGTCTGGTTGCTTCAAAATCTTCTGTGTCGGTAGCCTTTTGGTAAACAGGATCACTAGGGATAGGGTAATGAGGTGGCAACCGAGGATACGATCTTACTCCTTACAATAGACATACTAGCTAATGCTAGGGGATCTAGGGAAACGGTTTGTAACGACAAAACTCCTAGGGACAATAGGGCATCACTAACGTCCTGGTTGTCATTGTCATCTCCCATTTGAGCTTCATCTCTGGCTTCCCACCTGGCACCTAGGAATGGTGATGATCGTGATAGGTTGATGGAAATCCACTTTCGTAAAATTAGCTCTCTTCTACTAGTAAGTAGTGAAACAAGGGTCCGTTTCGGAAAGATAGGGAGTAATCGTCTCCGGCAAACATCGGGTGTTCCAACATCCAACTTTCTCAGAACATAGACTGTAGCATTGTTGATAGCTTCTTCGGTGATGATCCGATTTGCCTAGGGTGCGGTCATCGATGGTTTGGGATCTTTACACCTGTCACCGCTTAAAACACCTACAATATCGTGGGTATGCGAAACTCGTCTCCAATGGTAATAGGGCTAGTCTTCAATGCGAGAGCCAATTGTAGCAAGATTTTGTAGCTTGTGTGAGATTGAGAACGAGATGGGTCATTTTAACAAATAGGGACAAGTACTCACTAAGGGGGACAGACGGAATAAGGGTAAGAAAAGGATTACTTTTATTTCACTTTATTGATGCTGATGCATGAATGATATGGTGCATGAGCGTATCTTACGTCCTCACGGAATAGGAAAGATAAGATACTACTCGTATAAATGGTGGCACATCTACGTTCTCTCCAAAGAAAAACAAATCGTAGCTAGTCGATCTACATGATTTTGCGTAGTTAGTGTACCGGTTTCATTTCAGCCCACAAACAATATATTTATGTAATGCAGGAATTTAAATTGCATATACCGCTTCGTCAGGTCCACCCGACGGCATCGCATACCTTACGGAAAAGCACATTTTACACCCAAGACACATGTGTACCCATACAAGTCTCCAGGGGCACTAGCCGACCACGGAGCTCTCAAAACATTTTATTTTTACCCCCTAGATCCGCGTTTGTCCGATCATGCTCTCACAGCTCACATCTTACCTCGGGCGTAGAGGCATTGAACAACAATTACCTGGGCGTAGAGGTATTTCGATCCATACATGACTACTCAAGTGAGTAGCCCCGTACCTCACCGGGGCCGCACGGCAACCAAGCACAAACAATAAAATATGATGCAACCACCCAACCCAAGTCGGTAGTAAGGCCACCCGACCGTCCTTAATTGGGCATAAGGGTATGACCATGGCACTATTAATTTTGCAATCTTTTTACTCACACCACCGAAAAGATTTTATTTTCGTAAAATTTTCGCGAAAAGATTAGTGCTTCATTTTAATTTTAATACCAGATCAGATTGTTAAATCTTGAACTAAGCTCGATGCCAGACAGAGCCGACCAATTTATAAGAAATCAAGTATAATTCGCAATTACCGAAGCAATCGCATCTACACTTGAGTCCATATAAACCCGGTATTTCGAAATCTCAGAGTGATTTCAAACTCATCAACAATACAACCAAGATCTTTGAGCTCAGTAGTTCCAATCCGCAGGTATCTCAAACCAAATTCAATATATATTAATCGAGAAGTGCGATGTACACATTTATTTCAAAGTAATTTAGAGTGCGGAAGCAATAGCTTTCGAAAGCAAAATAACCGTACAAACGGAATTAAACTAAGATAGTGCCAATATAATGTCACCCCAAGAATAGCAATAGACAAGGAATTATGGAGGCCGCCATGCCCTAGGCATTATTCTTCAACCCAAAGACACATCACATCCGGATCAAAACATGCTAGGCGAGTCACGCAACATCGGGGAATTAACCCGTGAGTACTCAATTGTACTCCGCAAGACTTACCCGCCTTAAACCGTAAAATAAGGAAAAGACTCCAAGGATTATGCTTGGCTTTATCTCGGAGTCGGGCCGACTCACATTTAATTTTAGAAATTAAGGTTGATTAGTGCGCCTACACATACTACTCAAGGTTCTTCCAAGTTAAAAGGTTATTATTATATACATAACCATAAGTCTGTATAGTCAAGATTAAAACATATGCTCGGCGATATATAAATAACAAAGATAAGTAACGGGTCAACATTTTAACATCGCAAGAGCATGAATAAGAATAACCATCATTGTGATATTAAGACTACGATTGCCGCAGACGCATCCCGGGTTCTCACTATCCGGGAGAGATGGCGATTCGAATCGACATTCTTGACGGTGGCGAATACCCCCATCATACACTAGGTCTACTTGTGCGGAGCGGACCTAATCACTCCCAAGACGTTAGGGGCGTAAAGTCTCGGACACATCGGCAACCCCCTCCTCTCGAGCCACCAAGTGAGCAGCAACGAAAACGGCGTTTCGCGGGCGCCTCTTCTTGCGCCCGATCAAACCCAACCGACCACGCCTAGGAGGGACGTTAAGCGTCGCAGTACCGCCCCTAGCATTCTCCACGAGCTTCGCGGGCTCACGACCGGGCGGAGCCTACTATATGAACAGTACGTTCAACTTCCGACCACATTCCGGCAAGTACCGGTCCTTAATCGATCGATGGAAAGACCACAATATCCATCCAACCTTAACATGTTTTATTAGTCGAGGTTCTCAGAAGCGGTTTGTTAACCACCGACATGATTAACCCAACAACAATCCTCACGAGTGACCGGAAATCACCTGTCTCTTTGCAATCATCATAAGCGAGCATTTATTTAACCTAGACTCGCTAATAGGATAGGGTAACAACTTCAGCAAGGATATATGCGGCATCAACGGTTTCAAACACTTCCTATACTTAATGCAACATTTATAAAAGGACTCAACAAATTAATTGAGAAAGCATAGGAAAGTTCAAAGATGCACCGGGCTTGCCTCGAGAAAGTAGTAGGAAGAAGTTAAGATCTTCCGAAGCTGGAGTCACGGTCCTCCTTCTCCTGTGGGGTCTTTTGGCTGCACTCCGAGATGATGATGAAGGTTGACCTGCTGCTCCTTGATCTCCTCCCGAACTAACTCCTCCGATCCTCGATATGATGCATGCATATGCAAGACCTGATTAATACCAATGCATATAAACATGCTTGTATATAAATAAGGTAGAATGATGGATGAATGCATTATGATGAATGATACTAATAAGTGCATATCTCTTCTGTAGAAACATAAATATAACTACACAAGAAACCCTAGTAATCTACATCAAGCAAACATCCTATTTCACTAAACGCTGAAAATGGCAGCTAGACATGCTGTTACTAAAACAGTCACACAGGGAGTTCTATAACTCCAAACGCAGCAAACGAACACTCGTTGGAAAGCTAACGAAATTATCTACAAATCATTCCATATCACCCTGACCTAATTCTGACATTAACAGTCTCGAAAACAGCAAAAAATCAGAGGCTCTGTTTTCACCTAACAAGCAACATGCAACACCTATAACTTGCAAACTAAATATGCAACTCTTTCTCAAACTTGAACAGCATGTAAATAAGGTTAAAATCTACCTAACAAACCTACTGGTCAAGCCAAAGGATAAACTAAAGCACATGAAATGACATTCCCTAAAGTAACCACTACATAAGCACACTTTAAATATAAAAGCTAGAATTAAACTAGTTTACCAAAAAACACAATACCAGTAATTCAACCATACCAACAGGTCCTATTCATGCTAGGAACAACTAATAAAATTACCAACACACATTACTCTAATATAAACATACATTTCTAGGCTATTTTCCATGCAACATAAATATGATAAATATGCAACCACCTTAGAAAATTCTACAAAAAATTACCAGAGAATCCTACTGGTCTAACATGCCTACCATAAAAATTTCACAGCAAAGTCATGCATATACTGTTCTACACAAAAATGACAAGCTAGCAATGAAACTAGACATGAAAATACTTTGTACTATGAAAAGCATGAAACTGCCTAACTATGAACATGAAATGCTTCATAATAGTAACAAAAGCATGTACAAAAAGTATCTTGGCAAAAATCCTAGTAATTATTTTTCTATGAATTTCCTAAGAAAGCATGGTAATTAGCACATAAATCAAAAATCACATTTCATCACAGAACATAGCATGTATGATATTTTTCCTAGACTCTACATCCAAAAACATGAACATTTTGTACCGGCACCACTATTTTATCATGCACCAAGAATTAGATATGCATTTCTCTATTTATATGGCAAATAAAGCAATAAATCTAAATAAATATAAAAACTACCAGAAAACCACATCTCATATTTTTATCTTGTAGATTTACTGACAAGGAGCACAACAAAATTGGTTTCACAATTTACCCACACACGTAACTCAAGATATGGATTTTCATGAGAACAACGCTAATGCGAAAAAAGAATATCGATTTAAATAAAAGGCTGACGGCTGGCCCCCACGGGTCGATGACCCAGCGCAGGGAGCGGCGGCGCTACGGTCGGCGAGCGGCGGATCTCCGCCCGCCGGCACCTCGGTGGCGAGCACACTACGGCTTCCTTGCGGCGGATCTACACATGCATGTACTTAACTCGACTGAAACCAAGCCTAAGCGACGGCGAGCGGAGGCGGCGATGGCGGCGCTGCAAACGGGCGGCGATAACGGCGGACTTCGCCGTTCCGGCTGTGGTGTGGGCTAGGACGGCAGCGCTGGGCTCCAGCACCCGGCAAGAAACCAACCCCCATACCCTAATCGGCGTAAAGGCGGCGGGGCGGAAGCAACAGCGCAGGGTCGGCGACATGCATAGACGGCGACAGCGTTTCGGCCATCCGCGGGCGGGCGGAGCGGGATAGTGTGTCTCACCCGGGCGGAAAGGCGCGTCAGCAGGCTCGCTAGGAGCGGTTGGGGTGGCGGAGCGTTTCCGCCACGACGGCCCAGCAGCGGCGGCGGAGCGTGCTCACGGCGGCGCAGGGCTGGTCCGATGAGCCGGGGCACCACGGTCGATCTGTCTTGGCACAAGGTGCTACACATCACAGAGGGCACAGAACGCGGGTTAGATCAAAGAAAAACGATTTGACGAAATGACGACGACGAGCCGGCCCAGCGGCGGCGCCGCCGCCGGCTAGTTTTTCCTAGGGCGGGATCCCGGCCGCATTCGTCCTCACCTTCGGGTCCACGGCCGCTTTCTAGCGGGCTGAGGAGCTGGTAGAGGACGGAGGGGCGACCGGTGGCGTTGAGGGGCGGGGGACGCGGCGGTGGCCGAGTCGGCCGCCGGGCGGTGCTCGGCAATGGCGATGGCGGCAAGGCCGCTTGTCAAGTGACCGCTGCATTCTTCTTCATGACGCCAGGCTCGCGAGAGGAGAAGGGAGGCGAGGGAGGTGGAGTGGGAAGCAAGGGACGGAGTTTCCCTTCTTCGGCAAGGCACGGCGGCCGACAGGGGCAGGAGCGCGGCCACACGCGTCGCCGCGCACGCCTTGTAGGCGCTTGATCCGCGCACGCGAGTGGCCGGCGGGATTTCTCTTTTTTTTTAAATGAAACCCTAATGCAAACTGCTTTGGCCCCGTCGCGTCAAGATCGGTGCAGAATTAGCGAGAACTCTAATTGAACAAAATGTTCCTCGTGAAATTCTGCACGTATACAAACTTTTTCCTAATTCGGTGTGGTTTGGAAACTACGATCAATCAAAGAAAAACTACTCCGGGTCAAAACGAAACCCTAATTCAAACTCAATTCAAACAAACTTCACCTTTTTCGACATGATCCACTCAAAATCATGCAACCGGCCTAGGACATCTTATGTTCTACATAAAATTATCTACAAAAGTCATGAAGGGTGCACACACATGCAAGGTCTCTAGCTAGGACTTTTGAACAAAACAAAATAATTACTTTCCAAGTCAAACTAAGTCAAAGCACCCTAATAAAACCTAATTATGAAGCATGACCAACATCAAACATGCTCTAACACCTTCTCTAATCATCACTAAGAATAAATAAAGATTGAACATCTAATTATGCAAACATTTCATACATGAAATGACGAGGCAAAGCATAACAAGAAAATTGAATAAAATTAAACATGCAAATGACCCTTATCATTTCATGTGCATAAATGCATGTGACTAAATGATGATTATGCCCATGAAATGCAGATGCTAATGGCATGCTTAAAAACAGGTGTTACGTATATCGTTGTTGTTGGTGGCGCCCGTGGTAGTAGAGTCGCCCAAAGAAGATGGCCATGAAGCTGCGGCGTTGCCGCTGAAGCGTGTCGTCGATGTTGGCGTCGCCCATAGGGTTGTCGCCCTTGGTGGTCGCCGTAGCAGGCTGGTCGGCGTCTCGGGAGGGCGGTGAAGTTGGCTTGCATCTCCCTCATGAGACAAGCAAGCTCGCGGAAACCCATCCGGAGTTCGGGCGATCTTGTGGCCGCCCATCCGATCTTGGCGTTGGTGATGGTCGGAAGCCGTCGGTGGTGGGAATCGTCTTGGTCTCCGGATACCAGTGGCCGATTCGGCTAGATTGGACTGAATCGACATGTCGACGGGCGATCTTGACGACGGCGGTGATGGTGTAGACGGTGGTTGGAAATTTGTTGGGAGTAGTAGAGAGGAGGAGGAAGAGGAGGAAGAAGGGGAGGGAGGGCGGGCGCTGCCGGGTAGGGCGGCGCGTCAGCGGCGGCGGGTGGGAGAGGGCGCTGCGAGAAGGCCTGGTGGTGGCGTGGCAGTGGCGGGCGGTCAGTAGGGCGGCAAGGCGTCGTGCGGGAGAAGACAGAGAGAGAGAGCCTAGAGCTGGAGAGCTGTTGGGAGTTACCCCTTTAATTTATTTCTTCTTAAGATTCAACTGACTACATGCCCCTTGTATTTATAGTCCGAGGGAGACTTGCATGCTAAGATAGATCTAGAGGTTTCCTTATAGATTGGAATTCCTCTTTTACAAGCAACCTATTTATTCCCTATTTTATTCCTATCTTTATTCCTTAAATATTCCTTACTTAATTGCGAAGCAACCGACGTGGCACGTTACGGGGGCGGACGATGGCGGCCGGCCAGGAGAGGCAGCGTCTTGGCGCCGCAGTGCCTTGGGCCCTAGGCGGCGGTTCCCCCCTTGTTGGCCCCTATTCCGGCGATCTCTTTTTGGGTCATGACATTATAAGAGATTATAGGAGATGTTGAGGGCACGAGTTTCTTGAGGAGGCTATGTGTACACAAAGGTTGATGTCTTATGCACAGAGGAGAAGTGACAAAGCAAATAGCATTATAAGGCTTAAAAGTCCTTTTTGGTTTGGTGGTATCTTGTTCGAGAGCATTTCCAAGAATGATAGTGAAAGGGTAAATTAGAAAGTTTATAGAGTATTCCCAAACACTGGGATACATTAAAAAAACCACAGTTCGTGAGCTGTGCTGTTTTTGGCGATGAGGCTGGCCCTGCTGCTTATACTGTTCTGAACTTGAACCCATGACATGATGGAATGCTTATCAATGGAGACTGAGAAGCTAAGCTTCTCTTGTGAACCAGGCAATCATCATATTGCAAATAATGCACTGAATGAATAACACTCTCTCCTGAATATCTTTCCTAATATTATGCGTTTCTTTCTAAATATTATGAACCAGATATTCCAAATATCATCTCGTATAATCTTCTGAATCAGCTTTGGTGTTCCACTAACAGTCGTTCTACAAACAAGCAGTCATCACTTGGCTTTACATAAGACATTTCATGCTTGTTAATCAGTATCTGAATTAGTAATGCTGGCAGTAGTAGCTCCCACTGTATATATATTTTCTTTGAAAGGAGCTTTGCCTCGCCTTTCAATTAAGTAGAGAAAGAGGGTTTGTTGTACAAGCAAAAGGATGGAAAATGGCTACACATGTGCTACTCAGTATCAGCATTCATTACGGAATAAAAAATCTGACACTAAAGTTAAATGAGCCTTAGCGCCCGATCACATGCGTCTAGCGCAGAGCAAGGTTAATAGTCGTCTATAAGAGCAATGCTACAAAGCTTGCAGCTCCCTGGTAAGAATCACAAGGGTTAGCTCCTCTGAAGTTGTATGCTCCGACCTAGTTGTTACACAACGGGAGATTACACATAGGTTTGCGATTGTGAGGCATCAGGAGATTACACGAGATGATACGAGAAGTTGAGGGCACATGATTTGTAGGCAGGACATCTCTTGTTGGCTCTAGGTTTTAAATTGTAGTACACGTAGGCACTAGTAATTCGAGGAGAACAGAGCTCCTCTCATTCAACACTAGTTCTTTTCGTGATCAGCCCTATCACGTCGATTCCTCTTCACTCCATTTGTTTTTCATTTCTCTGTTTTGGCTCGTTGACCACACCTGGTTTTCTTGTGGTGCAGCAGCCCTGCTGTAGAACTAGTGCCACCCTGGAAGTCACCATGATCTTTGATGAGGCCACGAGTTGAATCACTGCCGCCCAAGCAATGCTCCAAACTCAACTTTGATGGTCATACTTTTATGTGAAGAGCACATCGTGTTTATTAGCTACTCCTGTATGCTTATGTCAGATGGTCATACTCGTGTTTATGGGCACCTTGCTTGCCTCCTCCCACCAATTGGCACGCCTGTAGGGTCCTGTTGTGGGAAATGCATCCTGAAATTCTCCCAGGACAAAACCTGGTCCCAAACAGCTCTATTTCTCTCGGGCTAGTTTTCGGAATTCTTCGTGGAATGCTAGTGTTCCATATGACTGGTTACCACCATAGCAATCCAAATGCCATGATAATGGAAGGGATCCTTGGTTCACTTTCGGCTGGAATACTAATTTATATGGTGCTAGTCGATCTAGTTTCTCTTGATTTTTTCCATAACAAGATGATGACAGCATCATGGAAACTGAAGAAGGCATGCTACATTGTGTTGGTGCTTGGATCTGCTTCTATGTCAGTATTAGCTCTCTGGGAAAAAGCTAGGTAATTTGCAGAAGAGCCTTATGTAAGATCTTCAGAGGAACATGATGTATTACTGCTCCTCTAATGTCATGTAAAAGTTGAACTCAAAGGAAACTGAAAATTCACAACCACAGTTAGTGAGCTGTGCTGTTTTTGGCGATGAGGCTGGCGCTGCTGCTTATACTGTTGTCTGAACTTGAAACCCTTGACATGATGGAATCCGTATCGATGGAGACTGAGAAGCTAAGCTTCTCTTGTGAACCAGGCAATCATCATTTTGCAAACAATGCACTGAATGAATAACCCTCTCTCCTGAATATCTTTCCAAATATTATGGGTTTCTTTCCAAATATTATGGATCAGATATTCCAAATATCATCTCGTATAATCTTGTATGATCTTCTGAATCAGATTTGTGTTCCACTAACAGTCGTTCTACAAACGAGCAGTCATCACTTGGCTTTACATATGAAATTTCATGCTTGTTAATCAGTATCTGAATTAGTAATATTGGCAGTAGTAGAGAAAGAGGGGTTGTTGTACAAGCAAAAGGAGCTTCGCCTTGCCTTTCAATTAAGTAGAGAAAGAGGGTTTGTTGTACAAGCAAAAGGAAGTAAAATGGCTACATGTGCTACTCAGTATCAGCATTCCTTCCTACACAAGGGTACAAAGCTTATATGAGATGGAAGAAAAGCTTGTACTAGTGGTACAAAGCTATAAGAGACAGTATCAGCAAAAAAAGGAATAAAACATCTTATACCAAAATTAAATGAGACATAGAGCCTATAAGAGAAATGGTACAGAGCTTGCAGCTCTCCCTGGTAAGAATCACAAGGGTTAGCTCCTCAGAAGTTGTATGCTCCGACCTAGCTGTTACACGATGGGAAATAGAGATGATACACATAGGTTTGTGGTTGAGAGGCATCAGGAGATTACACGAGATTATATGAGATGTTGAGGACACTGGCTTTCTTGTTGGCAGGACTTCTTGTTGGCTGAGTGGTTCGAGAAGAACAGAGCTCCTCTCAGTCAACGCCTGTTCTTTTCGTTATCAGCCCTATCACGTCAATTTCTCTTCACTCCCTTTGTTTTTCATTTCTCTGTTATCAGCTCTTTGACCACACTCTGTTTTCTAGAGGTACAACATACCTGTTGAAGAAGTAGTGCCACTCTGGAAGTCACCATGATCTTTGATGAGGCTACGAGCTGAATCACTGCTGCCCAAACAATGCTCCAAACTCAATGGTCATACTTTTATGTTTTTTAGATAAAGGATAAAAATCCGGCTTCATCCATCTGAAGATAGAATCAGACCAATTATTACAAAGTTTAAAAGCAAAAACAATTTTGCTGGATACAACCTCCAGCCACACTCAAAACCGACAAAAAAAAAGGAAATAAATGCCTTTGGCTAAAACATAACCAACGTGTCTGTGATAGCCAACCACCGAACCAAAGAAGGATAACGACGACACTTCTAGGTGACGTGCCGCAATGATTAATTGATCCCGAAGATCTTCGTTCGCTGCAAACTTGCCCAACCGCGTAGCCAATGATCGAGTTCCTTGGAACAGCATCTCCGCAAAAAAGAGTTTTTGGTTTGCATTTGTCAAAAACAACTTGATTCCTTGTTAACCAGATTGCCCATATAAGTGTAGATCTTTGCTGTTAATAACAATGTATTGTACTTTTGTTCCCCATTTTAGACCAAAAATTACATGTACAAAGCGCCACAAAAATTTGGCATAGAAGCAATAAAAAATAGGTGTTGAGTTGTTTCCGGAAGAGAGCCTTGTTTGTCTCCATTCCAATTCCTCCTAGCCAGGTTATCTTTGGTTAAAACAACACCTTTTTTGATATACCACATATTTTTTTTTTTATTTTCATTGGTAATTTTGTCTTCCAAATATCTTGTGACACTCTCACCCCATTGTTAATTAAAAAAAGCATACATGGACTTGACTATAAACGTTCGAGCAGGCCTTTAGATCCCATACAAAAGACATCTCTTTCCCTGAATTAAGTTAATATGTTGTAAGGATGACACAATCTGAGAAGTCAATGAGGTAAGTTTACCCCCACTAGATTCCTCCTAAAAAGAAATATTTAGTACTTGGAGAACGTAGTATGTTAGCTATGGTATCTTGCTTTCTCCTAACAATATTAAACAAGCCTTGAAACTTATCTTTGAGGGGTTTATTCCCTAGCCCAGTATCAATCCAAAAAACGTATTTGTGACCCATCTTTGACACTAAAATGACCTAACTTGAAGAAGCTATCTTTAACATTCATCAAACTTCTCCAGAAATGTGAATCTGTTGGTTTCTTCTCACAACTTCCTAAAGTCTTATTTTTAGTATACTTTTATGTGAAGAGCACATTGTGTTTATTAGCTACTCCTGTATGCTTATGTCTGATATGATAATTTGCACATAGACTGCACAACAAATTATTTCCTCTTATTTTGATTTATAGTAAAGTGGATGATATGTGTGCCTTGGATGAATAAGATTGTCATCCACTACACAATTATGGTCTCTTCACATTATTGTTTGGTAAAAAGAATATTTAATAGTTGACAAATGACTGTTTAAGCCCCTGTGTCCCCTGGAATCTCCACATAACTTTATAGAGGTTTCGGATGATTCCAGGTGGCAGGTTTTCCGATTCCTACAAGAATCAACCAGAGAGTGGTTTTTGTACCAATAGTTCAATTTATTTTAGCAATAAAAATATGAAGGCTCAACTTTTTGTACCATGAATTGAAATCCTATGTGGGCCAGCCCATCCTTTTTTTCCCACCCACTTCTATCCGTCTATACATTGGTTCATGTTCTGTGTTTTTACACAATGTTTACCTTTTCTTAATTTCACTGTAGAAGATGAGTCTGATGTGGTATGCACATGTACATGCTAAGTGATAAAACAATATATAGCACTAGTGGTACGGATGCAAGGTAGGGTGCAAATTAGCAAAATAAAGTTAAGACTATTTGGGAGTTCACGGACAACGTACCGGCTTACATCCCTAAGTCGTAGGACTCAAAAAGTACTTTTGGGTTTTGAGGTATTTTGTTTCTCTCCTTGAAGCAAAGAGTAATGGTAGTGAACTATCGAGCAGAGTAACGAGTTTGGAGGATATGCCCTTACATTAGGATCCATAAACATTCAGAGTACCCGAAAAATACAACAACTTTTTGTTGATAACACATAATGTATCTAACAAAACCACCACCTGGGCTTAGGATGCATGGCCCATTGTAAGGCAATCCTATTTGATGTGTATTCATAATATATAACTAGAGGGCAGACTAATTCATAACAAGACGATGTCAGTAACTCTGAAACTGAAGAAGGCATGTTACATTGCGCTAGAGCTTGGATCCAATTCTTTGTCAATATTAGCTCTCTGGGCAAGGTAATTTGCAAAGAGCCTTGTTTACAATCTTTAGGGAACATGATGGATTGCTCCTCCTCTGATATCGTGTGAGTAATGGATAATTTGGTGGCCATCACTAGTCCCCTTATGTAAAGTTTGAATAGAAAGGAAACTGAAAATTCAAGTGTAGTGACATGGTCCTGCTGCTTATACTGTTATCTGATCTGGAACCCACGATATGATGGAATGCTTAGTGATGGTGATTGAGAAAGTACGTTTTTTTTGTGAAGCAGGCAAGCAACAGTTTGCAAATAATGGCCTGTGTAACAAAGAGTGTGCACTATCTCCTGAATACTTTTCGGAATGTTGTGGGCTTCTTTCAGTTTGGATGTTTATATTTTTCAGCATTGTGTTCTAGCACTAACAAGCATTACTTTGCCTTACATGGAAAATTTCATGACTGTGAATTAGCATTCTTAGACGGAATGCAAAAATCTGATACGAATATTAAATGAGCGTAGTGTCCGATCATGCGCCTCTGGCAATCTGGCACAGAGCAATACTAGAAAGCTTGCAGCTCCTTTGTCCTGGGAGTCACAATGGTAATCACTTCAGCCACTCAAGAGTGCCTGCGATTGCGAGGCATCAGGAGATTTATAAGTTATAGGAGATGTTGTCGAGGGCATGAGTTTCTTGAGGAGGCTATGTGTACACATAGGCTTATGCCTTATGCACACAGGAGAAGTGACAAAACAAATAACATTATAAGGCTTAAAAAGTGCTTTTTGGTTTGGTGGTATCTTGTTGGAGAGCATTTCCAAGAATGATAGTGAAAAAGAGTAAAGTAGGGAATACAGCGCATGCCCAGACACTGGGACACATAAAAAAGATTCAGCATCTCAATTCGTACATACTGGCAGCGGTGCTAGTGTAATTTGACAATTTCCAAATTCGACGGTAGAACCAAATGAGGCTGATGTGTAATGCACGCGTACACATATGGTGAACTTCACTCTATGGATCCTATGGAAGGAGAGGAACAAACGAATCTTGAGAAATGAGCATGATTCCGCAATGCAAGTGGCTTCAAGATAAAAAAGGAGGATATCGATCAATGAAAGAGGGCTTTAACTTGCAGGGGTAATCAGCTAAGAAATCTGTATTTTTGCTATTTTCTTCTCTGTGCCCTTTCCACCTGTACATAAACTTCTATTCTCCTCTTAATTGAAAGACAGAGCTCCTACCATTGCCTTAAAAAAAGTTATACACACACCCACACTTTGGTTTACGTAAAAAAAATTTCATGGCTATTTGTATGTGAATAAGTAACACATGCAGTAGTGCTCGATTTATACATGTGCAACCCAGTACTCCAGCATTCATAGACCCAATAAAAAATCTGTCATGAAAAAATAAATGATCATTCATGACCAAATAAAAATCTGATATGATTGTGTGCCTCTGGTGCTGGGATAGTCGTCTATAAGAGAGCAATACTACGAAGTTGAAGCTCCCTACCCTAAGAGTCACAATAGGGGTTAGCTCCTCAGAAGTTGTACGTATGCTTCCAATCACCTGCATGATTATACTTACAAAACTGGGAGATAGAGATGATACGCGTAGGCCTAGGATTGCGAGGCATCGGGAGATTATACGAGATTGTGTGTCATGTTGGGAGCACATTGTGTGTCATGTTGGGAGCACACGTTGCACAGGCTGTACTTCTTGGGGTCAGTGTCAAGGCCAGGAGAAGAAGACCAGAGTTCGGCGCAAGAAAAGGAAGCGAATAGAGAGCGAGCGATTCATTCATCATCTTGTAAGAGAACTAAACTCGAACTACCCGGATCTCGTTGGCCGGCCGGTGGACTCGTGTGTGTATGTGGGGTGAGAAGTGAGATTCACCGTCGGTTAATCGCCGGCTGCTAACAGTCAGTTTGAGCTGTCCTGTCATGCCCCTCGCTCTTCACCCCTTGGCTTTCATTTCTCTATATTTGCTCTTTGACCGCGGTCTGTCTTCTTGAGCTACAGCAGTCCTGCAGAAGATTACAAGCTGAAAAAGCTGCATCCCCGAGCACAAAGGATTACATCATGTTTATTAGCTACTCCTTTAATTATGATAATGTCTAATATGATAATTTGCACATAGACTAATCACAAAGGATTATCCCCTCTATTTTGATTTATAAAGTGGATGATTTGTCCTTGGATCAATAAGCTTGTCATTTTATAGTTGCCAAATTAAATGACTGTTAAGCCCCTTGTGTCCATCTCCTTATAACTTTATACATATAGATATTTCGAATGATTCCCGAGTCCCGACGGAAGGTTTTCTGATTTCCAAAAGAATCAACCTGAGTGAGCTTTTTTGTACCGATAGTTAAATTTACTTTAGGAATAAAAATCTGAATGCTACTCAGTCTATCTATCTGTTCATTCATGTTTAAATTTTTTTTATACAATGTTTTCCTTTTCCTCATTCCACGGTAGAAGCAAATGAGGCTGATTGGCTTTAAATATCAAATTTCATGACTGAATTGTATGTGAATAAGTACTCAACATTCATAGATCGAACAAGGAATCTGTCATGAAAAAAAAAAATAAATGCGCGTAGAACCACATATAGATGTGCGATTCAGTACTCAGCATTCATGACCAAATAAAAATCTGATATGAAAAAATTGAATGAGTGTAGCACTAGATCATGTGCCTATGGTGCAGAGCAAGGTTAATAGTCGTCTATAAGAGCAATACTACGAAGTTTAAGCTCCCTACTCCTAAGAGTTGCAATAGGGGTTAGCTCCTTAGAAGTTGTATTGTATGCTTCCAGTCACCTGCATGGTTATTTATACTTACACAACGGGAGATAGAGATGATATGCGGAGGCCTAGGATTGCGAGGCATCGGGAGATTATACGAGATTATAGGAGATGTCGAGGGCACAGTGTGCACTGGTGGCGGTACTTCTTGGTGGACGAGGACGAGTACATGTAGACACAATCGAGCTCCTGTCGTGCCCCTCGCTTTTCACCCCTTCGCTTTCATTTCTCTGTTTTTGCTCTTTGACCACACTGCAGTCCTGCAGAACTAATGCCACTCTGCAAATCACCATTCGTGTTTAACTTTTTTTTTTGCACAATATTTAGCTTTTCTCATTCCACCGTAGAAAGCAAATGAGGCTGATGTGTTAATTAAGTGAAAAAGTAATAGCACTAGTACTTAAAAGTCATATTTGATTTCGTGGTATCTTGTTTCTCTCTATGAAGCGAAGAATAATATATGATAGTGCTCGATCGAGTAGAGTCACAAGATTGCAGGATATATAATGAGATTTGAACCATTTATAAATACTTAGAGAAGCATTTTTATGGACTGATGATATTGGACTTTACTCTTGATATTGTACGTACTTTCCTTCTTAGTCAGCGTTATGTCGTTCTACTAACAGTACATCGTTCCGCGAACAAGCATCTCTTACTTAGCTTTATGTCCTCTAACACATGACCATTAATCAGTATCTAAATTAATTATACATGCAGTAGTACATGTGCTAGCCATTAATCAGCATTGATGGACACAATAAAAAATCTGATACGATAGTTAAATATAATGATCTGTAGCACCCGATGATGGTGTGCCTATGGCATAGAAGTTAAATAGCCCAACGCAGTCGTCTATAAAAGAAACACTACAAATCTTGTAGCTCCCAACTCTCAAGAGGCCAGGCTTATTATCACTTGGCTACTCAAGAAGTATCATATTCTCTGATCCACCAGCACGGATTACATTTACACAATGGCAGTGGGAGATTGAGATGATACATGTAGGCCTAGGATTGTGAGGCATCGGGAGATTATAGGAGATTACTATAGCTGTCGAGCAATTCTCCAAACTCTAACCTGTGAGAACAATCCGAACAAACGCCTCTGCAACATAATGAGGGCGAATGAATTGGTGTTCTCTTTCATACTGTTAGATTAAGGTCCGGTTTATTTCTACTCAACAAGCTACCAACTGTGCTTGTCATAGAAAATCATCTAAGAGCAACTCCAAGAGACTTGGTAAAATTAGATTCTACACCGTGAGATTCAGCCATTATGTAAAACAGAAAGGCCATCCAAAAATATAGAGGTTTAATTATAAGAACCTAGCTAAATTGGAAAAAAAAAGATAGGAAGCAAGACTCCAAGAGAAATATGACTAGTGAGAATGGAGAGATTGCTAGCATGGAAAAATAGAAAACAAAAAAGACAAGCTGTTGAAATGTTTTTTTTTTTTTTTGAGAAAATAGCTATAAATGGCTGCACAAATACATTACCAGTTTTGAGCAATGCTTCAAATCTAAAAGGTGATGGCCATACTTTCATGAGGAGATCAAGTTTTCTGATATGATAATTTGCACACAGACTACACAAAGGATTATTCGCTCTTATTTTGATTTAATTCATAAAGTGGATGATTTGTCTGCCTTGGATTAATAAGCTTGTCAACGATTAAATAGTGATGGTGATAAGACCGGTCCCGATCTTCACGACGTGAGAGAAAATCACCAAGGATAACTAGCTGAAAACACAGCCATGGTAACTAGCTGCAAGCAGCCGGGATAACTAGTGCCACCTGACAGTAAAACTCGAAGCCAATCACCGTCTCTATACGGCAACCTGAATCGAGGACTGCCCAACAACACTCTCAAGGAACCAGCCCACACAACCTGGAATCAAATGGACCAGGAGCACAAACTGGGTGCCGATGAAGCGGCCGTGCATACAGCCTCACGAAGAAGATGCAACACAAGGTTTGGATAAGGATCCCTCCATAAACTCACACGCTATGGTGGAGAAGACGCCATGTTGGCTGGTTCTAAAAATTCTCAAATCAACATTGTTGCACATAGAGGAGTACATGGGGTATATATACTAGCAACAGCCCTGCTAGATAGGTGTAAATGCGAGATAGAAATGAAGAGTCTAAGTAGATGAAAGGGCTTCCACGAACTGACTCCTGAAGTGACCTCGCGCAGCTGTTGGTCTTCTGGAGCAGCCTTCAGTAATTCGGTAATAACTCTTTATTGGGAAGTTCAACTGACGAATGGTTGGATGCGTTGGAAAGCTAACTTGAAGATCTTTCCAACCATATATACCATGCAGCGCGACTCTTTGTATAATGGAACAGTTTTGCACTCGAACATGGACTTGATGCTGACTGTTGAGTTCCTGAGCAGTATACACTTAAACTGGTCAGAAGAACAAACTAGGAATGCAAACTGGTCGGGGCTAGTGGCATTGGAAACTAGACTTGAAGATCTTTCCATCAAGTGCTCATTGGCCTTCATAGCTTTTGGAAATTTAAAGTTATGAATATTTCTTTCAGACAGTTCTGCAGTGCTGATCTTGCTCGAACTTGATTCTTCTATGTGTTCATCATCTTTTGCGCCTGAACCTTCTCTGTTGGAGTAGCAGCTAAGGAACATGTAGTTTGTGCCCATATATCCTTATCAGATGGTCTCTGCACATCATTGTTTGGTGGAGAATGTTTTATAGTTGGCAAATTAGTGTTTAAACCCCTGTTTCCTGTGGAATCTCCTCGTATCTTTATAGAGGTTTCGAATGATTCCAGGTGGAAGGTTTTCCTTTTGCCACAAGAATCAACCTGAGCGAGTTTTTTTGTACCTATATTTGAATTTATTTTATTTAGTAACAAAAATCTTAAGGCTCAACCTTTTGTACCATGAATTAAAATCCCATGTGGGCAGAATATTCCTTTTTGCCCCCACCTAGTTCTATCAGTCTACCTCTCTGTTCGTTCATGTTTAAATTTTTTTACACAATGTTTACCTTTTTTTCTCATTCGACGGTAGAAGCAAATGAGGCTCATGTGTTGTGCACACGTACACTTGGCTTTACATAACAAATTTCATGACTGAATTGTATGTGAATCAGTACTCAGCATTCAAAGTTCGGACAAAAAAAAACTGTAATGAAAAATATAAATCAGCATAGCACCACATATAGATGTGCTACTCAGCATTCATGACCAAATAAAAATCTGATATGAAAATTTAATAAGCACCAGATCATGTGCCGGCTTCTGGTGCAGAGCAAGGCTAATAGTCGTCTATAAGAGCAATATATACTACGAAGTTGAAGCTCCCTAGAGTCGCAAATAGGGGTAGTTCCTTAGAAGTTGTATGCTTCCAATCACCTGCAGGGTTATGCTTACACAACGGGCCGGAGATAGAGATGATATACATAGGCCTGCGATTGCGAGGCATCGGGAGATCATATGAGGTTATAGGAGATGTTGAGATCATATGAGATTATAGGCAGAACTTCTTGAAAGACCAGTACACCTAAACACGAGCACCACTCCGAGCAGTCAGATTGACCGGTCCTGTCATGCCCCTCCCGCTCCACTCCAAGCGCTCTGTGTTCCAGTGAAATCCAGGCATACGGCAATATTCGCTCTTTGGTCGCGCTCTATGTCCCCTTGAAATCCAGGCAGACACAGCAATGCTCGAAACTCAAAACAGCGATGGTCTTACTTTTATACAAAGACTACAATGTGTTTATTAGCTACACCTGTAATATGCTTATGTCTAATATGAAAATTTGCACCTGTAATTGTGTTTATTTGCATATAGACTCACAAACGATTATTCCCTCTATTTTGATTTATAAATTGGATGATTTGTCCGCCATTGATTAATAAGTTTGTCATGGTCTCCACATATCATCGTTCGGCTTAAGAATATTTATAGTTGGCAAAATGGCCATTTAAGCCCCCTGTGTCCCCCGTAAAATCTCCTTATAACTCCATAGATGTTTCGAATGATTCAATGCAAAAGGTTGATTCCCAAAAGAATCAACCTGAGTGAGCTTTTTGTATGGAGATAGTTAAATTTATTTTCGCAGTAAAAATCTGAAGGCTCACTTTTTGTACCATGAATTGAAATCCCATATGGGCCATTTAATCTTTTTTTTTCCCACCCAGTTCTGCCACTCTATCTCTGTTCGTTCATGTTTAACTTGTTTTACACATTGTCGTTTCTTCATTCCACCGTAGAAAGGAAATGAGGCTGCTGATGTGTGTTATGTACACGTACATGTTAATTAGGCGAGAAAGAAATAGCACTAGGACTTAGAAGTCCTTTTTTGGTTTTGTGGTATCTTGTTTCTCTGCATGAAGCGAACAATATGATAGTGTACAATTAATTAGAGTAACGGGTTTCTAGGATATGGATATGTAATGAGATTTGAACCATTTATAGATACATAATTAGATAAGCATTTTGAGAGTTGAAGGACTGCAATGACACGGCCATATAAGTTTAACAACTGATATTGGATTTTACTCTCTATATTGTACTTTTCTTCTTTGCGAGCGTTACGTTCTACTAACAGTCGTTTCACAAACAAGCATGCATCTCTTACCATGCTTTATGTAACAAGCTTCATGACCATTAATGTAACACCCCAGACCAACATGAAACCTTGTTGCTGCCAAATTGACAAAACAATAAGCGAAAATAAAAAAGAAAATTTGGGCAGCATCTCCCTCTTTCATGATTTAGCGGAAGCAACCACACATAGAGACATGATATTCACATATGAACACTATATCAAACTAAAGAGTATAAGAACACCATGACTAGAAAATAAGTCAACAACCCCAAGCCTAAGAAAGCATTAACCACTAACAGAGACTCTAAGTTCTAGAACTATGGATATTACAACACAAGATCCTTCTAAAAGATGACATGTAGGTGCTGTAAGTGCTACTACTTCCCACCCATCAAGCAAAAGTGACCTGAGTGCTTGAAAAGAAAAAAAATAGAAAAGAGGAAGTGAGATATAAAATCTTAGCAAGTAAACCAACAATAATCGATGAGATATCCAACAATTGATACAACCCCACACTTAGTAAAAAAAAAATCAATAACCATTTAAGCTTGAATAGCATAGCTCCTCAACTCATTCAAGACCTTAGTCCAAGATTTAGGCCATAGTCCAAAATTATAATGCATATGTAATGCACATGCCATGTCTCCTGCCTCCATACCCGACAAGGTATGAAGCCACATCGTTATGCCCAATAAACGATGCTGTACCGGGTCTGTCACTGCTTTAGCAGCGACATAACTCCATATGCCAATGAATGCATATAATGTCATGCAAATGCCACAAGAAAAATAATAAATAACCGCATATAACACCATGAGCATTTCTCCATGATGACCAGCAGCCTTTGTTCAAGTGAACCAATATAAGCATCATCGAACCACAAGTGTAAGACACTATTAATCAAGTAGAGAGCATATACCATGGATCAAAGCCATTATATCATGATTGAGAGGTAGCACAATATTGTATTGGTTCTGAATTTTTTTAAAGGTGGAGGTAGAATAAAAAAAGTTAAAGCCTGTAGCAAACCAATGCCACGTTTACTTGCCTCCAACGAAGTGATGACCACTCTAGGTGCGATCCGGGACACTACCACCTGTTTTGACAAAGCAAGATCATATACCCACTCAAACCAATAAGTATTCAAGGTAAGTAAAACGCTCCTAACGCCCTAGCCCCATCATCGAGGGAAACAGAGAATCAAAGAGCAAGCTTGCTGCAGCAATGCTGCTTCATCTTTTCATATCAAACAATCTATTAAGGCTATGATAGCAAACAAATACATTTCTGAAATCTACAAAACAAGGCCTACAATCCATGTATTATAAGTTATTGCATAACAGGACTCCAATATGGCGTAAATCACCATTGAACTAAACTGAATATTTTTTGACCATAGAACAGGACAGCCACCTTCAAAAATCGATAGCTCTTAAACCATTTGGCCAAAAATTACAAACTAAGACTTCCTAGAAAGGTCTCTGAGTCCTCTACAATCACCTTATTATCAACTTTTAGAGAAAAAGACGTTTTGGGCGCAAAACCACACCTAACAGCAGCACTGGTCAGACTGCAGGACAGCAGAACCCTAGGTCAACATTCACATAGTGTTTTCCCCTACGATTCCCTAAGCCCCATGGCTAAAAACCATCTAAACACCTCATAAACCAGGGACAAAACGGATTCACCTCACCTTGGTTGTTTCCCAACCCTAGGGCAGCGAGATTGAGATGGGGGAAAACCGATCTATGATGAAGATGCGCCTTGCCTTGATCCTCCCCTCCACCTCAATCCAATTTATCCCCTTTTCCTTTGCTTATTGCTGCTGTGAAGGAGATCCTAGAGGGAAAAAAGTGCTGAGAGAGAGAGAGCGCCGAGAGAAGAAGGGAGGAGGTGTTTCTGGAGAGGAGTACGAACGTGAGCAGCCTCCTGATGGTGAAGAGAAGGATTTCTAGAACTTGGGCTTCAAGTGGTGTTGGGCTGCCTGGGCCTTAGCCCTTCTCTCTTTTTTTTGAACATCTGCATAGCTCTTCTGGCGGCTCTGGGCTGCTAACATATTTTGTCGTATCTGTTGCACCTTCTCAGTTGTCTCTTGAACCCAATCTGGACCAACCAAAGACCTTTCACCCAAAGTTTCCCAACATATGGGAGAGATACATCTTCTCCCATACAAAGCTTCATATGGAGCCATCTTGATACTGGCATGGTAACTGTTATTGTAAGCAAACTCTGCCAGAGCTAAATGATTCTCCCAACTACCTTTCCAAGAAAGAACACATGCACGAAGCATGTCCTCTAATGTTTGGATAGTGCGCTCGGACTGACCATCAGTCTGAGGGTGGAAAGCAACACTCATATCAAGCGTCGTCCCCAAAGCAGTTTGAAAACTCTCCCAAAAATTAGAAACAAACTTGGGGTCTCGATCTGAAACAATAGACTTTGGCACACCATGCAGCCTCACTATCTCTTTCATATACAAGGGGACTAAGTCTGGAGCAGAATCTGTGGTCTTCATTGGAATAAAATGAGCCACCTTAGTGAGTCTATCTACAACAACCCAAATTGCATCTTTACCCCGAGGGGAACGTGGTAAACCAACCACAAAATCCATAGTGATATATTCCCACTTCCACTCAGGGATCTCCAAAGGCTTTAACAAGCCTGCTGGCTTTTTGTGCTCGGCCTTAACCTGTTGACAAACTCCACATGATGCCACATAATTAGCAATATCCACCTTCATCCTTTTCCACCTTAAGCTTTGCTTAAGATCCCTATACATCTTGGTTTCTCCAGGATGAACAGTATATGGAGTTCGATGTGCCTCCCTTAAAATATCCAACTTCACATTTGATTTTTGTGGCACACAAAGACGTCCCCTAAAGCGTATCACACCATGTTCATCCATGCTGAACTCTCGTGGTCTACCTTCAAGAATCCTCTTTCGGACCTCTTGGAGTAAGCGGTCGTGCTTCTGAGCTTCATACACATGCTCAAGTAGGGAAGACTGAATAAGCATTTGAGTCTCCTCTCGAGCAACACCCATATAACAAAAGGAAATACCCATGCGATCCAAATCTGAAATTAAGGGCATCGCTGTCTTAGGGACGCCTGTCCTGCTAAGTGCATCAGCCACCGCATTTGCCCTCCCTGGATGGTACTGAATAGTCAGATCATAATCCTTTATAAACTCTAACCATCGACGTTGTCTCAAATTCAACTCCTTCTGGGTGAAGATGTACTTGAGACTTTGATGATCAGTAAAGATATCACATGACTCACCATAAAGATAGTGCCTCCATATCTTCAAAGCAAAAACCACTACAGCCAATTCTAAGTCATGGGTCGGATAATTCTGCTCATGTTTCTTCAATTGTCGTGATGCATAGGCAATTACTTTGCCTTCTTGCATAAGTACACAACCAAGTCCAATACGGGAGGCATCCGTATACAAAGTAAAGCGCTTGCCACTCTCGGGCAAGGTCAAAATAGGAGCATTCACCAAATTGTTTTTCAAAGTCTGGAAACTAGCCTCACACTCACTAGTCCATCTAAATGGTGCACCCTTCTCGGTAAGCCTAGTCATTGGTTTTGCAATGATTGAAAAATCCTTCACAAACCGTCTATAATATCCAGCAAGTCCAAGAAAACTCCGAACCTCTGTCACATTAGTTGGCCTTTCCCATTCCACCACTGCGGCAACATTCTTTGGATCAACCATAATACCATCTTGATTAATCACATGCCCCGAAAAGCTCACTTCAGAAAGCCAAAAGGCACACTTCTTCAACTTTGCATATAACTTATTCTTCCTAAGAGCATCTAAGACTAGGCTGAGATGAACCTCATGTTCCTCCTTGGATTTGGAATAGACTAAGATGTCATCAATAAAGACCACCACAAAAATATCCAAATACTCATGCAACATCCTATTCATGGCCTCCATAAAAACAGCAGGAGCATTTGTCAGTCCAAAGGACATAACAACATACTCATAAAGTCCATACCTTGTATTGAAAGCTGTCTTCCCAATATCCTGTTCTTTAATCCGAAGTTGATGATAACCAGATTGTAAATCAATCTTAGAGAATACCTTAGCACCTCTCAATTGATCGAAAAGGGCATCAATACGGGGTAAAGGATACTTGTTCTTAATTGTCACCTGATTAAGGGCCCTATAGTCCACACAGAGCCTTTTTGTGCCATCCTTCTTCTCCACAAACAAAACAGGAGCAGCCCAAGGCGATATGCTTGGACGAATAAATCCCTTAGCAAGAAGGTCATCCAACTGCTTCTTTAACTCCACTTGCTCAACAGGAGCCATCTTGTATGGTGTCTTGTAAATAGGTTGTGTGCCAGGAATCAATTTGATCTAAAAAATTGGCTCCCTTTCCGGAGGCAAACCAGGGAGTTCATCAGGAAAAACATCAGGATAGTGACATGCAACTGGAATGTTCTCCACTCCCAAGGAAGCACTACGATCATCAACCATAGCAAAAAGAATGCCAGACTTTCGTGTCCTACGGTCAGGTATCAAGTGACATAGCAAAGAGAGTGTGTATTTCAAACCACTCCCCTGAAATACTACCTCTTGACCTGATGGTGCTTGTAAAGAAACTGTCTTCCAGAAACAAGAGATAACGGCTTTATACTGATAAAGCCAATCCATTCCAAGAATCACATCAAACACTTCTAACGGAATAACCACTAGGTTAGCTACAAAATCTTCATCCGCAAGAGAAACCACACAGCCAGGGCAAACAAAAGAACTAGAAACAGGCCCTCTAGCAGAGCTAACCATAACTGCTTCCCCAATCTTTTGCATAGCTAGTCCCGTACGACCGACAAAACCCTCCGAGACAAATGAGAAACTAGCTCCGGAATCAAAAAGGGCACGTGCAACAAAAGAATCAACTGAAATGATACCTGTCACCACATCCCCGCAGTTTCGGCTATCAACTGAAGGCATAGCATAAATCCCCATTGCACCAGTCGAAGAAGAGGCTCCCACAGAAGGAGTAGTCGGTGCAGGAACCCAAGGAACTATGGGTGTCGAAGGAGTGGTAGAACTGGGTAGCCAATAAGCCCCAAACTGTGGTGCAGGAACTGATGAAGTAGCTGGAGGTGGCAGTAAGTTCTGTGGCACGGGGGCAGGCAAGTACTGTTGTGGAGGCAGCACAGGAGGACGAGTGGAAAGTGGTGTTGCCATCATATGAACTGTCCCACCAGAAGCTGAAGGAGTCACTAGCTCCCACCGAAGCTTAGCATTAGGATTCTTCCTACAAACCACGTTCTTGTGGTCTTGTTCACAAATAGAGCACTTGCCAGACCATTGACACTCCCTGAGACGATGTGGATCACCACACTTAAAGCACACCATTCCCATGCTTGGTTTGGGAATAGCTCGATATTGAGGTGTAGGTGTAGGCCCTCCCGAAGCACGGGGCTGAGAAAAGCTACCACGATAATTCTGGTGACGTTGAAACTTTCCTTTCTTATGACTAGGACCATCAAAATGGCCCCTCTTATCTCCTTGGCTCCGAGACTGCTCACCACCTGAGGATTTCTGAAGATCAGCAGTGTACAAAACCTGCATCTCAACTCCTAAAGCTTGCTCAACCATAGAGCGGAAGTCTGTGATAGAAAAGGCGCCAAGCACATGGCGAATTGCAGGCCTAAGGCCTTGGCGGAACTGCCTGGCCTTCTCTGCCTCATCATGGGCCACATGTGGAACAAACCGAACGATTTGGTTGAAGCCAACCTCATACTCAGCCACCGTCTTCTTATCTTGAACATAATTGTTTAGATCTAACTTCATCTTGTCCAGGAAGGTTGCAGGGTAAAACCTCCTCTCAAACTGTTTAACAAACTCAGGCCAAGTCAAAGGACCATGTGCAACAGTACGAGCAGACTGCACACCCTTCCACCAAATTTGTGCTTCACCCTTCATTAGTTGTGTGCCATAGCGAACACGGTCTTGCTCCAACACCTCAAAAGCTTCCATCTTGTCCTCAACATAGGATAGCCAATCAGCAGCCTGAACTGGAGTGCAACTACCATCAAAACTATCCAGCTTCATACGCACCCACTCTTTTAGTGATACCCCACTCTTAGGACCGTCATTGGCAGGATCATCCTGCCCCACACCAGTAGCTGCACTAGTGGTAGGGGCAGCTTGTGTAGCACCCCCACGAGTTGCTCGCTTTAGTATCCTCAACTCACTTTGCATTTCCCGCATTGTAGCTAGCAAATCAGCCTCATTATTGCCCTCTGGGGCCTTGCGCTTCGGCTGCGACCGACCTCGCTTCTTAGGTGGCATAACTGCAGCCACCAAAGGGATAGAGAAAAAAAAAACAAATTAATACCAACATTCTAAAAAAGATACACCCTTTTAAGAGAAAACAAGCATAATCAAACATATATACCTTTACCCCACCTACATGTGTAAGTGTGTCAAATTAAACCTTAATTTGTTTTCCTAGAACCAAAACCTATGCTCCAGTACCAACTGTAACACCCCAGACCAACATGAAACCTTGTTGCTGCCAAATTGCCAAAACAATAGTTTAAAATAAAAGAAAATTTGGGCAGCATCTCCCTCTTTCATGATTTAGCGGAAGCAACCACACATAGAGACATGATATTCACATATGAACACTATATCAAACTAAAGAGTATAAGAACACCATGACTAGAAAATAAGTCAACAACCCCAAGCCTAAGAAAGCATTAACCACTAACAGAGACTCTAAGTTCTAGAACTATGGATATTACAACACAAGATCCTTCTAAAAGATGACATGTAGGTGCTGTAAGTGCTACTACTTCCCACCCATCAAGCAAAAAGTGACCTGAGTGCTTGAAAAAAAAAAAAATAGAAAAGAGGAAGTGAGATATAAAATCTTAGCAAGTAAAACCAACAATAATCGATGAGATATCCAACAATTGATACAACCCCACACTTAGTAAAAAAATCAATAACCATTTAAGCTTGAATAGCATAGCTCCTCAACTCATTCAAGACCTTAGTCCAAGATTTAGGCCATAGTCCAAAATTATAATGCATATGTAATGCACATGCCATGTCTCCTGCCTCCATACCCGACAAGGTATGAAGCCGCATCGTTATGCCCAATAAACGATGCTGTACCGGTACGGTCACTGCTTAGCAGTGACATAACTCCATATGCCAATGAATGCATATAATGTCATGCAAATGCCACAAGAAAAATAATAAATAACCGCATATAACACCATGAGCATTTCTCCATGATGACCAGCAGCCTTTGTTCAAGTGAACCAATATAAGCATCATCGAACCACAAGTGTAAGACACTATTAATCAAGTAGAGAGCATATACCATGGATCAAAGCCATTATATCATGATTGAGAGGTAGCACAATATTGTATTGGTTCTGAATTTTTAAAGGTGGAGGTAGAATAAAAAGTTAAAGCCTGTAGCAAACCAATGCCACGTTTACTTGCCTCCAACTAAGTGATGACCACTCTAGGTGCGATCCGGGACACTACCACCTGTTTTGACAAAGCAAGATCATATACCCACTCAAACCAATAAGTATTCAAGGTAAGTAAAAACGCTCCTACGCCCTAGCCCCATCATCGAGGGAAACAGAGAATCAAAGAGCAAGCTTGCTGCAGCAATGCTGCTTCATCTTTTCATATCAAACAATCTATTAAGGCTATGATAGCAAACAAATACATTTCTGAAATCTACAAAACAAGGCCTACAATCCATGTATTATAAGTTATTGCATAACAGGACTCCAATATGGCGTAAATCACCATTGAACTAAACTGAATATTTTTTGACCATAGAACAGGACAGCCACCTTCAAAAATCGATAGCTCTTAAACCATTTGGCCCAAAATTACAAACTAAGACTTCCTAGAAAGGTCTCTTGAGTCCTCTACAATCACCTTATTATCAACTTTTAGAGAAAAAGACGTTTTGGGCGCCAAAAACCACACGAACAGCAGCACTGGTCAGACTGCAGGACAGCAGAACCCTAGGTCAACATTCACATAGTGTTTTCCCCTACGATTCCCCTAAGCCCCATGGCTAAAAAACCATCTAAACACCTCATAAACCAGGGACAAAACGGATTCACCTCACCTTGGTTGTTTCCCAACCCTAGGGCAGCGAGATTGAGATGGGGAAAACCGATCTATGATGAAGATGTGTGCCTTGCCTTGATCCTCCCTCCACCTCAATCCAATTTATCCCCCTTTTCCTTTGCTTATTGCTGCTGTGAAGGAGATCCTAGAGAGGGGAAAAAGTGCTGGAGAGAGAGAGTGCGTAGAGAAGAAGGGAGGAGGTGTTTCTGGAGAGGAGTATGAACGTGAGCAGCCTCCTGATGGTGAAGAGAAGGATTTCTAGAACTTGGGCTTCAAGTGGTGTTGGGCTGGCTGGGCCTT